>JASAUF010000481.1:600000-1020000 GCA_030180095.1 Magnolia changhungtana
GGGAGAAAGTAAGTAGTATATTTTTTCTTATCTTATCTTTAATTTAAGTGGGAGAAAGTAAGTAGTAATTTATGTTGTTGCCTCATGAAGTATATTGCAAACTACGCAAATTATTATGCCTTTGTCTCTTGTTTTGTCTCTTGTTTTGGTTTAGTCTTTTTTTTTAAAAAAAAATGTTTTGACCTCGCCTATATTAATCTTATGTGGGTATTTTTCCACTAAAAAAATAATATAATTAAATTTAATAAATTAATAAAATTCTATTAGATTTGGATTAGAATCTTAAGCTTTTTGGTTTGAGAATAAAAATCATTCCATGAATTTGGAAAACATTTATTGTAATGTGAGACCATTTAATGTAATTAAATTATAACTTTATAAATCTTGAGGGAATATATTGTTTTGTGGAGTTGTCCAAAGTTATGGATTCATAGACTTGAGTCAGACTTGTCCAAAGCCATGGATTCATAGAGGTGTTGATCTGGAAAATCTTCTTTAAAAAGCAATATGGAAGATTTTAAATTTGTGGATTTTGCATCTCTCCACCACATAGGACTATCAATGATTCATGGACCTTTGGGTTAGAGGGCCACTCACGGAACCTCTAGAATTTGAGAATAAACATCATTCCATGGATTTGGAAAGCATTTATTATAATGTCAAACCATTTAATGTAATTAAATTATAACTTTATTACTCTTGAGAGAATATATTGTTTTGTGGATTTGTCCAAAGTCATGGATTCGTGGACTTGAGTTAGACTTGTCCAAAGCCATGGATTCATAGAGGTGTTGATCTGGAAAATCTTCTTTAAAAAACAATATGGAATATTTAAAATTCTTGGATTTTGCATCTCTCTACCACACAGGACTAGCAATGATTCATGGACTAAATTAGTTTGAGAATAAACATCATTCCATGAATTCACGAATTTGAGAATAAACATAATTTTATGTGGCAGAGAGATGCAAAATCCATGAATTTCAAATATTCCATATTGCTTTTTAAAGAAGATTTTCCAGGTCAACACCTTTATGAATCCATGGCTTTGGACAAGTCTAACTCAAGTCTATGAATCCATGACTTTGGACAAATCCACAAAACGTACAATACATTCCCTCAAGAGTGATAAAGTTATAATTTAATTATATTAGATGATCTGACATTACAATAAATGCTTTCCAAATTCATGGAATGATTCATAGAGGTGTTGATATGGAAAATCTTCTTTAAAAAACAATATGGAATTTTTTAAATTCATGGATTTTGCATCTGTCTACCACATAGGACTATCAATGATTCATGGACCTTTGGGTATCCGATTTTAATTGGTATGGGTCTAATTTTTCGACCCATTAAAGAAGGTTAGGCAAGGTTAGGTTCTTGCCTTTATGGACTCAACTAAAAATCGGGTCTAATTGGGTTTTCATGAGTCTACCAACTTTAAAACGAGATTTGGTCCACCAACTTATACCTATTTAAAATCTGGTATGGGTCGCATTTAGTTAGTTTTAATTACAATATTATAAATACTAAATATGTATTGATTATCATAGCAATAGAACAAGGTTTGCTAAGCCACATGCATGTAAGGGAACTTGTTTTCATACCATGTATGCATCAAAGTAGCACATGCCTGTCCAATTTAATCCATCCATCGGGTGGGCCAAACCATGTAAATTAATTTAATGTGGACCCAACTAAAAAAATAGGTACAAAGACCTGGCGGGTAGCCAATGGGTACCTAAATCTGATAACAAGTCCAAGTTAGAGAGAGAGAGAGAGAGAGGCAAGACCGAATTGACAAGACCTAAACTTGATTTGACCGGTGATGGGGTTTTTTTCCCGTGCTCGATCGATCGTGAGCCTTACACGACCGGCCAAGGGCTGGTGCACGACCAGTTGTGAAGTCGAACCCTGACTTAACTCAAAGTCCGACAACTTTGGGCTATTTTTCTCCGGGGTGCTCGACCGGTCGTGGTTACGCAGATTCGTTCCGCGATTTTGCGGATTGCAGAAATCTGAGTCCTTTCGCAACTGGGATGGGGAAATGAGTTTCCTAAAACTATAAATAGGGGTTCCTAGGGTTTTCTATATATATATGAAAAACACAAGAGGGTTATCAAAGGTGTGAGAGAAAGAGAGAAAGAGAGAGAGGAAGCTTGTAGAAGGGAGGTTATGCTCGTGGAGGTTATCTACTGTGCAATTTATATCTCAGCACTTCTACGTCCCCGTAATCGGTGAGATCTCTCTATTTTTCCTTTTATTCTCTCATTGTTTATCCACTCCTGCGTGAGTGAAGACGGTGGTAACGTTCTACTTCATAGTGGATTATTGATCTGAACGAGGTCCCGTGGTTTTTACCTCTTTGAGGGTTTTTCGCGTAAAAATCTCTTGTGTGGTGTCTGATTTATGCTTTAATTTATTTCATTGCTTTATTATCCATAATTCTGGTTTGTTTCGGGAGGCTAGATCCTAAGGTTTTGTGCAAGGCCCCCAACAAAGTGGTATCAAAGCTAAGTTCATTGAACAGTTAGGATCGGTTTTTTGAATTATGGAAGGTGACTCATCAAGGATGATTAGCCTCAATGGTTTTAACTGGACCATATGGAAGGCTAAGATGGATGACTTGCTTTATCGCAAGGACCTATATTCTCCAATTTTAGGCATATCAACAAAATCCAAGGATATGTCTGATGATAATTGGAAGAAGATGGACCGGAAGACAGTAGAGTTTATTAAACAATGGTTGGACGATTCCTATTCCACCATGTGTCTACGGAAACCTCAGCCGCTAGCCTATGGCTGAAATTGGGAGGGCAGTATGAGAGGAAGACAACTGGTAATAAGATTTTTTCGATAAGTCAACTTGTGAATCTCGAGTTTAAAGATGGTGGTTTTGTGGCCGAGCACATGAATGAGGTCAGTAATATAATGAACCAACTCCCCTCTATGAAGATGGTCTTGGATGATGAATTGCAGACTTTGCTACTGCTTAGTTCATTGCCTGACAGTTGGGAGACATTGGTAGTGTCTCTAAGTAACTCTGCACCAGACGGAAAGATTTCCATGGAACAGGTTACTAGTTGTCTCTTTAATGAGGAGACAAGGAGGAAGTCTCAAGGGTCCACTCAGCAAGAGGCTCTTGTGACACAGGAACGGGGGAGAGGAAAGAACAGAAAGGGCGGGAAGGCCCGAGATAAATCAAGAGGCAAGTCGAGTAATAGGAAAGATGTTGATTGCTGGAATTGTGGCAAGAAGGGCCACTATAAGCATGCATGTCGTGGTAAGAAGAACGACAAGAAAGGAAAAGGAAAGGAGAAAGAAGATGAATCAGATTCCACTGCGGTCGCTTCAGATGACAACGTTGTAGTTATTCTTTCAGGAGATCACAATGTATATCTCACGGCTATGAGTTAGGACACCGACTGAGTGATAAACTAGGGAGCTTCTTTTCATGCGACTCCACGTAGGGACTTCTTCACAAGCTACAAGTCAGGTGACTATGGGACCGTGAATATGAGAAATTCTGGCGTATCAAAGATCGTAGGGGTCGGTGATATTTGTGTGAAGACCGACGTAGGCTGCACATTGGTTCTCAGCGATGTGAGACATATCCTAGACCTTCACCTCAACTTGATGTCGACGGGAAGGTTGGATGATGATGACTATGAAAGGCAGTTTGCTGGTGGGCGATGGAAGCTCATCAAGGGTTTGTTGATTATGGACAGAGGAAAGAAGTGTTGCACCCTTTACAAGGTAAGTGTCAGTGTGTGCAAGGGTGGGTTGAACGCAGTGGAAGATTCAGTTATTGACATATGGCACAGGCGTCTAGGCCACATGAGTGAAAAATGGCTTCAACTACTAGCAAAGAAGCAGCTCCTTCCAGACGTGACAGGTATACATCTCAAAACCTGTCTTGATTGTTTATCAGGGAAACAGCATAGAGTTTCATTCGTTAAAACTATTCTCATGTTAATAAAGTGCATGCATTAGATTTGGTTTATTCTGATGTTTGTGGTCCTATGAGGACAAAAACCTTGGGTGGGGCATTGTATTTTGTCACTTTTATAGATGATGCATCTAGGAGGGTTTGGGTTTATGCTTTGAAATCCAAAGACGAGATCTTTGGTGTGTTTAAATTGTTTCATGATATGGTTGAGAGAGAGAGAGAGAGGTAGATCATTGAAGTGCATCCGCACTGACAATAGTGGTGAATATATTCGCGACTTTCCTGAGTATTGTAAGTCCCTCAGTATACGGCATGAACAGACGGTTCTTAAGACCCCCCAGCATAATGGTGTAGCTGAGCGAATGAATCGCACCATTGTAGAGAGAAACAGATGTATGTTATCCCATGTGAAGTTACCCAAGAAGTTCTGGGGAGAAGCAATGTACACGGCAGTGTATTTGATAAACAGGTCTCCATCAGCCCCGTTGAATGAAGAAGTATCTGAGAAGGTGTGGACTGGACATGATCCATTGTACGGTCATCTCAGGGTGTTTGGATGCAGGGCATCCATTCACGTACCAAAGGACAAGAGGTCCAAGCTCGATATGAAGATCAGACAGTGTGTGTTCTTAGGGTATGGTGATGAAAAATTCGGTTACAAATTATGGGATCCGACCGAGAGGAAGCTCGTCAGGAGCAGAGATGTGATATTCTTTAAATATCTGTGTATATAAGACATTGGTAAACTAGAGAAGAACCAGCCTAGTTCAGGTGAGCTAGAGGACATGGATTCGATTATTCCTCCTGTGATACCTGATGACGGAGGAGTACAACAAGGTGCAGAGGACGGGGGAGTTCCTTTATAAGATGAACTAGGGGAGCAGCCCCCACTTGATCCACCTGTTGAGCCACAGGTAAGGAGGTCATTTAGGGACAGACAGTTGTACAAGAGGTACTCGTCGCATGAGTACATTATGCTCACTGATGGGAGAGAGCCAAAAGATTATTCTGAGGCCCTAGCCGATGAGCATAAGTGGGAGTGGTTGAAAGCTATGCAAGAGGAGATGGAATCCTTACATAAGAACCACACCTATGACATGGTGAAACTTCCTAAGGGTAAGAAAGCTTTGAGCAATAAGTGGGTGTTTAGAAAGAAGGTTGAGCAGAAGAATTCACAGACGAGGTTCAAGGCCAAACTTGTGGTGAAAGGTTTTAGTCAGAGGAAAGGTATAGACTTCGAAGAGATATTCTCACCAGTGGTGAAGATGACATCCATACGGGTGTTGCTTAGGTTGGTGGCAAGCATGGATCTGGAGATAGATTAGTTAGATGTTACAACTGTCATTCTCTATGGTGACCTGAAAGAAGAGATCTACATGCACCAACCAGAGGGATTCAAAGTCAAAGGCAAAGAGCATATGGTGTGTAGGCTGAGGAAGAACTTGTATGGGCTGAAAAAAGATCCATGACAATGGTACAAGAAGTTTGATTCGTTCATGTTACAGCACAGGTATGATAAAACGAAGTCAGACCACTGTGTGTTCACGCGCAAGTTCTCAGATGGTAATTTCTTAATTCTGTTGTTATACGTTGATGACATACTCATCATGGGAAAAGACATCAAGAAGATTGACAGGCTGAAACAGGAGTTGGGCAAGTCTTTTGCGATGAAAGACTTGGGCCCAGCTAAACAGATCCTAGGAATGGAGATAACCCGTGACAAAAGCAGCATGAAGCTTTGGCTGTCACAAGAGCGGTATATTGAGAAAATCTTAGAGCGGTTCAATATGAATGCAGCGAAGCCGGTCAGTACTCCACTGGATGGTCACTTCAGATCGAGCGACAGACAATGTCCCAAGACGAAGGCAGAGGTGGAAGAGATGCAGAAGATACCCTACGCGTCAGCTGTAAGAAGTTTGATATATGTTATGGTGTGTACACGCCCAGACATAGCATATGCGATTGGTGTCGTCAACCAGTATCTTGCCAATCCTATAAAGAACATTGGGCAGAGGTTAAGTGGATACTGCGGTATCTAAGAGGCTCATTCAGGTTGAGCCTATGTTATGGTTACGAAAAACCTGTGTTACAGGGCTACATAGATGTAGATATGGCAGGCGACATAGACTCCAGGAAGTCTACATAGGGGTTCATGTTCATGTTTGCAGGGGAGTAGTTTCTTGGTAGAGCAAGCTACAGATGGTCGTAGCATTGTCGATGACAGAGGCCGAGTACATTGCAGCCACAGAGGCATGTAAAGAGATGCTTTGGATGAAGAAGTTCTTACAGGAACTTAGCCTGAAGCAGGAGGAGTACGTGGTCTATTACGATAGTCAGAGTATTATACACTTGAGCAAGAATCCAAGTCAGCATTCCAAGTCAAAACACATAGAGATTCGATATCACTGGATCAGGGATACTTTAGAACAGAAGGTGTTACAGCTTGAGAAGGTCCACATGGACGATAATGGGTCAGACATGATGACCAAGGCTTTGCTTAAAGGCAAGTTTGAGGTTTGTAGAAATCAGGCTAGCTTGAAGAAGGTAAATCCCTCCCGGGTCAAAAAGGGGGAGATTTGATAGGATTTTTTTCCCGTGCTCGACCGGTCGTGAGCCTTACATGATCGGTCATGGGCTGGTGCACGACCAGTCGTGGAGTCAAGCCCTGACTCGACTCAAAGTCCAGCGACTTTGGGCTATATTTCTCCGGGGTGCTCGACCGGTCGAAGGAGGTGCTCGACCGGTCGTGGGTGGCGCTCGACCGGTGGAGGACTCGGCTCAACCAGTCGTGGTTACGCAGATTTGTTCTGCGATTTTGCGGATTGCCGAAATCTGAATCCTTTCGCAACTGGGATGCGGAAAGGAGTTTCCTAAAACTATAAATAGGGGTTCCTAGGGTTTTTATATATATGAAAAACACAAAAGGGCTATCAAAGGTGTGAGAGAGAGAGAGAGAGAGAGAGAGAAGAAGCTTAAAGAAGGGAGATTATGCTCATGGAGCTTATCTACTGTGCAATTTATATCTCAGCACTTATACATCCTCGTAATCGGTAAGATCTCTTCATTTTTCCTTTTATTCTCTCATTGTTTATCCACTCCTGCATGAGTGAAGACGGTTGTAACGTTCTACTTCATAGTAAATTGTTCATCTGGACGAGGTCCCGTGGTTTTTACCTCTTTGAGGGTTTTCCACGTAAAAATCTCTTGTGTGGTGTGTGATTTATACTTTGATTTATTTCATTGCTTTATTATCCATAATTCTAGTTTGTTTCGGGATGCTAGATCCTAAAGTTTTGTACAAGGCCCCCAACAACTAGAGCATCTATGCTCCTCAACCCCATCCGATCCCAATCCATTCACCGCCCTACAAATGTCTAAGTATTTCTCTTAGTCCTTTAAGGTTCTTTAGTGTTGTTGGGGTCCCTCTTCATGTGGAGATGGGACTCACATGTGTAGGCTTAAGTAGCATCTTATCACCAGATGTGTGTGAGGGTATTTTGGTCTTTTAACTAAACAATTAAAAGAGAGAAAAACAAAGGACATTTGTCATGAGGGAGTTTTATAACAACATTTGAGGGTTTTTTTAAAGAGAAAATTGAAATTTTCTAGAAGAAGAAGACCATGAGCCTTATACTAGTAAAACCTTTACATCAAGATTCGTGAGGGTCCATCCACAACACCAGTTTTTTCGATTATCTTCTTCAAGTGTTATGTCGGAGATTTTCTAAAATCACTAGTAGGTGAGAAATTCTTTTTTTTTTTTTTCAATATTGTTTGTAATCCACCTTTAGATGATATAGTTACGAAATTAAAAAGATGTCTCTTTATGCTTATAAATCCATTATTTTGATTACAGTGAATTTGTGTCAGATTAGCTCCCATAGTTTTTTCCTTCACATATGAAGATTTTTTACGTAAAGAAATTTATGGTGTATATTGTGTCTTACATGTAGGGGTGTACACAAACCGGGCTAGCCTGGTTAGCTTGCACGACCTGGCCCGAAAAAACCCGACTCGGCCTGACCCGGAACTGAGTTTGGGTCAGGACGGGCCAATTTTCTAGGCCCGAAAGTGAGTTTAGGCCAAGTTCGGATACCTCCCAGTTCGGCCTGACTCGGTCCGAAATCCGACTATAAATCCGTGTATAATAGCGTATTTAATTTATATAAAATGTTTTATTTTATGCTTTGTCAAATGTATGTAAATGTCCTGACTAGTTAGATTTTTTGTGGAGTCTATAGTTCAACTATCTAAACCGTTGATCGAGGGCTTTGTAATGGGACGCGGATTACCTGCCAAAGCCTTTCCCATGAACTTGTAAGTTTTAAAGAACTCGGTTCAAATCGGCCCGAACTCGAAGGTTCGAAACTGGCCCGGACTCGGCCCGAACTTGCGCCGGGCCCGGTTCGGGTTGGAGATGTTGGCCCGGTGACTAGACCCGGTCGGGTTCGGGCTTGTGTGGCTGTTGAACGGGCCTGGACGGGCTGAGGCCAGTTTGACTCAGCCCGACCCGTGTACACCCCTACTTATATGTTTAATGATTTGCTTATTTCTGTTAGAAATTATTTTTATCTTCTAAATGTTTTATATTGTTAATCTTATTAATTTGCACATAAAAGGAAAAATTATGTGGTTTCCCAGCTAAGGTATAGGTATTCCTCTTATATTCACCTACAATGATAAAAATAAGCTTTAATGATTTTAAATTAAAAAAATTACATATGTATTTAACTCTCATTTTTTGTGTCATAATTCTCTCTTAACCAAATTCATTTACTTCCAATTACACCCGAAATTGGAAAGCCAAACAAGCCTAACTTGCTTCCTACAAAACCAACTCATCCTACTCACATGTGGCATTTTGTGTACAGATCCAGACCATCCAGACTAAGGAAGACGTTGTGGATGGGCCATATATAAATTTACACTGATCAATAAATTCTAACCATACATTTGATGGCGAGGAATGGATACTTAGAAGTTAGTGGTTTAAATTCCAAGGGAAAATTAGATGTTCACTATCATATTATTAGTGTATTCTTTCTCGCATATCTTCTTTCCAGATTTGGGTCAGAGATTTTGACGGTTTGGATTATTGTACGGCTATGTTTGCCATGCCATGCGTACAGATGAAGAGGAAATCGGATTGCGTTCTTAGTTACTCAGTACGCTCTTATCGTACCAAGTAAACTTTGTTGGGCCCACCATGAACATATATGGTCTATCCACGCCGTCCATCCGTTTTTCCATCTCATTTTAGTGGTTGAGACCAAAATTTAAGCATAGACAAAGATCAAGTGGACCATACCATTGGAAACAGTTGGAATAATGACTTCCACTGTTGAAACCTTTCTAGGGCCCACAGTGATGTTTATTTCTCATACAACCTTTTCATAAGATCACACAGATATGGATGAAAGGAAAACAAAAATATAAGCTTGATCCAAAACTTCTGTGGCCCCCAAAAAATTTTAAACTGTAGATGTTCAATTCACAATGTTTCCTATGGTGTGGTTTATTTGAGGTTTGGATATACTTAATTTTTAGGCTCAAGCCCTAAAATTATCTGTTAAAATGGATTGACGGAGTGGATAAAATACATAAATTACGGTGGACCCCACAGAGTTTACTCAGTACGCAATCCGCACCGGATGAAGAGTGACTGCCATCGAAAAAACGGTGATGAATTATAATATAATAGAAGTACAACCTCTTCACGTACTGGTTTTTGGTTCTTTCGAGCAGAGCCCATGGTTTGGTAATCAAGACCTTTGGCCTGTTGGGCCCCACCATGATAGACCATTTCCTTAGAATCACTTGAATCGGACAATCTCAACCTACTTTTAATTCATGGCTTATAAACAGAGGATTAACGAGAGAAATGGGGCATGATCCATCGACGGTGTTACAACTTACCAGACAAAACAATGATGTGGATTACTAGAAAGTGGGCCCCATTTGTGATATGTAAAATAAAATATTATATAACTTTGAAAGTAGAAGGACAAGGAGCGCATCTGGTGTAGTGGTATCATAGTACCCTCCCACGGTACTGACCAGGGTTCGATTCCCTGGATGCGCATCATACATTTTTGAATTAGATTTTTTATTATATCTGCACCGATGCCTGGTTCTATTTCGACTGTTCACCTGATGGCCAAAATCTTGATGGTTAGGATTTTCTTGCATGCTTTTTTTTTTTTTTTAAATACAAAGAGAGGAGAAAATTACGGTTGTAGGGGCAAGATCTTGTAGGGCCCGATGTACAATGCTTACTAGAGCTTAACGGATCAGACTCAGGTCGACTCTAATGACTCGGCAATCCATGAATATCTAAAATTGTTGTTATGGTTAACGAATCCGAATCCTCTTGCTTGCGGGATGCAAGAAAATCCTATTTTTTTGTATTGTTATTGGTCCATGTCATCATTGACATTGTTGGTATTGTTGCATTAAATGCATTGTGTATTGATGTGGTCCAATTAGATTGTAACATGTAAGATTTTTCTACTTGTGGCAAGCAAATGATTTGTACTCATAGTTAAGAGACATTTAAGTGTGTACTCATAGTTAAGAGACATTTAAGTGATTAGCGAGAAGTTTTGCAATAATTTCATTTCCAAAATAACCACCTTTGATATATTGGGCTAATAATTTCTTACACCGAAGAGATTGAGATGCGTTTATGGAGCTTTATGAAAATTATTGCATCCCAATCCAATTGAAGGGGAAAATGTTGGGAAATAAGTCTCTCTCTTTTCTTTTTTTTTTTTTTTTTTTTTTTTTTTTTTTTTAACACACGCACACACGCCACCACACACTCACACCTTAGTGAGATTTCACCACCTATGGGTGCTCGAACCCTTTACAAGGTGTTGAAACTCCTAAGAGTCCACTAGAGCAAGAGCAAGGACCCTTGGGAAATAAGTTTTGACATGACTTGTCGAGCACAGTAGCAACCTCAAACAGAATTAAATTAAACAGTGTAATAGAAAACAAAAAATCAAGTAATCATAAAGAACACAAATTTTATGTAAAAACTTCGAAAAAAAAATAAAAAAATCATGACACAGAGTGACAAACAATCTATTATAATAAAAAAATTATAAGAAATGAAACAATTTACATATTAGAAATCCTATATCTCCCTTCAAAACTCTCTCTCTCTCTCTCTCTCTCTCTCTCTCTCTCTCTCTCTCTACATTAAGCACTCGTTTCTTTTACCATAATCCTGCATTATAAAGGCTTATATAAACTTTCATACATAATTAGAAACAAAAGCCCACACTTACAAAGAATTTGCTTGTACTTATGCACTTTTTTTATCAACCCAACTGAGCATTCAGTCAACTGAGATATCAACAAGGTCTATAGTCAACTGAAGAAAACCTTGTTTGACTAGAAATATCATAGCATGCTTTGGTTGACCCCACAAATTCTCGAACGGCATCTATACCAAATTAAAGGCACTTGATTAAAAGAAAGAAATGAAGATGTTTACTTAGACATGTTTTATGGGATAGAATGTTGGGCCGTTGAGAAATAACACGCTCGAAGGATGAGTGTAGCTGAAATGAGGACGACAAGAATAAAATTAGAAATGAATCCACTTGAGAAAACTTAGGAGTAGCACCAATATATAATAAGATATGGAAAAGCTGACTTTGATAGTTTTGTTACACACTGACCAGGAATTGTTTAGTTAAGCATAAGTGCAAGTTGAAAGTTGGGTCCTTTCTCTTGCTCCGATGGTAGACTCTTGGGAGTTTCAACACCTGGTCAAGGGTTCAAGTACCCATAGGTAGGGGTGTACATCGAGTCAAACAGAGTCAAGTTGGCCTCAACTAGACTCGGCTGGGCCGCTAGCTAACTTCAGCTCGAACTCGGCTCAGATCAGTCCTCGAGCCTAACTAGCCAGTTTGGCTCAGTTTGGTCAGCAGCTTGGACTGGCTCGAGCCGAGTTTGAGCCCAAGATCGAGTCAGGTTCACCATTGAGGCATTTTTATAAACACTTAGACTGCAACTTCAAAATTCCACTATTTTACAAACAGAAGCAATGGTTTTACAAGTATTTTATCAAATACCTTCTAAACAGCATAAAAAACCAAGAAAAAAAAAAGGTATTTGTTTCATGTACATACCTTCCTTGCCACCAGCCACACTTCGTTGAGTCATTTCATCAAACACTTGGTGAGCAACATCAATAGAAAAGTAACCGAGTCACCGAACTGGTTCGATCCGAGTTCGATTCAAGCTGGATTCGATCCGAGTTCGATTCGAGCTGGATTCGATCCGAGTCGAATCGAGCTGGGGCCAGCTCGAACTCAGCTTGAACTCATTTTCAAGCTCAAAGTTCAAGCTCAAAAAATCAGCTTGACTCGGCTCGAACTCAGCTTCAAACCGAGTTGAATCGAGCTTTTTCGAGTCGAGTCGAGTTGAGCGAGCTAACCAAGCTAGTTCTGTTCGTGTACACCCCTACCCATAGGTGGTGAAATCCCACTACGGCGTGAGTGCGTGGCGGTGTGTGTGCTTGTGTTTATAAAAAAATAAAATAATAATAATAAATAAAAACAACTCTAAAAAGGTAAAAGGAAGCCTTCAAATGACGTATGTGGAGGTAATATGAAAAGAATCAATGATCCATGAAAAGAATCAATGGTAAAATGATATACATGTTGCTGACCCCATTTAATTAGTATAAGGCTTATATGATGATAATGACAATGAACTCTATTAATTAGACATCCAACGGCGAAGAACTCAATTTATCTTGAATCAACTCACTCCTGAGTCGAGTCACAACTCGGGATGACTTTGGAGGAGTTGGGTTGAGCCACCCCTATCTCACCACTAACTGGTGGTGCCAAACTGGATAGAATCTACTGAGTCTGTTTGACTTGAACGAGTCCCACATGACCCAGCCGAAGTCGTCCATAGAATGGAGCTAAGGTTAAAGGCCTATTGTCTGGGCTTGGGCTTCAGTTTTTGAGGCCCAATAACTAAATGGCCAGAAAATGTTCTTGCCCCAATAGATAGCCCGGCCTGAGCCTACATATTTAAAGCTATTGAGAATCTGAGATTTCTACTGAGTGAGCAAGCCCAACCTGGCCAAAAAGCATTTCACGCTTGAATGTTCCGAATCAATCCGTTGATCAAAGTGGGTCACACATCTACAGAGAAGCAGATATTTTAAAAGAATGAAAACAGCAGTCTAGAGAACATATTTGTAGGATTTAACACACGTAAGTGGGCCAGGTCGATTCGATCCTTTGTCCAACCCCAAATTGAGCAGGCCATGCCTTCTAGGCCCAAGGCCAGCCAAAATACAGGTCAGGTGGCTACCTGGTCTATAGCAGGAAGGGGTGGGTCTCGGCCCAAAGTATATATAAACCTTGGATTGACCTAGCTTGGCCCATTTATTAGGTGGAGATTTCAGTTCAAGCCTATTTCAGGCCCATGTTGGGTTTTTTTGGGCCCATTGAAGAAATGAGCTTATAGTGGAATTAGCTTTGCCTATGGGCCTCACAAATGGAACTGGCCTGATTCAACTAAATAAGTTGGCATTGTGGGCCGAATTTATTTGAAGTTTTGGACCCATCAGCCCAACAGAACGGGCCCAGGTCATATTCAAGTTTTAAAACATGGGTCTGGAGATTTGTCTGATTGTGTTGCGGCTGGAGGGATTGTGTTTTAAGGCGGATACAATATATAGATGGTGGGGCCCATGGAACTTTGATTCTAGGAAACTCATTTGTCCCTGTTTAAATAGTAAATTGGAAAACAAAGTCCAAGCATCATGCTTACACAGTGAGGCCCAACAGATCAACGGTCTTGATGATTAAACCATTGGTACCGCTTGTACAGACTGAACCCATTCCTCCTTTATTAGAAGTGAACAAAAACAAAATGGTAGGAAAATCAAGAAATCGAGCGAGGGCCAACATGAAAAAAAAAAAAGAAGGAAAATCCCCATTCTGACATGTCTGATCTAGTCCAGGTCTTAAAACCACCCTAAGCATCCACAAATTGAAGACAGGGCATGACCCATCCAGTCCTGAGTCGAGTCGAGTCGAGTCAGGAATCGGCTAAATCCTGGCATGACCCATCCAGTCCTGAGTCGAGTCGAGTCGAGTCAGGAATCGGCTAAATCCTGGCATGACCCATCCAGGTTAGCCATATTTTCAATGCCGACACATGGTGTTGAACCAGATGGACTCAACCTAGTCCAAGTCAAATCAGGTATGTTGTCCGCAGCCGCCACACGTTAGGCATAGAAACAATCTTAGAACGAATCAAATACATAATAGAGAAACAAAATATTCGAACGTGCACATAAAACACGGAGATTTTACGTGTTAAAATCCTTGTGAGAAAAAACCACGGCACCATGTGACAAACAATTTATAATAGACCAAAAGTTACAAGAGATGGAATCAACTTACAGGGGAGACCCTAGTTTCTCTCTCTTCAAAACCCTAGCTTTCTCTCCCATGATTGTGATTCATCCTAATCATGTATTAACAATATATATATATATATATATATATATATATATATATATATATATATATATATATATATATATATATATATATAAAACCCACATTCAGAATTAAAACAAACCCACACACTTACACAAAACCGACACGGACCATTGATTGAACCAGCAATCGATTAATGATCTTCGATTGATCGACCCCGTATGTTCGATCCAATCGAACATGCCGAAAAGTGTCAGAGAGCAAACTGGTTTTCCAAATTATCTTGATCAATCGAACATGTCCAAAACTATCCAAATTCCTGATTGGAAAATTCAAGATTTTCTCAATCCAGTTGAAGCTATTGTCAATCGATCAAAATCCCTTAAATTGTGTCAGATTAAAGGCACTCGATCAACAATTTCCATTGTGGCTTCAATCTTGCATCTTCATTATTCCAAGTTGCTATCGCCATCTTTAAATTTCTTCACAATTCTATCATCGCTCTACATGCACATTCCATCTTATTCATCCTTCACCAAGCCTAGATAAGTAGAGTAAAACATAAACTTCTTTGCAAGAATCACATTTATAAGCATATCCGCTGAATTTTCATTAGTGTGAATCTTCACAAGAGTAACATTGTTTGTCTGTAGCATCTATTGAATAAAATAATGACGCGCATCAATGTGTTTAATCCAAGAGTGATACACAGAGTTCTTTGCTAAATTGATTGCGCTTTCGTTGTCATAATGCACAAGCACGACTTCCTGTTGAAGCCCCAACTCATTCAACATTCATCTTAATCAAACACCTCCTTAAATGCTTTCGTCACCGCCATATACTCAACTTCAGTTGTGAAAAGAGCAACCACAGATTGAAACTTCGATATTCAACTAATCACTTCACCTACTAATATAATCGAGTAACCGGAAGTCGATCTTCTATTATCCACATTTCCAGCATAATCGGAGTCTACGTAACCTATCAGTTTCTTCTTAGATTTATTGAATGTCAAGATGTAGTTAGTCGTACCTCGTATGTAATGAAGTAACCATTCCAAAGCATCTCAATATTGCTTACCAGAATTTAAAATGTATCTACTCACAACATCCACCGCATGTGAAATATCAAGTCTAGTATAGACCATAGAGTATATAAGACTGTCAACTATACTTAAGTAAGGCACACGAGACATATACTCCTTTTCTTCATCGGACCTAAGACATTATTCCGAATATAGTCAAAAGTGGACAACGTGGGGTGTGATAACCAATTTAACCTTATCGAGTCTTAACTTCACTAAGATTTTCTCAAGATAACTCCCCTTAGACAACCATAACATACTCATTTCCCTATCCATGTATACATCAATGTTGAGAATCCTTTTTGCAGCCTCCAAATCTTTCATCTCGAATGTCGTAAATAACTGAGCCTCCAATATGTTAATTTTAAACGTATTATGGCTAGCAATAAACATATCATCAACATACAATACTAGTATAATGAATTCTTCATCACTCAATGATTTGAACTAAACACAATGATCGAACTCACTTCTAATAAACCGCTAACTTATTATGAAAGAATCAAATTTTTTATGTCACTGTGTAGTTGACTGTTTCAGGTCATACAATGACCTCTTTAACCTGCAAACTTTATTATCTGCTTCATGTACCTCGAACCATTCAGGTTGCTTTATATAAATCTGTTCTGCTAGTTCCTCGTGTAGAAAAGTTATATTTACATACAACTGTTCTAATTCCATATTGTATTGGGCAACCAATGCATACTAGTATAATGAATTCTTCATCACTCAATGATTTGAACTAAACACAATGATCGAACTCACTTCTAATAAACCGCTAACTTATTATGAAAGAATCAAATTTTTTATGTCACTGTGTAGTTGACTGTTTCAGGTCATACAATGACCTCTTTAACCTGCAAACTTTATTATCTGCTTCATGTACCTCGAACCATTCAGGTTGCTTTATATAAATCTGTTCTGCTAGTTCCTCGTGTAGAAAAGTTATATTTACATACAACTGTTCTAATTCCATATTGTATTGGGCAACCAATGCCAATATGAATTTAATAAATACTTGCTATAGTCGTAAATATCTCATCGAAATCGATACCTTCTTTTTGAGCATAACTCTTCACAACGAGTCTCGCCTTGTACCTATCAATATGCCTTCATAACAGTGAGTATCCCTTTAAAAACTTTCAGGACACCTTCATACTCGTGCGAATTTACATTCGAGCACCTCAAGAGCTCCCAGAGATATTAGATTCTTCTTTAGGTCTAAAATGTGCCCCACATATGTTAGAGTACGCTTCACCCCATCGAACATTCTTATACGAACCAATCCAATTACAATTATCTTACAGGCATGATCATTACCCATAAGAACTAGGCCACCATCGTATTCGTTGTACGTGGTGAACCAACTCCAGTAAGGACATATATAGTACGATGCCCCTGTATCCAAAATTGACTTGTTATACAAGTGTCCAACCTTAGATACCGACAATACGTCACAATCACTCGTCTCTTCGTTGGATTCTGCTGAATTGGCTTCCATCAGTGAATCATTTAACTTCTCATCTTTCTACATTTTGAGATTTGCACAAGCATTCTTCATATGTCATGTCTTGCCACAATTCCAACACTTCAACTTCCATTTGCCCTTCAACTTAAACATTGATTGCGACGTCCAATTCACTTACTATAAGATCTCCGCCTAGCAACCAGTGCACCTGTAGAAGTACATTACCTACCATTATTCCTTCTCTACTGCTTCAACTAAAGGGAAACAAGATTAAGGTTTTGTCTTCTTTGTCGATCTTCACCTCCACACTCATCAGTTTGCAAACTAGTTTGTTGAAGATACTAATGTGTTCAAAAAAATCAAACACTTCCGTCATCTTCAAAGTTTACAGCTGTCTCTTTAGATATAGGCGATTGGAGAGCAACTTTGTCATGTAGATGCTCTTCAACTTCGCCCACAATCTTATGGTGGTCGTCTCATTGATGATATTATAAAGGACTTCATCAGCCAAGCACAATTGAATTGCGTTAATCGCTATTTGATTAAGTTTGTATCAAATCCTCTTCTTTCACTAATTCAGGATATTGAGCTTTATCAAAGAGTGTCTGCGATACCCCTTACTAAATTAAAAGGGCCTTCATATTTAAAATCTATAATTCAAGTTGTTTTTACCTGTAAACTTCTCCATCTCAAACTTCACATTCAATCCCTTTGATCCTATGTCTCAGATTCAATCTAAGAAATCCCAAAGTAGAGCCTATGTTGTTATATCACTTGTTGTACGTAATAGCCACATGTTAGGCATGGAAGCAACCGTAAAACGAATCAAACATGCAACAGAGTAACGAAAAATTAGAGCATGCATAGATAACATGGATTTTACGTGTAAAAACCCTTACTGAAGAAGAAGGAAAAAAAAATGATGGCACTAGGCGACAAACAATCCACCGTGAACAGAAAGTTACAAGAGATGGAATCAACTTACAGATGGAAAACCCTAATCTCTCCCACGTTCGTGATTCACCCTTAATCCTATATTAACAAAGATATATATAACCCGCATACAAAATTAAAAACAAAACCATACACTTACGCAAAATCGACGCGGACCATCAATTGAATCATTGATTGATCGACTCCAATCGATGATCTTTGATGGATCAACACCACGTGTTCAATCGAATCAAACACGCCAAAGAGCGTCCAGAGAGCATACTAATTTTCTAAATTATCTCGATCGATCGAGTTCTGATGTTCAATCAAATCGAATATGTCCAAAATCTTCCAAAGTCCAAATTGGAAATTTTGGAATTTTCTCTATCCAATTGTAGCTGTTGTCGATCGATTGAAATACCTGAAACTGCATCGTATTGAAGGCCCTTGATCAACGAGGCAATCCACAACCACCCCAGATGAAAGGATAATCCGCATCCACATCAATGTATGAGAAATGGTAACGTTGTAATTGCAATTCGGTCATTTCCATTTTGTTAGCCTACAATTCATTTCCCCGGCATATCCAAGACGCAACATAAACTCCGAAATCATCCTACTCTCTCTCTCTCTCTCTCTCTCTCTCTCTCTCTCTCTCAATTATGATTTTTCACCTGTTATATTTTCATATGTTACGGAAAATGCAAGCTAAATCCAATGCATGGGACCCGTCTCCAGCCTAGGAGTGGGGGTTGATATCAAGTGGAGAGCATGTCATAATATAACTTCCACCGACTGATTATGAGAAATCTGTGATATGCAAAAATAAATCAATGGAGCCATCCTGAATACATGCATACATATGCCTATATGTATGCATATGCGCGCGCGCACAAACGGAGGGAGAGGTGGGTAGGTGCTAGCAGAGATAGATGAGAGAAGCTGCGGGCTACTCAGCATGAGAGAGAAGAGAGAGAGAGAGAGAGAGAGAGGTGCTAGCAGAGAAGGCAACTCGGGCAAAAAATGTGTGTGTGTGTGTGTGTGTGTGTGAGAGAGAGAGAGAGAGAGAGAGAGAGAGAGAGAGACTCGGGAAAAAATGTGTGTGTGTGTGTGTGTGTGTGTGAGAGAGAGAGAGAGAGAGAGAGAGAGAAGAAGAAGAAGAAGAAGGGTGCGATTACTCACGTAAAAAAGTTAAAACAAAAGGGCCCTTTCCCATTTAGGAAATCGCTTCCAATGCACTCTTAAAACCCAGAGTTCACGACTCTCCAAAGACTAATTGCCTGGATGGAACTGTCCATAGCTACTCACCTTATACAAAGGGTAGATGTATATGAACAAGTATGCATGTATGTGCATGAGTACAAATGGTTGTTGCACTCAAATCTTGTTGGCTCACACCCACCATGCTACGACAAAGGAACTTATTTTTAACAAATCCGCCCCAAATAAATTCTTTTATGTATAAGATTACAGGAACAAAATCCTTGTGAAATGGGAGGAAAAGAAAAGAATCATGGATTAAAGGATGATTGATAAAGACATACAGACATTCCTGTAGCAGTGAAGGGCTGCGGGAGGGGCACACGAGAATAATGCCCCTCTCCGTAAACTTTTACCTTCTCTTTTTTTTTTTTTTTTTTTCCATGGTCACTGTATAATTACGGCAGTAATTCTCCTGCAAATATTCTACATGTCTTACATATAGAGACTGCGAAAGGAAATCACCATACATCACGCAGATACCTCCCGTCCATCTGCAGATTCTTCACAAAGCTCTCTGTCTTGGAGTTATCCAAAGATCCCTGAAACCCACCACAAGAAAAGGCACTCCATTTTATACTGATATGTAATCTCGACCGAGCAGTGGGGCCCCTTCTTTCAGAATTTGCTCATCAAAAGTGCAGGTGGGCCCCCCTCCTTTTGGTAATCTAAGCTGTTCATCAGATGGGCCAGTTCACAGATGGGCTGATGATGGGCATATTCGTCCAACTGTTGGCTTGCAAATGAATAATTACAGCCAACAGTCCACACTTAACAAGGGCCAGTTTGGATGGTTAAGATCATCTGCACCCAGCGCTCTCACCACGAGAATAGTTTAGACAACCAAAAGATGCACCCCAACATCCCCGTTATCTATTGATACTGTGCATCCAATGGGCAGCTCACACAAATGGATGGTTACAATCAATTGTCCAAATTGACACAGGCATTAACAGACCCCGTGAGCAGTTTGCTGGCCCAAAAGATGTTGCTCCATCGAAATCACACTTTGTTGCCTGCACTTTAATCAGTCTGACTCTCTCGGTTTCATTTCAAAACCAATAACATTGAAAATAAACGAATGTACGAGCAAAGGGTGGCAATGGACTGGGCTAGGGCTGGCGATGCAAGGAAAAGAGTTAAGTGATCACAGGTTTCGAATACTTCAATCTAAGAATTTCCTGTGTATCCTCCATCAACGAAAAGTCCTATAATATAAACAGTTCGTATCATTAAAACATGACCCAACGTGAGTGTCTTTAAACCACACATGTACATTGAATTGGCAATGTTTGCACATCTCTTCAAACTGTCAATTCCTTTCATGTAACTGTGGTAACTTGATGATTGACCTGGCCTATTCATCATCGGCCTGGGCCCAGGTGTGACATCAGCATAGATTTTACACACAGGCATGGCCCTCAGGCCAACTTTGGGGCCCACTCACTCTAGCTCTGTTACGGGTCGGGCATCCGGCCCATTGCCACCCTTTGGTACAAGTATCGAAATCTGTCACAATTTACAGATGTGCATAAGACTCAAAGGTTCCATACCTGCTCCTGGACTATTGTGTGGAGAACCCGATGGACGTCCTTGGCCATGCCTTTGGCATCACCACAGACGTAAATATAACCACCCTTGGAGATTACATTCCAGATTTCGGAAGCCTGTTAACAAATAAACTACCCATGCTTAGAAGCAATCACAAACAGGAAGTGCAATTCATTAAAAACAAAACGAAAAACAAAAACCAAGCAGACCTTCTCCACCATCTTGTGTTGCACATAGTCCTTGGCTGGCCCCTCACGCGAGAAAGCAACAATCAGCTCGGAAAGCACGCCAGCTTCAACAAAGCCATTCAACTCATCCTCATAGATGAAGTCCTGCACATGGTGTACCAGATCAATTTCTGCAATCAATGAGATGTCTTTGGGGAACAAAATTACTAGCTCATAAGGAATATGCTGTGAGACCGATCATGGGATTCCAACTCCTACTTACTGGTTGCAACTTGTGTTAGGTGGCACGGTTGGGCGGGCCCTCAGGATCTGATGGTATTTACACAATATTGGGAACCTTCGCACAAAGCCAAAGATGGACAGCTTACATCTAGTGGTCTACCTAACCACTAAATGGAGCAGAGAGGATATGATCACACCTCTAATCCCATGCTTAAGTTGGCCCCCCAGATCTCAATTAATGGTTTAGATTGTCCAGACGTGGGCCTTAATGGATGATGGGTATTATTTTTCCCTCCCTTTTTTCTCTCTAGTAAACTATGAAACTATCTCGTTTGGGATACTTTCAACGAGAGAATGACTCCATTTTTGAGAGGATATGGGAAGAGTTTAAATGAAGTAGGGCTTACCCCCGATCTCTCCTTTCTTTTTTTGAAAGGTGAAGAATTGATTAGGCAAAGTCAACAAAGGACAACAGCCAAAGAGAAAGGACGCACAAACAGAAACAAAACTGAAAGAAAAGAAAAGGAATAGAAAAGGAAAAGAAAAGACAGAAAAAGAAAAAGAAAAAAGCGAACAAAACTATAGTTCAACATCTTCTCCTTGAATTTAAAATTCAAATTTAAATTGGAAGAGAAGATTGAAAGAGCGAAAAATGCGTAGTGGTTGCCCAGAAGTGGGCCCCACAGGCCCGTATCCAACAATGTGGGGGCACATGTTTGTGGTGTCTAGGCTAAACACCATCCCACACGGCATGTGCATCATGGCCTAAAAAACAGGCTGATGGGGTCATCACGTGGCCATCACATGTACCACAAATGGGCAGTCAAAAAGAATTTAACCAACCCACATTCACCATATGCTTGTGGATCACCTGATGACTGGATCAGGTAATCACCAACAACCTACATGGTATATGCATCAAGGCTCAAAAATCACAATGATGGGGTCATCACATGGGCCACACGTGTATGCAAATGGGCAGTTGAAAAGAATTTAACGAACAGCCAACATTCAACATACAGTTGTGAATTCCCTGATGACTGGATCAGCCTGGCCATTGGGCCATAGCATATACAGGGGGTCCACCAGATTGATCTGCCCTGATATCAAACTCATGCTAGCATTTGTGGGAAAGTAACTAAAAATCGCACTCCCATGGGTAGCCTCAGCAGAGGTCATCAGAAAATCCAGTTGTCCCCCAATCCCAAAAACAAATGATTTGAGAGATTCATTACCATTTTGCGGTTCCTGCAGCCAAAGAAGAGGCTGGAGGGGCCCAGTTCTGCCCCAGCTTCTTTCAGAGCAAGTCTTTCCTGAAAATGACAAGCATTTAACTTCTTCAGTAAAGTCACCTCACCAGCACAGGGATTCACGCACAAATCTGTCAGAGCTATAAACCTGCAAGAACCCTCTAAAGGGTGCCAATCCTGTGCCAGGACCAATCATGATGATTGGCACAGAAGAATCTGCGGGAAGTTTGAAGTTCGATTGCCTCACAAAGACTGGTGCCCAGCTGCTGTCATGACTTTCCTCCAAAGGCACCGAATTCTGCAAAAGGTGAATTCCAGTCAGCTGAAATGGGGGTAGTGGGGATCCAATTTTTTGTAGTAAAGTACTTCGGGATGCCGGAATCGAGATAGGCAAGAGGAATGATATAAAACACAATCAATCCAATTCGCAGAATATAAAGAATATACATCACAGATTAATGGAATAATCACAGAAAGGATTAAAACGCGAAGTTGGGCCAAGTAGAAAACTTTGCAGCCTGTTAAGAGCTAACATAACATACAATACAAGCAAAGGCATCTGACAGGTATCGAACTTGAAGTCTGAAGTTCTTGCACCCCTAATATTCCCTACAACCCTCATTTATTCACAAGGAATGCTGGTATTGTTCCTGAATTCCCACTGGAGACATTTTTAGGCATGCAAGATCCGGACAGCTTGTCTAGCAGACAACATCACAACTGGGCCATGTCAAAAAAATCATGCGGATTGGGCAAACCTAAGTGTTTCACTTGAGGCAAGAAAGAGAATTTTTGTCCCATCCAGATTGATTGACTAACTGGTGAGGATTTTTTAAATGGCCTCATTTTCAGCCCTATCCCATATACGCCAGAATCCAGCTGAAGAGTGGTCTGGATGTCGAACAACATCTGCAGTGCACAACTGGTCTGGATGTCGAACAACATCTGCAATGCACAACCTCTGGATCCGATTCTAGATTTAGAAATTTAGTCCTTTCCTATTTGTTTTCTTATAATTGGAAATTTTCTCAAGTTTCAATGAGTGTCCACCACAGATTGTAACAACTATAAGGTGGATTTAACCACATTTTTAGCACAGGATATGAACATAATGCCAGACGCATCTCTCACAAGACTGCATGGATAGACTTATATAGTATAGATAAAACCTTCATCCAAGTGGAGCAGATGCCTTTGTGAATCCTTCCTGTTGGTGTTGGTCCATACACTAACGCACATGTGACATGAATCCTACATGGAGCCATCCTGTAAAATTGAAATTGCAATCAGCATAAAATCTAACAACAACCATTCACTAGAAAAATGACAATGATAACAATAATTAATAACTGGAAATTTGATTGGTCAAATTTGAAATATTGCTCACTTTGGAGAGGAAGAGATCGAATAATATCTTGGCTGCAAGCGAGGGGCTATCGCTGCAAAGAAAACTCCAAGAGGCGGCTTGGCTGAAGGAAATTCGGCCATGACTTCTAGAAGGCTTCTCTGATTTGCAACTATCCATTGTGCATATTCATCCTGCATCAAGAAGAAAGTTCCATATGAAAAGGAGATCATTTAGAAAAGCAGTAAAGATGCTAGAGTAACAGAGACTATTCCTAACCTTTCCAGCAGGAGACGCGAGAAATCTCAAACGTTCAGCTTCACTGGGGTCAGAAGCATGAGCAGCTAATGCAAGTAGAGCAGCCTAATAAGATGCATCCATACTTGTAAACATTGTGATTCTTGGAGAGATTAAAACAAAAAACCAGCATGAAGCAGGAAAGCAGGCACTTCAAAGAAAGGAATCACCTTCTTTGGGGAATTCAGAAGATCTGCATAGTGAGCAAGTGCAGTTCGCAAAGTGCAAGGAGATGGAAACGGTGGTGGCAAGGAGCTTCCACTGATGGGCGTTCCATCCTCTTTCTCCGTGTGGATGGAGAAGAAAGTATCTGGCGAATAACCTAATAAGTTTTCTGCCTCCTCAACAGTTTCGATACAATTCTCAGTGTAAACACCAACATGGTCCCCTGTTTCATACCTGATTAAAAGATAAAAAGGGGTTGATAGATGAGTAAGGTGATAAAGAAATCTGCACCAACAAGCTAAAGATTATACGATGTAACAAGGACAAACTACTTCTCATGCGAAAATGCCCTGTTATATATGTATGGTACCTGGAAAAGAGGTGAATTTATAATGTTCTTGAGGTGATATTTCAATGGATATATTTTTCTATGCTTCAAGAACTATACATAATAATTTATCTTTCAAGATTATAATTTAACCAGTGTGTCGGGCTTCCTAATGTTGCTTTGATGGACACCGCCTGTCCATGAAAAAGTTTATCCATTCAGTATAGCACACAGGTTAAATAAGGAGAAAGACTGGAGCACAAGCACCATACTGAAAACAGTGTCTCTAGATGCATTGACCTTAATCAGACATGAAAACTTCTCATTGTTTTACAAGAGAACACGTGGGTGGGCAAGGAGCAATGCTCAGTCAAAAGTACGATTACAACTCCAGTTGAAGATGATGAAAGGCTGCAATCTTGATATCCAGAACTCTTCATCAGAAGTTATGATACACAAGAGCAGTTTCTAGAACTTAGATGGGCGTGTACATAGAATATAACCACCCTTCTATTTTAAAGAAATCAATCTGGTCCAAATATTAATTCTTAGAAATTAAATAAATAAATAAAACCCGTGGAGAATGTAGAAAGAGCAAAAGGCACTTTTATAGAAATTCTTCCTGAGTTATCTGCACAAGTTCCTGCCTTAAAAGTTTGTTAAACTATAAGAAAAGGGCATTTTCTTGTCAAAAATCATAAAACTTGTTTTTAAGTCTCCCCGCAATTTCAAAGGCAGTCCACTTTAAAAATCAACATGTTCAGTCAGCCCCATCCAAAAAACACAACAGAAAAACAATTGCTTCAAGTTACTTTGCAAGTCAACAGTAGCAACTATTTAAGTTTCACATATAATGCATCACGCCACCATATGAAGTTCATCATTGATTTTTGTTTTTTTAAAGGTAAAGTTCATCATATTGGTGATTTAGACAAAAGCATCTATCAAACTCCACATCTTGAAATTGATGAAGCACACAGGCCCTTGAAATAGAACCATTCATACAGAAGGAGATATTTGTAGAAGTGAGTGAAACTGGATCTCAATACTAACTGGGTGGTGAGAAATTTTCAAAATAACACTAACATATGGAAAAAGAGAAACTTCTTAATCTGATTCTCAAGGGTTGACTAAAGATAATTAACTGGAATTCGGTTTACAAGCAAACAGCACTTGGGGATCTTCTGGGGGGGGCAAACACTCAGAGATGCTATACAGCAATGTGTATGCAAAGGCTAACAGATCCAAAATTAAATGGTTAATGAAATCTGGACAATAAAAAACAGTTTCAATTGTCTAGACAGAAAAACATAGCAAACACAATACACCCGCAGTCAGCTGCAGCCAACAAACTGAGAAATCATCCAGGCAGACAAAAAACATAACAAGTACACTACATCCACATTTGCTTGACAGTTTCCGAATACCAGTTATAAATCCGTACTTATAATTGTAAACAAGAGAAACTGTTCAAGAAATATTAACATTTATAGTAAGCACAACTATTGTCACAACTCATCAAGCGCAATAAGAAATCCTATAATTCAAAAGAAAAAGCTGTAATCATCAGTGTGGCTCTGAAGTTGCATCAAATAAAATCCAAAGGAAACTTACACAAGTCCTGTCCCAGATATGTCAAATTCCAGATGAATGCAAGAACGATCAGAAGCTGGAGTGTGAAGCTCCCTCCTCACAGCCACGTTAGCCCTTAATAGAGAGAACCATAAAATGAGTCAGCTTTGAGAAGCACGCATGCGTGCACACACACTTGTATAATATTCTTCACTACCTGCATGGATGTTGAATGTCATGAACAGCATGGCCATTCGCAATACTCCAATTCTTTTCCTGTAGTGTTGCATCCTCAGGGTCATAAAATACAACTCGGTATTCAGGTATGGCAGCAGTGTAAGGGGTCGAAGCACCCGATGCATCATCTTCGTCCCGAAGCAACTGATCCAACTCAGGCCATACCAGCTCTCGCCTAAAATAGAAAAACATGGTTGATACAAGTCAAACCATTTAATTTAAACAAACACAAAAGAGTGGCCTGTTCAAAAGTTCAGACAAACAACAATCCTAAAGATGAAAGCATTGCACACCATGCAGTAAAGTCATCCTCAATGCATTGATCATCATCTCCTAGACCCACAGGAACAAGGCGCTTCCCACCTACGAATATAAATAAAGAAATAAAAACACTAGCATTGTGTCATGGAAATGAAAGGAGAGGAATAAGATATGCAAAACCATCAATCTGAAATAAGTGAACTTCAGCAAACAGTGAAATTCTCATTTTCATCATAATTAGACAATCCCTTAATAGAGAATGACCCATAAGAAACGTCAAACACCACAGAATAATAACAAAATGCTCTTGTTCAGACATGTTTTATACATCATGATTAATTGCGGATCTAAGTGTCTATTGTTCTGGAGCTCAATGAACCCAACACCTCAGTCCACAACCACCTGACATGCTTATTACCACTTAAATGAAATTGTGACAGCAGGTAACAGCTTCTCAAGTGTTCTCACACACATCGTTTCCTAGTAGATTTGCTTTAAAATTACACACCGGTATGATGCATCTTAAATACAATAGTGGGGGTATAGAAAAGGCATTCAGAAAACTATCCTTAATATTGGGTAGGTTCAAAGAAAATCCACATCAGATCCTCATGTCTACTAAGCTAGGTGCCATCGTGATC
This sequence comes from Magnolia changhungtana, assembly GCA_030180095.1. Classification (NCBI taxonomy): domain Eukaryota; kingdom Viridiplantae; phylum Streptophyta; class Magnoliopsida; order Magnoliales; family Magnoliaceae; genus Magnolia; species Magnolia changhungtana. Next base: position 627,236 of record JASAUF010000481.1, read on the forward strand.
ACAAAAATAACCAGTAAACATGTAAAGCAAATTGATAACAACCATTAATACGGTCCAGTACTAGAATATCGGCATAATTTTTTAGAACCAGGAAAAACCATATGCATAAAACAGAGCCACAACTCGATGAAAAGCAAGATGATCTAGATGCCTCAAATGAAAAGCTTTTGGCTGCATTTGGAATTTTTTGTGAAAAATATCAAATAATAATAATAATAATAATAATAATCTGCAGGCATGTAGTTGTGGAGAGCCATTTATTACTTAGAAGTTCTCCAAATCATGTGCAGTTGCAACATATGATCATCATGCCTCAATTCAAATTTAAAAACTTAGGCTGCGTTTGGAATTTTTCGGGGAAATAACACTAGAAAATATCTGCAGACAGTGGCAGGGCCAGCAGGGTTTTGTCATTTCTCCTCTCCCACATTTCATTGGGAGAAATACTTATCCAGGAGATGAGCATTTTGTCCCAGGGAATGTCTGCAAAACAACACGCTGCCACAGATATGTCTATTTGGATCTGCCATTGTTAGCTAGTTATCTAAGAGATGAACACTTTGTCCCAGAGAATGTCCGCAAAACAACACACTGCCACAGATATGTCTATTTGAATCTGCCATTGTTAGCCAGCACATGTTTTTCTTGCCATTTTTTTCTATTTTTTTGAAAAAAAAAAAAACACGGCCCTCGAAGCTTCTATTTGCCTGAATTGCTTCAATTTACAGTTTTAATCTTAACAACTATAGGAGTTGTAAAAGTTTGCTGTATAATAATCTAGGAAAGTTTTTAGAACAAGAAATGTGAAATTTTTAATTTAAATAGAGAAAAAACAGTGACAATTTTTCGACCCCGTAACAGCCATTACGGCCCCCATAATGGCTGATACGGTCGCAAAAAATCAACTACCCCATTTCACTCCCATATCGTGTAACTTTCATGGCCGTTATTCATGCATATTAGCCTTTATGGCCGTATCATAATGGATACAGAACACCTTGGTTAGATGTCTTTTAGATTTTGAAGAGTTTACTATTTCGAGAAGTTACAAGTCTGTACTTATAAGCAAATCAAGTACATTGTAATTTTCAAAAACAAAGTATGTAGTAATTTATTCAATAATCTCAATTTTTGTTCTCATTTTTAGAGATTTCTAACTTGTGATCAAAGTTTATTTAAGAATCAAGGATTATCTTAGAGAAAGAAGATGGTGATCTTTTCACCATGCTTTGGCTATATTACATGTACATAACCAAACTTCACACACAATAATATGCGGACACACAAAGGTTTGGTAATCCTACAAGCGTAGTGTAGCCCAAAATTGATAGACATCTTCATATATACTATACACATCCGTGTGGAAAATCCGAGCCATCCATTAGATGGGTGCCACCAAGTATTGCCCCAGCCCGATGATTTGGTCAGTAGTATGCTCACAACCCGGTGATTAGGACTATATGTTACATTCTAATGCAGGGGCACTTTCACATTGGGCTCGAGTGAGGTCGCCTGTTAGATGCAGGGGCACGCTCGAGGTAGGTGACCCATGCGATTTGAGGCCCACGGGAGAGGTCTCGTGTTCGAGACTCCTTACCAAGGTTGATTAATCCGCATTTCACACCGGCCTCTAGTGGGGTAGCCCGTGGGATGCGGGGACACACTCGGGGTGGGCGGCCCATGTGATTTGGGGCTCACGAAGGGGGTTCGACCGAGGTTCTAACCCATGAGATGTGGGGCTTGGGCTATGAGATAAAGGGATTAATTCGCCATACTCTAACCGTTCGAGCTTTTAGAGCAAGTGATTAATTGTCTTGCATCACATTCACACAACCAAACTGCATGCCCAAACAGCTATGCAGGCGGACACAGAGGTTTGATAATCCTACAAGGGTGTGTAGCTCAGAATTGATAAACATATTCGCATGTACAGTACGGATCTGTTTGGAAAATCTGCCATCCATTAGATGGGCACCACCAAGTATTGCCCCAGCCTGATGATTAGGTCTGTATGCTCACAGGGTGGGCCATGGTAGTATCCTACAGCATCACACACCTGACGAGCAACCAACCTAATAATTGGGCCAGAGCAACTATCCACAAGGGCGTCTACTGAATGGGTGATTGTGACTGAGGAATGAGGATCAAAACAATCATGTCTTAAATGATATCAAACATACATTTTCCTGGCCATAGGTTAATTAGTGATCAATTAGCATCAAAGTCAATGAAATCAGCAGGCTGGAACAGACCATATATGAACATACAGACAGAGAATATAGATGTTAGGTAAGCCCACACAGGTGTACAAGGGAACCCTTCTACACCACTGTAAATGCAAATATCCCGAATGTATTTGACATCCAAATCCGCTCATTGGATGAGACCCGTTGTGTGCATTCCACTGCCTTTGATTTGACGTCCTGCACCCATCACAATGGGCCCCACACACAATCTGGAAGTTTGGTGGGCCTCCCATTACAACAATTCCATGCCGTGTGGCCACAGGTTGGGGGTGGGACACTACTTGTAAACCCTTAACAAAGTTTCTATAGGTCCAAGGGGATGCCTGTAAAAACCTAGTAAAGGGTGTACAAGTATGCATGCTTAGAGAAGCTCAACAATACCAGATTTACAAAGCTATTGCTAGCAAAAAATTAAAAATTAAAAATTTTACCGCTCTCAGTGATCAGCTCATCCACTACCTTTGCAATCTGTTTTTCAAAAATTTCACAAAAACCAAAAATCAGAAATTACTCAAGAAAAATCACAGAGCTAAAACAGGCACAAGAGCACAACCTAATTTCTTCCCCAACCTTATTAAAATGCTCGTACTGCCGGTTACCCAGCCCAAACACGCCATACTGAAGATTCTGAAGCCAATTACCACTCTCTTCTTTACCCTGAAACCACCAGATAATCACGAAACCACCACGGGAAGTTCAAATTCAACTGAAATCATTTCTAAGTTTACCTCCGTAAACCATTTATAGAACCTCGCAGCATTGTCCGTTGGCTCACCATCTCCATAACTACATATTCAACACATTTTCTCATCAATAAACAAATAATGGAGAAATTGGCGAAAATTCGCAGGGGCGAACTTACGTTGCTAGAAAGAAAAACGCTATCGTTTCTTTCTTCATCTTCTCTTCATATTCATCATCATCGGCTCCATAATCATCCTAACAAGAATTCAATCCAGATCGTCAAAAATCAATCCAACGGCTACCAAATCTACAATCTTTCAAGCAAATAGTCTCATATTACCAGATCAGTAATTCTGAAGGTGGCTTTCTCGTACCGCGCTCTCGCCTCTTCCGCCAGCGCCTGGAAATAAAAACAAAATTAAAATTCGGAAATGAAATAGAAGAATCCTGGCCGTTGATAGGAGAAAATCCCAACCTTCGCGAATCCTTCCGCCGTTCCTGTCTGCGTGCCGAAGAAGATCGTCACTTTCTTCTTCCCATCGTCGACCTCCGGCTCCGGCGCCTGGTCCCTCACGATCAACGGCTTCGGGGCCTCCGCCGCTTTGCTCGATTTCTGACCATTCGATCTCCGCCAGATGAAGACAAAGAATCCGATCAGGGCTGCGACCGCCGTGGTCAGGATCATTAGTAACTCCCGGTTCTCGATGAAGATCGCGACGCCGGAATCCGACGGTATGTTCGATTTCCCGGTGAGGATCGCGGACATGAGTTCGAACGGCGAGATTTTCATGGAGCTGGTCTGCATGAGGGGGCACGGGACGATCGGACGACTGAGATCTCGCGCGGGATTCCGGCCCCCTGAATCTCGCGCGAATGGAGCGGGTGGTCGGTGTTTGACCTGCGATATGAGAGAAGGCGGAGAGAGAGAGAGAGACAGACTCAAATGAAAGAGGAGCGAGAGAAGAGGTTGGGGCCTTTTAATTGCGGCTGAGATCGAGCGAACTCTTACCAAACACCAATAGTCAAACCACCTACCCCTATTAACCATGGTTAGATAGTGGAGTTAAGATGATGATGTATTTACCAAAATGCCCTTGAGCTGAGCTGTGGGTAGGAAGTAGAAACTAGCCAGTACTCTACTGTGGAAAGGGACGAGGAACTGCGTGGTGTAGAAAGCAGCACCGATGCCTGTACTGTGTTGACGTGGCAAAGCTCTAAGGGCCACCATGATGTATGTGTTATATCCACACCTTACGTACATTTTTTTATATCATTTAGTACATGAGTCAAAAAAATGAAATAGATCCAAAACTCAAGTGAGACCACACTATAGAAAGCAGTAGAAACTATGATGACCACCGCTGAAACCCTCTCGGGCCCATCGTGATGTTAATTACATCCAATATCCAAATTTTTCATACGATCACACAGAACTGGACGGATGGAAAACAAAAATATTAGCTTGATCCAAAACTTCCCTGGCCCTTAGGAAGTTTTCATGGATAAGCGTTCAATCCCCACTGTTTCCTGTGGTGTGGTCCACTTGAAATTCGGGCATGCCTCATTTTTTATATTATTCTCTGTAATGACCTTGAAAAATGGATGGACGGTGTGGATATAACGAATACATCATGGTTGGATCTACATAGCTTTGTCACGTCAACACAGTATCGACCTCGGTGTCATGTCCTTGCGGCACTACGCAATCCGAGTCCTGTGGAAAGGCGGGGCGATAAAGGCTGATATATGATACTCTGGCAGCGTCTGACACTTGATACATAGGCACTCGGACGTTGTACACGTGAAATATAATTAATCAAATCAAACCGTTCTAATTGTGGAATCCAGTGTTTCTAAGTCATATGAGAAAAACCGTATTTTTAAACGATTTATTACTTTTGATTCACGGACATTTGTTTGTTGAATTAGGACCGTCTGGATAATTTCATTTTTAACCATCCAATAAATGGACACGAATCCGATGGTCACATTATCACATGTGCGTAATTTTGGCTCATGGTACATGTAAACTGGAGAGGATAATTTGGGATTTTAATTTTTACTTCTTCTTTTTTACCTCGCATGGAACTTTTAAGTAAGTTTTTAAGTGCCCGCGTATCATCCATCACACTCTGCCGGGGTATCAGATTTTTTCTCGAGCGAAAAAGATGTCGCCTTTTCTCCCGCTTTTGTCCCATGGAGTAAAGGAACTATACAAAAACGCCGGGTTCTGTACAAGTAGGGCCCTCGTCCTAGCGATTCCCGCCGTTGATCAGGTGGGCCGAATAATGGTTGGATTATCGAAATATTTTATATTAAAATATCCTAAACCTTCGATACGGAGGCTTAAAATTGAACAATAAAGAGAAATGGCAAAGCAACGGTTCTCACCAAACGGAAAGAAAGGCCAAAAATCCAAAGGTTAAGATCTACAGATCTGAGAGATATCTTAGAACTTCCCAATGCATACTTAGTTGTCATCATATCAACGGTTTGGATTACCGAAATTTGTGCCTGCAAAGTCAGCAAAACGCACGTGTTGTAGTCAGAATCTGATAATGGCTTAGCAGGGTGAGAATTTCCTGCAAGTTGCTGCAGGGAGGTAGGGCAAAAAAGATCCGTGGTCCTACAGTCAACGTTTGTGGGTGAAATCCATTCCATCCATCGAATGCAGAAGCTGAGTCGGAGTCAGGTCGAGCTAATTTTTTTGATCTCGAAAATGAGTTTGAACTGAGTTCAAGCTAGCCCAGCTCGACTCGACTCAGATTGAACCTAGCTTGAATCAAACTCGGATCAAATCAGTTCAGTGACTCAATTACTTTGATATTGATGCTGGTCACTAGGTATTTGATGAAATGACTCAAAGAAGTGTGGCCGGTGGCAAGAAAGGTATATATACAGATCCAATGCTCTTTTTTTCTTGATTTTTATGTTGCTTAGAAGGTGTTTGATAAAATACCTATAAAACTATTGATGTTGTCTCAAATACAGTGAAATTTTAAAGGTGCAATCTAAGTATTTGTGAAAATGGTGCAATGGTGTACTTAGATACTCGAATTCGGCTCGAACTGACCGAGCTGCTGACCAAGACAAGCCAAGCTAGCCAATCAAGCTCGAGGACTGAGTTGAGCCGAGTTTAAACTGAGGCTAGCCCGAAACGGTTCAACTCGATGTACACCCCCAGGGACCCCACAGGGCTTTCCACAAGCTATCTGGTGTTAGGGTCATTAGCCAATCTGCATTCCTATTAGAAGCATCTCCTGCATGCATCACTAAACCGTGGGCCTCACCGTGATTTTTGCGTGGCATCCACTCTGACCACAATTTCCGACAGTTTATGTTAGAAAGTGGTCCAAAAATCCAGGCTAATCCAAAACTCATGTGGGCCACACCACACAGAGCAGTAGGAACGGGTGATGGCCACCATTGAGACCCGTGTAAGTCTAACTCTGATGAGCCATGGAACGAAAATATACGCCTGATCCAAAAACTTACGTGAGATCCAAGGAGGGTTTGGTGGGACACGGATTACACAGTGACCCCTTGGTCTGTGCTGTGGGACCACCATGATATATATGTTTTATCCATACCATCCATTCATTTTTTTCAGATCATTTTAACCTATCGTTTTAAGGAATGAGTTAAAAAATAAGGTAAATCCTGGCCACACGAAACAGTATTGATTGAACGCCCACCATTAAAAATTAGGTAAATCTACAATAATGTTCACCTACCATCCAACCCCTTGATTAGGTCACGCAGGCCTGGATGAAGGGAAAACACAAACATGACCTTGTTTCAAAACTTTTCTGGATCCAAGGAGTTTTTAATGGTGAGTGTTCAATCACCACTGTTTTTATGGGATGTGATTCGCCTGAGATTAGAATGTACCTCATTTTTGTGCTAGTGCCCTCAGATGATCTTTCAAAACAGATGGACGGCATGGATGAAACAAATATATTATTTTGTGGCCCACAGAACCGACCAGTGGTAGTGGGAAACGAATTGGCTACTCCCCCTACACCAGCCCGTGGCTGATGGTCAGTGCTCTACGGGCCCCACCATGATGTATGTGTTTCATCCTTTCCGTTCATCCATTTTTACAGATCATTTTATGAATTGATCCCAAAAATGAGAGGTATATAAATCTCAGATGGACCACACCACATGAAAACAATGGTGATTGGATATCCATCATTAAAATCCTCCTAAGGCCCACTGTACTATTTATTTGTCCAATAGGTTGATTAGGTCATACAGTCCCAGATGAAGGGAAAAAACAAAAATCAGCTTGATCCAAAACTTTTATGGCCCAAAATGGTTTTTAATGGTCTACGCTCATTCAACACTGTTTCATGTAATGTGATCTATTTAAGATTGGGATATACCTCATTTTTGGTATCATACCATAAAATGATCTCTAAAAATAGATGGACGGAATGGATGAAACACATACATCATGGTGGGGCCCACGGAGCACCGACTATTAGCCATTGGCTGGTGTCAAGGGGAGTAGCCAATCCGTTTCCGTGGTAGTGACTCAACTATGGTATGTGTGGCATACAGTCCAACTTATTAGTGGATGGAGCATGATCTAAAAATTGTACTGATTGTATTTGTCACATGGATGAACCTAAACTCTGTGGAGCCCATCATAATTTACCTGTTATATCTACTTCATTCATCTATTATGCCAGGCATGTTAGCATGTATGTGCATTCAAAATTCAAGTAGGTCACACCACAAGAAGAGGATTGAACCACTACCCTTAAAACCTTTATAAGCTAATGAAGCTTTTGATGAGCTAATATTTTTCTTTAACCTTCATATTTGTTGATGCAGAAATCTAGACGTCCTCTTTAGACCACTTGAGATCTGCAAAATAAAACAAAGATGGATACTCTAGCAGTAGCATGGGACCCTCTAATGCCAAAGTCAGGCAGGCAAGCTAGGTCTAATTGAATGTAAGATTTTTTGGAGTATTTTCGGAGTTGAATTGTGCATACCTTTTACCATTGGGGATGCCATTTTTATAGTTGAGAGAGGAGCGGTGGCGTGAAAGGAGATCTCCCTATTTAGCTAGGATGTATTGCAAAGGGATTCGAATCTTTGGCGTATCGTAATGATGTTCTGAGATCTTCTGCGAATATCTCGGACAAACTCGTGTTGCAGTCATCCCTTTAAATTCTTGGATAGGATCTCGGATGAATAAGTTTGGTAAAATCTGGACGATCAGTACCAATTTAAAACTAGTAGAAGCGTGTGGCAGGAGATTGAGGTGACATATATCATTGCTTCTGATAGTGGCTTGCCGACCTGAATTCTCTTGTGAACCATGGTCAGGCTTCCCCTCGGTATCAAGGGCATGGTTGACCTGTCGACCTGCCTTTGTCCAAGCACGAGGGCCAAGCTCATTTCCTTAACAAAGTGTAAGCGGTAATCCGGGATGATTGTCCTATTGCACAAGACAACAGTTGTTTTCAAGAAACGATCCGAGCGACATCTTGAAAATGTATGCGTAACGTCCTGAATTTTCACTGTTTTGGATTTCAAAAAAACTTTTGAAAAATTTTCGCAATAATTAGCTCGCGTTGTCACTAATCGACCCTTATTACTCGTGATGAACCTATACACGGGCGGTACTAATAAAGAACCACACAAATTTGATTAATCAACGTAGAAAGCGAACGAATCTGTTCGATCACTTAAGCATCGAGTATAACATCATGATTTGTTCACATAGGGCCCAAATCTAGCCGACCTATCACTGACTAATCAAGATGACCACAACTAAATTAAATATCCACCTAAAGCCGAGACAACTAGGAGTCGGATCATAATTAACAAACCAAAGTGACCCAATTATCTATTTAGCCTACGAACCAACGGTTTAGAATGATTATGACTAAATTATCATTTTCACTAATTACGAATAGGCCACACTATAAACATAGTTAATCCAAACCTTAATCATTGCGCACAAGAAATTTTGCTACCTAATTAATTCAAGAAATGCCTTAATTATCTAAACGAGCTTTAGACCGCTCGTTAGTGGGTCACTGGTTCTGAAACTATAAAATAATGTCCGTCTTACTGAGTTCGACGTCTAATGCGAGAGCCAAACCTGGATAGTGTCTACGATCACTCAACTTGAGCCGAAGGGCGAGAGCATGAGAAGTGCAAATATCCTAAGGAAGAATATGAAACTTAAGTTACTTAAGTTGTACACTCTTTCGTGAAGTTGAGAATTCTGGACCGTCGGTTTACGGCCAAACTTAGCACGTAGGGAAATGATAATTCCCCGCACACTTTCGTATAATCGCAACCCCGATCGATCATTGCTGACCGTTGATTTGACATAGGCCCCCCACGGCCGATTTACATGTCCAATCGTACCAAGGTTATGTCCTAGCGTAGATTCCTTGGTGAGGACCTACCCCATGGTGTAGATGAACCTGTAGGCCCTCCTGATGCCCCATTAATTAGAAATGACCTCCTTTAGGGCATAAATAACAAATAAAGTGGCCTTACGACCATTGTTGCACCATCTGAAGCCATAAATAGCTCCTAAATTTCATCCATTTCTCCCTATCCGAATTTAGCTACCCTAGCTTGGGAGAAAGGGAAATGAGGAGAGAAAAGAGTTGAGAGATCGGAGGAGTGGCTACTAGAGGAGATTTTTCCTATTCCCTTTGCCCCACAAGCCCAACTGCTACCACTTCCGCTGTCAAAACTACTCTAATGACGATTAAGGGTAGGATTTTGAATATTCCTTATAGATGTAAGTCTTCAAATGCATTTTTCCCAACACTAACGTACCTGTGTAGGTGGCTAACGATCCTTCCTTGGAAACGTAATTTCATGAACGAGTCCGAGTCAGACGTACTGGCAATAGGTGCGGACCATAAGTGCTCATGTTGTGATTTATCAATGTTAATGTTCTAGTTGATGATTTATGATTACAATTGAAGTATGTGCATGATAACTTACATATATTTCAATTTATATTCAATGGATTGCGATTTGTAGTATAGCGACACCTACATGTTTGATGAAATGCCCGAATGAGTAGATTATTGATTTTGATAAATGAATGTGAATCCAATTATCTTTATTGCTCATTGACTTGATTAGATTAAGAAGTATGACTAAAAGAGTAGTCTGGTTAATCGACAAATTTTCGGATATGGGTCGACCAAATTAGGTTGGCCACCTCGGACACGTTCGATTGATCCAAGTCGAACATGAATGACCGACAGTAGTTGGACCACGCGGGGTGCTTACACACTCTATGCCGGTTACGCCGGTTTTCGTCCGTATCAACCGAAATTGTCCAAAGAACCGGCTAACCCTATATATGTTCACCATGTATGATCACAATTGTTTGAATCTGTAACACTCCCCTTACCATTTGTAAAGGTATACTATTAACCATTACCATTGCGATCCTCAAGACTTGTGAGCCGGGCATGGTAGTATGGGACACCGTGTCCGTGCTGTTGGCCTATGCTGGGGTGACGAGTCTCCCCGTAGTGACCGCGAACATTACTTTTACAACTTGCTTTTCGTATGTATTCAGCTAGGAGTAACGAATCCAGACGGATCGGGGATTACAGGTGTGAGACCATTGTGGTTGTCCTACGCCTAGTGATTCAGTTGAGACTGATGACTAAAAGGAAAGTGTCCTAACTTCCCCAAACTGCTAGATGAATAGACATAATTAATCACTTGGCTAACATAACCATTCACCGTATCGCACTAGTATAGAATGTAGCGAAACAGGCGTTGAAGTCGCGTGTTGAGGAAGTGTCACGCCCCGAAATTCGAGTACAGAGTGTGCACCCTCAGACCCGAGTTTTGGCCCATGACACGTACACTAAGTGTACTAATTTCATTCAATTATACAATTATTCATCTACTTACTAGCTCTACCGTAGATTTACTTTCCATTCATACTCAACAACATTTCAAAAATAAGAAACGATCATTTATTCCAATAATTAATCATAAACATAACTAAGGACCCTCTCAATTGGGATCTTACAAAATGAAATAAACATGTCCAACAACTTGAAAGAATTAATTAACAATCTAAGAAAATTAAATATAATAAAAACAAATCATGTCTACTCTAAGGCAGTAATTTCTTCCTCTGTCAAGTAGGGCCACGTGTCCCTTAAATCCTCCTCCGGCTCGGCCACGTATTCCTGTTCTTGAGCCATCGGCTCACCCTCATTCACATCATGACGGTTTTTCCATCAATAAAAAGGATAAGCTGGCTAGGCCTAGTGAGAATTCCCGACATGGTTCTTTACATCAAAATAGAATGTCCAATAAACATACACATTATAAAATTAAATTTAAAAAATGTAAATGCAATGCAAGAATGCTTCAAGTGGGAATCGTCCACTTGCTTGAGTTGAAACCCGTCAACCCGCATCGCTTCTCGTGTGCTTCTACATTTGGTAGGCATAGGCAAGGCCCGCATCTACTCCTTGAGTAGGCTTCCACTAGTATAGTGGGCTTCTGGTAACGATTCTACCAGGATATACCGTCTAGGGAGGTCCCCCAGGAATCCGGCACGTGTTGTGCATGCAATTGTTAGATGCACCATGAAGTCATGAATCATGTATTGCATAGGCTATTTATCACATTTGAATCAATATAGTTTAACACCTTAATCAAATCATATCATTATTAATACAAAAATCATAGTCCTTTTAGTCAACTATAAGTACACGACAATTAAATCATGACAATTAAATCATGGCAATTAAATCATGTCAATTAAATCATGTCAATTAAATCAGAATAATAATACAACACAACAAATAATCCATCTATTTTTAATTTGATGGGTGAGAAACACATCGGGATCACTCACCTGAATCTGGTAGTGTAGAATCCACAGGGTAATTAGGTTGGTTTGAATTCAGAAATCCTATCAGTTATATCAACAACATTATTATTCATATATTTTTATTACATGGTGGGGCCCACCTCTGATTAACATCCTAGGTGGCCAGATCCAAAATAATCAAATAATTAAAATTTCTATTCTATTTTTTTCCTTTTTAAGATTATAAAATTGAATGATAATTACTTGATCGGGGTGGTCCATCGGATGGTCAGATCATTCAGATTCTTGAGGTCTTGTCATGTTTTACCTCTATGCATTTGAGGAGTGGTGTGGATCTAACCACACATTCGCCAATGGCCCATTTCGACCTTCTACATCAGGTGATAGCAACACTTGCGCAAAATATCTAAGATTCCTTATTAAACATTTATAGATTTCATAATGTAGTCCATCTGATGGTTAGATTGATATGAAAATTAGGGCCTTTATATATTTTGACCATAGGTATCATATGATCCCTACAGATCTATCTTAATACATCAGATTACAACCATTCAATTTATTCATAAAATTTTACTAACCAGATCTGAAATCATAAAAACATCACTTTATTAAAATAGACTCTTTACACCTATACGATGACGTGTGGATGATCCACACCACCCATTGTATAGATCGGGAAGAAATTCATAACATAGTAAAAAATTAAAAAGATCAAACGATTAGAACTTACCTGATCGAGCCTTCTTAGAATTTCCTCTTCCTTTTACTTTAGGGCTTCCTATCTCCTTTTTATTTTTAAATGCAGAAACCTTCGTATTCTTTTTAAAGAAATTCTCATAAGATAGGATGAGCACATCCTCCCTTATCTTGAATTTGAATTTTTTTATGACATTTGATAAAAAATTTATTATTACTACTTCAAGAATCAATCCCTAAACCTCTCTCTCAATTAAGAATGTCTCTACTAATACAACTATTGACTTGTTTTTATTTTTTATTCAAAAATAAAAGTTTTAAACATTTATTTTAATTTTTTTTTAATGCACCAAAATTTAGGGTTGTTACAGGAAGTGTTGTCATTTGTGAACCAGGTGGTCGAAGTCATGTGTTGAGGGAGTGTTGGATGGTGAGGGCATGCATCATTTCATAAACCCCACTATTTACATTAATAACAATAGTTAGGAAGTGGTTGTTTTACATTGCTTTATCATTCCTGTGCTGATAGACTTGATAACATGTGTAACCCATGCTTTATGGAACCACTAAGTTAATCACTAACTCCCACTCTAAGACAATATTTTAAAACACCAACCAAACACTAATGTAGATGCAGAGATCACCGAGTCCGATACATTGGACCAGGAGGGCATGAATGAGGATGAGCTCTCTTACTTCCAGCTTTCTGATGGGCCGATGTAGGTTGTGCACTTCTCAACAGGGAGAGTCGAGCGATCGGGCTTAGTTAGACGCCATCTTTTCACTTATTTTTTTATTTATTTTAGAACCGTATAGTGGACCCAGCTGGACTCATACTCTAGATAATTATATTACATGCGTTTCAATTTAATTTTCTGCTTTAATTGTGTTTATTCCGAAATATGATACACTATTTAGTATAATCTTATACATGCTTAATTATCTAATGTAGAAGTAATCGAGAAACCGGCTTCTGCAAAGCATAAGTGATACTTAGAATCTTGGGAGTCGAGCATTTGCTCAACCCTCGAAATTCGGGATGTTATAGTATGGGATCGTGGAAGAGCTCGGTGTTTAATGGAAGCAAAGGTACTTCATCTTCTGGTGACCGAGCTCGAGGGGTAAATCGTTTCCTCAGTAGGGTGTTGTTGCTTTTTGGCCGTTTAGGGGCTCCTTGGTCATAACTAGTGTTGGTCGAGCTCACGTTGTACACAAGTGTCCTGCATGACCTTGTCTTATTGGTCAGTTCATTTTTACCCATAACAATATTAATAACTATTTATTATAAATAAATAAATATTTTTTAACTTTTAAAAGATGGGTAAAACGAATTATTTTAAAATTTTGAATGCATTAAAATAAAAAAAAATTAAAAGCTAACAATATTTTTGAACTTCCTGCAATATTATTGAGATGATATCATCTAATGAATTTTCCAAGAGAATGTTGCGAGATTTTCAAAGTCTCGGTAGTATTTTACATAATGCATGACAATTCAAGATTGGATGTTTGGTTCCCACTGCGAGATCTAGGCCATTCATCAGTTAGGGCACACTCAAACTAAAAATGATGTTGTTCCATTCATCACCAGGCAAATAAAAATATATATGAGAAAAAAGAAATGAACAAACAAAAATAAGTCCAAAGGTCCAAATTTAAGTTCTAACTCATGGTTCAATAATAGATCATTCATTTCAACATTGAGGTTAAGAGTTGGATTGCTCATGTAGTGATAGTATATGTTTGTGTGAAAATACACACACACACACACACACGAGGGAGTGGGGGATTAGGTGAGACCCTAGCCTCACCCAAGATGGTGCGGCCCTTACCATGGGGCCCACCTTGATGTATGTATTATGTATCCACACTGTTCATCCATTTTTCTGGATTATTATTACAGGGCATGATTAGGGCTGTACACGAGTCAAGCTAGCTCGAAAAGCTTGCTCGACTCGGCTCGAATCAGCTCGGATTGACTCGGCTTGAAAGGTCGACTCGAAGAGAGTTAAGCTTGTTTACAAAAGCTCGAGTTGAGTTCAAGCCGAGTTCGACCATGGTGTATTTCAACTCGACTCGACTCGAAGCTCGAGCTCATGCTTGGCTCGAGTAATATATTTTAATAATATATATTATATTGATATTAAATTTTATATATATATATATATATATAAGTTTTAAAAAAGAAGTTAAAACTTAAAAATTTTTATTTAAAAAACCTTACCCAACCATACCCGTCCTCATTCCCTCTTTTTCTTTCCCTTACCCTACCAAGGTAAACTCGACTCAACTCGAGGTAAACTCAACTCGACTCGAACCACTAGCTCAACTCGAACTCGACTCAAAAACTTTAGCAAACAAGCCAAGCTTCAATGTTGAGCTCGAGGGTGAGCTCGAGCTCGAACTCGAGTATAGCATGGATGAGTCAAGCCGAGCTTGGCCCACCTCGACTCGACTTGGCTCGATGTACAGCCCCAGGCATGATCCTAAAAATGAAGACGATCCAAATCTTGGGTGGACCATACTTTAGGAAACACTGGTGATTGAACGCCCCACCACTAAGAACTTCTTAGGGCACACCTTAATATCTCCATTGTGTTTATTTGCCATCCAATCCGTTGATAAGGTCACATAAGCTTGGATGAAGGGAAAAAACAAATATCAGCTTGATTCAAAACCTACGTGACTCATTGATTGTCAATCACCATTATTGTTTCCTATAGTATGGTTCACATGATAATTGGATCTACTTCATTTTTTAGATAATGCCCTAAAATGGTATGGAAAAATGGATGAACAATGTGGATACAAAATACATATACATACATGAAGGTGAGCCCCAGGTGACCTTACTCTCTGGTAGACTCTTATGAGTTTCAACACCTGGTCAAGGGTTCGAGTGCCCATAGGAGGTGAAATCCCACTACGGCGTGAGTGTGTGGGGGTGTGTGTAAAAACAAAAAAAAAACAAAAACACCGTCTTGGGTGACAATAAGGTCTTACCTAATCCGCTCCCATGTGTGTGAGTGTCCATGATGCGGCCTTCATGATGAAGGGCTCGGATCTCTAGCATGTGTGTCATCTGGGGTAAAGCACCCATGTTCTATCAAAACCTTAAGTCCCTGTCACATACCGGACAGGGTTGTTTGGATGCTCAAAAAGCTACATTCCGACATATTCCATCGGCTTAGCAATATGTACATGGTTTATTAAACTCCCTTTTGCACGTAATAAAAAAAATATAAAGTTTTTATTGTGTACCTGTTGAGTAACCTTAAAACCTTTACATGATAAAGCCTTTATGTTGCATATACATATGTAATATTCCATGCACATGAGTCACAAGTGTTAAATATTGTACATAACTTATTCATGTTTAAGTAATCACATGCATCATGTGTGACTAACAATCCTTAAAACCTTACATATGCCACACATGTTAATCCATGCACATGCACCAAAATTTTATGTGTGTCAACAACCATCATGAGCTCTACACATTTTCCACCACTCCTTATTTTAGGTGACAAAGAGTACAAGTATCCGCAGTCCACTAATGTAGGGAGCGGATAAGCTGGTGTGGCCCCATGGCCTCATGACCCAAGACAGTGAAGCCTTTATTGTGGGGCCCCCTTGATGTATGTATTCTATATCCATAGGATTCATCTATTTTGCCAAATGATTTTAGGGCACAAGCTCAATAAAGTTTGAATCTCAAGTGGACTATAGGAAATAGCGGTGATTGAATGCCCTACCATTAAAAACCTTGTAAGCCCATCGTAAGGTATTAGTAATATTTCTTTGCTATAGAATATAACAAATATCAAATTGATCCAAAACTTTTGTCACCCATTAATTGTTAATCACCACTGTTTCCTATGGCATGGACCACTTGAGAATTGGATTTTCTTCTTTTTTTTTGGCTCGTGCCCTAATTTGATTTGGCAAAATGAATCTACCACATAGATATAGAATTCATGCATCAAGGTGGGCCTCATAACAATGGCCTCACCATCTTGGGCGGTGAGGCTAGGGCACACCTAATCTGCTCTCATCAACGTGTAACCTACATAGTTTAATCCAGACACCAAGTGTAATACACAATTTTGTGAGCACCCAATTTTTAAACAAGCAATTAACAATTATTTAAAAATCGCTTATAATGTAGCAACTCAAATCAAAATGTCGAAATTATGGAGAGAGAGAGAGAGAGAGAGAGAGAGAGAGAGAGAGTAATGCTCACTACTTGGTAGTTGTAAGTCCAACCAATTGGCATGTGTGGCCCACCATGATATTTATAAAACAGCTTACCCCTCCATTAAGTTCATAAAAATGAGATGCCCCAAAAATCAAGATGATCCAATTATTAGGTGGGGGTACACTATAGAAAACCATGAAACAATACCTAAAAACTTTACATTCACATTCACGTGAAGCATGCCATTTTCGTAGTTAGATAGTTTGAATTTATAGGGCATCCTATTATATGATGTCCTAGAGATCATACAAACACCATTGCGTGTGAGTATTATATATATATATATATATATATATATATATATATATATATATATATATATATATATATATATATATATATGCAATGGTGTTTGTATGATCTCTCTCTCTCTCTCTCTCTCTCTCTCTCTCTCTCTCTCTATATATATATATATATATATATATATATATATATATATATACACACTGGGAACTCCCCATGAGGTCCGTGTGAGCCCCACCATGATGTGTGTCGAACATCAACACCGTGCATTTGATGGGTCTCCTTTAAATTATGGGATATCCTAAAAATTAGTTGTATACGGAACTCCGATGGCCATACCATCTAAAATCATGTGAAGACATACCTAAAACATATAAATGCACTTGGTGGGGCCCACCTGAAATTTGGATGCATCTGAAACTTGGTCTGACCCCTCATCCAAGTGGGACACACATAATGGATGGGCTGGATTTGTGAACCACATATCGGTGGGCCCAAAAAATAATTATGAATGTTTTAATGGAGGGTAACCCCTCTCAACTTTTGTATGTGGTGTGGCCCACATAAGTCACGGATTGACTTGATTTTTAAACCTTGGGCCTACCATGGAATGGTGCATCTGACTGATGGAGTAAATGTTCGACACACATCACGGTGGGGCCCACACAGCTCAACCCCATGGGGAGTTCCCATGAGCTCAGCGTATAGAACCTTTTCCCCCACACACACATGTGTGTGTGTGTGTGTGTGTCGACCTCGTTAGTTATATATATATATGTGTGTGTGTGTGTGTGTCCACCTCATGGGAACTTCCCCTAATGTCGAGCTGTGTGGGCTCCACCGTGATGTGTGTCAAAAATCTACCCCATCAATTAGATGCACCATTTCATGGTGGGCCATGGGCTTAAAAATCAAGTCAATCTGTGACTTGTGTGGGCCACACCACATACATCAAGGTGGGTCCCATAGAGTCTTCACCACCAAGTAAAGGATGGTGAGCGCCTCACTGTACAATTAACATATTATTTATCGGTTACTAAAAACCATTTACTTAAGAGGTGGTATAGCTCAGGTGGACCACCATCATCTATTTTTAAAATCCACTCCTATGACTGAAAAACCAGCCCCAACGGTTATTTAGGTGGACTTCAATATTGAAAATAGCGTATAGAGTAGCATTTACACTCCAAATAGTTTCCCCTTGGTATGGCCACCTGTACCATGGATGGGCCTAAATTTTCAGCCATAGGCTTAAATTCTAACG
Source organism: Magnolia changhungtana (assembly GCA_030180095.1). Lineage (NCBI taxonomy): Eukaryota > Viridiplantae > Streptophyta > Magnoliopsida > Magnoliales > Magnoliaceae > Magnolia > Magnolia changhungtana. The sequence continues at coordinate 645,490 of JASAUF010000481.1, forward strand.
TGGCATCTAATGATTTGATCGTACATGGCAGGTAAACATTATGGTGGGCCCTAGGAAGTTTTTAATGGTAGGCGTTGAATCACTTCTCATAGTGTGGTTTGCCTGAGAATTGAATCTAATTTATTTTTAGTTCCATGCCCTAAAATAATCAGGGAAAATGGATGGAGAATTGGAAATGTAACACATATATTAAGATAGACCACGTCGAAAGTGTTTCTAAGTAGGCATGATTGGAGACATTTTTTGTTACATAAATACTCCCAACTTTAACCTCTACTGTGGCCACATTTCCAGGATCACCTATTTTCCTTTGAGTGGCCCACTTGAATCATAGACCAGGTTGATTTTTGGGTCCTATAGTTAAAAGAGAGGGACTCACCTGATAATTATGGTGGATTTCACTTAAACATCACGGTGAAAACAATTTCATTAGGCCACACCATAAGATCATAGATGAGGAACACCCTAATCCATAGCTCAAGTGGTAGAATGAGTGAAAGATACCTCATTTCAACACTGAGGTCGTGATATTGATTCCCTGGTGGGGGTGGCTAACAGTGAAGTGTGAAGTGAATGAACAGTGGGGGTGTACTAACAAACTAATAAAACAAATAAAAAATAAAACCATAGATGAGGTCTCCTGCACACTATTGTATAGGAGAACACACACACACATACACATACACTGTGAGGTGGACCTCATGCAAGTTTCCCATGAGGTTGAGCTCTATGGGGCCCACCATATTGTGCAATGGACATCAATCCCATTAGTTAGATGTACCCTTCCATGGTGATTCATAGGCATAACAATCAGGCCAATCTGTGACTTAGGTGGGCCACACCATAGACAATAGTTGAAAGTGCATGCATGTCCATTGAAACCTTCCTAATTGTATATTGGGTCCAATCAGATATTCATCCAGCCCATCCATCGTGTGTGTCCCACTTGGAACAAGGGTTGAACTAAATTTTTGGCCATTCCAAAAGTCAGTGGGTCCCACCAAGTGCTTTTAGATGTTTTAGTCATGATTTCCTATGATATTAGACAGTGTCATAACCTAAGTTTCGGATACAGTTGATTTTTGGCACATGCTATAACCAAAGGGGATCTACCAAATGCACCGTGTGGATGTCCGTCACACCTCATGGTGGGGTCCACAGAGCTCAACCTCATGGGTATCGCTCACACACATTTGATTATCTGACTATCAGACTAGTGGCCATTTATGGACTGTTAAAAATGAAAAATATAGGTCCTATTTAACTAAACAAGTGTCCTTGAATCAAATCATAGGTTAGGATCATCTGAACAATCCTATTTTAGGACGGTGACTTGGGACAATGGGGTCCACAATTTAGTCGGTTATAATTTGAATTAATATTAGCCACATTTGCAATTTCTTAGTGCCTGTATACCAAAATGGACATCTGGTCCATGGATCCAATGATCCAGATATTGTACATTTGCAGAGCCATATCTTAGATGGACATGACCCAAATATCCACTGATTAGATGTGATGAACTGCCCAATCGCCTAAAATTGACGGTTAGGAAAGAACACACTCAGTGGTCCACTTTCAATAGGAAAAATCCAGTGATCTGATAACTACCATAAGATCAGTTGGTGAAACCATGGCCCACTTGTAGATCGTTCTAAAATGTGTGGGGCCCACCTGATCGTTCTAAACGTCTTCACGGAGGTAGTGACCTCATGCATGGCTTAGATGTACGGTTGTGGGTCGTCCACGGTGCAAAACTCTTGTTGATTGATCATATAAAAAGAATGGAAAGAATGTATCCGCATTCAACGAAAATGTGTGGCCCACCATATGGATGGACAAGGCTGATGTTTTGTCACGTGAGTTGTACAACTTCGATTTCCCATGCATTTGACAAGTTGTCACGTGTGTTGCGTGCATTGCTACCAAACACCATCAAGATTCACTATTTTACCTAATCCATCTCCCCCACCAGGACCTAGGTAGAGACGGATGGTACTGTCATGGGCTTTGTTGGGCCCACTGTGAAGTATGTGTTGTGTTTTTATCCACGCCGTCCATCCATACCTAAAAATCATTTTAGGTTATAAGGACAAAAAGGAGGCAGATTTAATATTTAAGTGGACCACACCAAAGGAAACTGTAGGGATTGAATGCCTACTGCTGAAAACCTTTTTGGGGCAACAGAAGTTTTGAATCAAGCTGATATTTATGTTTTCCCTTCATCGTACTACGTGACTTTATGAACAGGTTGGATGACAATTATGCATTACGGTGGGCCCTAGGAAGGTTTCAACGATGGGAGTCATTGTCACCTTTGCTTCCTATGATGTGGTCCATGCTAGGTTTCAACGGTGGGAGTCATTGTCACCTTTGCTTCCTATGATGTGGTCCATACGAGCCTTAGAATTGACTTCTTTTTGGGCTCATGCCATTAAATGATCTTTCAAAATGAATAGACAACTTGGATAAAACATATATTTTATGGTGGGCCCCACAGAGCCCTTGAAAATACCGTCGATCTCTAACCTCACACAATGATAGTAATCCACCAAAGTTGTGCGGGTTCTACCATGTTGTATCTTGTTTCCAACATTCAAAGACGAATCAAGCAAAGTATACTTAATCACACAACCAAGTCCAAATAAGAAAAATATGAATTTTATGTGAAAAAACCATTACGAAAAAAAAACTACAGTACATAGTAACGGAGGGGAGGACGTGAGGTCGAGCACCGTCTTCCTCAAGAGGATAACTATTCCGAATCCACGAAACTTCTCTGAACTCCTCACAGAGACTTCTCAAATCCACGAGGCAAGAAAGCAGAAAATAGAAATAAATTCTAATAAATTTGAAATTGATTAATGAATAATTAATAATTCTCTAATATATCTCCTTACACCATTAATAAAGAAAAAAATAAACTAAAATTCATAATTACCAAAAATAACAAAATTCTAACTCTAATAAAAATCCTAATTCTAATAAAACTCTTATAATGCCTAATTTATAAAAATAAAAATTCCAAATAAACTTTCTCTAGAAGAGTCCTAGTATAACTAAAAGTTATTTTTAGAAAGGAAGAAAATCTAAAACTCTAAAAATAGAAAAAAAAATATTAAAAAATCAGAATTACTAAAAATAATAAAATTTTCTTAAAAATTCGTTTTTGAGCTGAAAGCACGCATTTTCTGATGAAACAGACAGACGCGACCCACTTGGTGAGTCGGTTCACCTCGAATGGCCCGTTTCAGTAAAAGTTGATAGGTTCTGCGCCTTGTAACAATACCCGAATCAAAAGTTATGGTCAATTTATGATCCGTCTTCTTTTGGCCCAACCATGCTAGGAACATATCTGTAACACGTTCTACATCACAAAGCGTTGAGTAATGCACTATGAAAGTAGAAATTGCAAGAGATAAAGTCTTACCGATTCGAACAAGCCTTGAATCTCCTTCCTCAAACCCTAACTATGCCCTTGAACCCTTATGAATGAATTAGAAAGCCATAATGCACCTCCTCTCTCCCAAAACCCGATTACACTTGTTATATAAACCAGATTACAACCGGAATAGGAAATAACTTATGCACTTATGCAAATCTGCACATATCTTCGATGAGACCTTCGATGGTATCGACACCCCATCAAGAATTTGTTGATGTCATCAAGTAGCAATGCCAAAACGTTGCAACAACCAACATGGATTTTTCGAATTTTCTCGATGGGATTGAACATTTGTCAATGCCATTGAGTGGTCTATCGATGGCATTGACAGAACCTTGTTACTGACAGATTTAAGACATCAACAACATGTGTGACATTAACTGTGTTTATCCCGTTAGAATATTTCCTTTCCCACAGTTTCTTGGAAATAACGTTTTCTAAGAAACACAATTTTCTTTCTTACGATTTTCATTAATCCAAACAGGCCTTAGGGAACCCTTTGAATTTGGTACTTAATCATGCGAATCAGGCTTATAATTTTCCCAATTTACTTTCTTGAGTCTATAAATTTTAGGTAAGTGATAATTCTTTTAGGCAATTCCGACACTTAAATTTTTTGTGTCATTTGACTTGGATCTCATTTAATCTCTTCTAGCGGTACCTTTCTTAGTAGATATTCATTTTACCATCATAGCATCACCAATAATTTCTCTATGCATTTTTCTATTAAACTTTTTGGTAAGCAATGTTGACACAGTTGACTCTATAGTGAGATATGGATCATTGCTAAGATTCATAATCAAATCATCCTATGAATCTGACATCGAACAAAGTAGAAGTGTTGTTGAGATTCATAATCAAATCATCCTACGAATCTAGCATCAAATAGAGTAAAAGTATGACATTTTGTTTATCGTCAATTTTTACATCGACCACCACCAATTTATTAATCATGTTATTAAACCTATTAAGGTGTTCTTACAAAGAGGACCGCTCCTTCATCTTGAAGTTGTACAGTTTCCGTTGAAGAAAGATTTGTTTGACATTGATTTCCCTTCATATAAGTTTCGTAATTTGTCCTACAAACCTTTTGCAGCTATATAATTACACACGTTAAACAAAATTAAATCATTAAGTATAAAATGAATATCTATCATAGCTAATTGATTTTTCTCTTCAAATACTTCGTCTTTCATCATATAAGCTTCTTATCTTTTCTTTAAGTTGTAATTTTATATCATTTCTTCAAAAAACTGTGTTCATCTTCAATTTTCATAATGCATAATTAGATCTGTCGAATTTCGGCACCTTGAATCTAGAAGAATTCAATCCAGCCATCTGAAACACAATTGCAAACACAAACGTCAACATTGATCTTATGATAAAAAGTTTTCTCAATCTTTGGCTCTCATACCAATTGTTATGGAAAAGCACCGGCACGTAATCAATTTAAGCGAGGCTAAAATACAAAAGAAAATAATCAAACAAAAGTCCAAAAGAATCAAACTAAAACAATAGACAAGAGGCACATGAATTTACATGGTTCGACAACATGCCTACTCCACGGGGCAGTAACATACAACTTTCTTCTTTACTAGAAACAAGAGAATTAGAAATACAAAACTTACCTTTCTCTCACCCATATAAGGAATCATACACCAAGAAAAACTCAAAAAGATGAATACAATAGGTATGTTATGGGTAAATCCAAACTGTCATGCCCCAAACTCGGAGATCAGATTCACAGGAATCTCGATCACCGAATCCAGTGCCGACAACCTCCGCAGTACCTCATTCTCGACTCCTAGCGTCCATACGCCAGATTCCGATCCTGGATGATACAAGGAGGTTTTTTTTTGTACATTTAACTCGTAATAAGCATAACTATAAGATTACCCATTCACAAAGGCAACATCATCATTAGATATCCACTAATATAATCATTTGAGTACAATGCTGAAGGGAAAATACATAAATCGAAAATCAAGCTCTAGAAGACTGTTGCACACTCTAAGCTCAACACTGCTGCAACCTAACATCACCTGCAAACATCTATCGTGCATAAGCTTATAGAAAGCTTAGAGGGTGGTGTAAGTGTGTGCGCAAGATAAGTGCCAAGTATTCAATGTAATGTCATAATCATACAATGTCGAAATAGGCGTAAGGTCATGAATCATATGTTATCAGGGTAAGCGAAAATACTGACAAGTCCATAAGTCAAGCAATATCAAAATACGTAATACAGATCAACTATACAAATGAAGAGTCATAAAGAGTCAAATATCAGATGTCGTATCTAAACCAGATAAATGCAGAAACACAGGTAACCTAAAATGCCATATGCCGTGAATGTAATGCAATATGCGGTACGAATGTGTAACATCCCGAATTTTCACTGTTTTGAATTTCTAAAAATTCTTGAAATTTATTTTTTTATTAACTTATATTATCACTTACTGACCATTAGCACTTAACGTTAGCTTATACACGAGTGGTCCTGTCTGGTCATGATAAGACCGAGTGCGGGCCGCCAAGCCAGATGACCTGTTTACACTTAACAACAGCTCGTGTGAGCCACCCAACGACCGAGAATAGTTAGAAAAATCTAAAAATTTAGGAAATCATAGATCTCACTGGGCTTGTGGTTCATTGCGGGCTACGGACCCAGTGAGCACCCAGAACTGGAATCTGGCACTTGCCAGATGCACCGCACCAATGCTAGAATTGGAATCTGGCACTTATAAATAAAAACCGAGATACCAGACTTTCCAGCCGTCGGATTTCTTCTAAATTTACGAAGAAGGTCTAATGTATTTTACTACGCCTGTCCACAAAATCCCTGATCGTGGCACGGTAACCGTTGATCGCAAATCTGACCCGTACAACCTAACCCCATATCCGATCATTCCCAAATTTTGCATGGTCCTTCATCGGGCTATGGAGCACCTATCCTATAATTTTCATAGCCAGGGGGCGACCAGAGCCACCCCAATCACCGAAATGGGCTCCATAGGGCCATTTAAAGATCGAAACTGTATGCTCAAATCCCATACTCGTTCATCCGTTTATTTCCAAATTTTGCATGACCCCTCATCGGGCCATAAGCCACCTACACACTAAGTTTGGTGGCCAGAGGGGTATTAGGGCCGCCCCAATACCAATAGAGAGTCCTAATAGTCTATTTTGAAAAATTGTGGAAGCTTGGGACCATTTGCACCAAATCTGACATTATAAAAGGGGTTTCTTTTAGGCACCCCTCTCCCCATACGAATTTGCCCTAGGGAAGGAAAGAGAAAAGAGAGAGAAGGGAGAAAGAAGAAAGGAAGAAGAGAGGAAGGGAGAGTGAAGGAAAGTGAGGGTGGGCCATAGATCAAAGTAGGGCCCAAGGGAGTCCCATCTTACAAAAACCTACCTCTCCCTTAAGGAAATCCATCATCCACAACCGGGAGAACCACTCTCCACCGATTTGATAGGTAAATCTCTCATCTTCTTGGAAACCCCTCATGTTGAGGGAGGATTTGCATGAGATTCTAACATGCAATGCTTTGCTTTAGGGATTTCGGCTAATCGACTCCGAGTTCGACATTTTTAGGTCATTTTCAAGATCTCAATGAACCATAGGTGCAGACTATTGTTCTTAGGTGGCCTAGTACCAATTTTAGTGTGGGTTTAATGATTTTGATTGCTTGGATGCTATGATTGAATAATCTAGAGAAACCCTAGGAGTTGTATATTGTTGGAATTGTATGAATTGCATGCTTAGCTTTCATATTAGTTTTGATCTTGCCTCTCACATGATATTATGTATGGGTGATAGTTTGCTCATGATTGCTCTATCCTTTTTCCTCATATGTGGTGTTTCAATGTGTGTATGATTTATTACCCTTGTGTACATGATTTCTGGAATTGGAGAAAGTACTTAACTTCCTCACACACACAGACAACTCACATGCACTTGTTTCATGTTATGGTTAGTCTTGCTTGCTATGAGAATCCGAATGGTATATGAGATGCATGAGAACATGTGGTCGCTATGCTAGTTGATAATCTGTAGAATTGGCATGTTATGGATCCCATCACGCCCTTGAGTTGGTCGGAACATGGGAAGAGACGGTAGTCCCATCGATAAGACTATGCTATGGCTAGACCCGTGCGTTTGGGCGAGTGTGTTCGGGTGGCTGTAGTTCGACTACATGAGTCCCTTGTGCCCGATGTCACCGCCTCACGTCGCGCTCGACTCGTGTGGTCAGCCCTCGTCCGACCAACCCATGTGGTCTAGCTCACATATGTATGACCTAACCACTCTGTTTGCCCATCAATAACCCACTGTTTGCTCACATATGTGAGCGGGCATGGTAGAATGAGACACTGTGTTCGAGCTGTCGGCCTACACTGGGGTGCTGCGTCTCCCCGTAGTGACTGCGAGGGATCCCTTTCTCTCGACACTCCTCATGTGTTTGAAGTCGGGGATGAGCAACCGGATGGGATCATGGACAGTAGGGCCTCGTCCTCACACATTGATGAGGCCTTGGCCTCGTAACTAGTTTAGGGCATTGATATGTGGGGTATATCAGATTCCCCAACCTGCTGGATGAATGAACTTAACTAATAACTCGGCTAACACTATTGCATTGCATCGCATTAGTTAGGGTGGCGACTCGGAAGTCGAGGTCGCTCTGAGGGAGTGTTGTCATATGCGATCGTTAGATGGAGTCGCTCGAGGGAGCGTTGTGGCGAGGGCATGCATCATACCATCCAGCACGCATGCACATTAATAAGATTAGTTAGATGTATATGATTGACTGCTTTTCATTAAGTTCATGCTATAATTGATGCCTGTTATAACTTGAGACTAATAGCACCCACTAAGTTGATCACTCACTCCTACTCTGGGACGGTGTTTTAAAACACCAACCAGACCCGTTCATAGTTGAAGGTGACGAGGAGTACGAGGAGCCTGGCGACACGAGTGTAGACGAGGAGGACTAGCTGTCCTACTTTCTTTTGCTGAGCAGGTCTTCATCGGCTCAGTAGACGGGATTCTAGATCGTTAAGTAGTAGACTCAGCTTTATTTTCTGGATATATAAATATTTTTTTTTTTGTGATTTGTTGGATAACGCCTTGAGTGAGCCGTTTACATCCTTTTGGATTTGTATATATTTAACCTCTTTTAATTCAGTAGACTTGTTGTGATTGTGATTCATGCTTCAAGTAATTCCATACTGCACATTTAAACCTGATTAGACGCAAAACAGTGAAAAATTGGTTATAAGTGATGTCCGGAAACTTGGGAGTCGAGTGTATGCACGACCCCCAATTTTCAGGGTATTACAGAATGGAATGATCATACTAGAGTGTGAAGTCGGGATAATAGTACGTAGTATCGCAGGCTATGGGGTCTATAACAAGGAAATTCTATCCAAACCAGTCCCATACCTAAATTTGGATAGTCAGACTCAATGTGGCCGAAAACTCCTGATCTCAGGTTAGTCGCGCACCCCAATTAAAATTCCGGCCATTGCGAAGGTACACGTAACAAATAGTTGCACACCACTAGCCCGAGTGGTAGTGAATAAATGAATAAGAATGCAACTCCTGCTCAATAAGTCCACATATCAGTACTGTTCATCTCTGGGATCATCACCGGGGTTTAGTACACTCCAAATGGCACTGCCCCTCTCCCAGCAGCACAGTCCAAGTGAGCGTAAGAAATCTCACTATCCGCCTGGCCAAGAGTCTGTCAATACCTATCCGGCACGTCGACAGCGTACCCATTTACGAGCTGGTCAAACTCAGCCTAGCTATGCCCACTACTTTCGGGCGGATAAGGCCACACCCCCTCCCAACCGACTATGACACAGTGGGAGATGCGGCCTCCTAGTATTCGGCACTCGGGCGCTTATGTATCTACTCGGTCTCGACGTTGGAGCGCCCTCTGGTACCAAGAGGGTTTTATGAATTTTCACCCAGGACCATCTATGGCAGCCCAATGCTAGAACAAATTTCCGGTGCCCCGTCTTGCCATCCACGATATGCCTGTGGAGGTTACAGCTCTGATGCTGCTAGGGCGTATAGTAATTATAGTGCAAGATGCATGAGTCATACAATCCAGTCATGCATCAATCCTGCGCATACCGTGCGCTCATGTGAGATAACCTCTTTTCATGTTGGGCGCAACTCCTAAAGCCCAACGGATGAAGAGTTATAATCAAACTAAAACTTACTATTTATAGTAAAAATGAAATTGAAATAGGGAAACGACCATCGATCCAGGGGTTTTTCGCAATTCCGGGCTGCGCAACCCGGCACAGTGGGCTTGATTGGCTAAAGTAGCTCGTTCTACCCCAACATCATATATTTTACGTCAGCTAACTCATTCCGGATTGCAATATACGCCCGATCTAAGGTCCGACGGTCCGGATCACTTTTGTCGTCGACCGGGCCTTTTCTGATCCATCTTGGCCATGAAACTGTCCGCGACCTGCTCTACATCAGTCAAGCTGACCCTTTCTCAACCCTCATCATGTGAGACAAGTTGTTCCATGATTGTCTTATTTTCTAATTTGAATACCTGTACTCCATGTGTACAAATCTATTATAATCTCTACTGAGTTGAGCTTCCTGCGAGGAGCGTTTTGGAGGCCGTGCAATAAAAATTTCTGTGAGGACAAGGTGATGTTTGTATGACATCACTCTCTCTATTAGATGCGTCTGCTCATCCCAAGGAGTGAGTCCAAAATCAAACCAGACCGGAAACTCAAGTCAGGCTCACAACAAAAGACAGTGGAAATGGGACTCGGATTGGATGGACTCCAACACCACCCAGCTTGGTAGTGGAAAAGCTATGTGGGCTCCACCATGATGCATGTGTTTTATCCTTGCCGTCCATTTATTTTGCCAACTCATTTCAAGGCATGAGCCAAAAAATGAGGTAGATCCAAAGCTCAAGTGGACCACACCATAGGAACATTGGGGATTGAACACCTATTGTTGGAAACTTCTTAAGAGCCATGGAAGTTTTAGATCAAGTTGATATTTGTGTTTTCCTTTATATGACTTTAGAACAGGTTGGATGGCAAATAAACATTGTGGTGGGCCTTAGAAGTTTTTGACAGTAAGTACTCAATCCCCACCATTTTGTGTGGTACGGCAACTTAAGCTTTTGGATCAACCTCATTTTTGGGCTTATGCTCTGAACTAAGCTAGCAAAATGATGGACATCATGGTAGGGCCACATAGCTTTTCCACCACTTAGACGAGTGGTGTTGCTTACGTGGACATGGGAGACGCCCTCCATTAATGAGAGCTTCTAACACCACATGAGGTTTGGATTAAGAAATATTTGTCTTTTCCCTTCACCTGGTGGGACTAACCTTGTAATCAGGTTAGATGGAATATAATGTGGTTATTGAATGGGACTCGAAATTTGTGGCAGAAGCTTTCAAAGAGCGGTCCAACTAGTGTGGAAATGAAAGTACTAGTTAACCAGAATACAAGGACTAAAAGAGAGGGAATATTTTATGGCCACCCTCATTTGGAGATAAGAAAATGGCCGGGCAGATGGGTTGGCTAGAGAAGGTACGACAGTAAGGGGGATATATATATATATATATATATATATATATATATATGGGAAAAGGTACCATGCGCTCAAGCGTAAAGCGGTCGTCCGTGAGGTCGAGTTGGGGTGGGCCCCACCGTGATTCCTTTCGAAGATCTACATCGTCCATCAGATGTACCATTCCAAGTGGGACCCACATGGCTGGAAATCGACCGTCCATGGAACTCAAGTAGGCCATACCTTCTGAAAACATAAGTATACACGTGAAAACATGTAAAATCACTTGATGGGGCCCATCTGAGATATGGATACCACCTGAAAATTGGTTTAAAATTACATCCAAGTGGGATACACATGATGGACGGTGTTGATCATCAAAAAACATCTCAAAAGGGGGCCACAAGTGGTTTTGAATGTTTGAATGGTGCACGGCCCCTCTCCACTTCTGGAGGTGGTGTGGCCCATAAAAGTCTCGGATGGACGTGATTTTCAGCCGTGTGGGCCCGTCCAGAGATGGTGTTGCGAGGGGATAAATATTCGTGGATCACGGTGGGGCCCACCCCTCCTCGACCTCATGGAGAGCTTTACAACAGCGCATATAACGTATATATATATATATATACACCCCACCGTGATGCCGTTTGAAAATCCACACCGTCCACAGATGCATCATTCCAGAGGGGGCCCATAAGTCTGAAAATCAAGTCAATCCGTGACTCACCACGTGCAGAAGTTAAGAAGGGCCGTGCACCATTGAAACATTTAAAACCATTTTTGGGGACCTTTTGAGACGTTTTTTGATGATCAAAACCGTCCATCATGTGTGTCCCACTTGAATATAATTTTATACCAAGTTTTAGTGGTATCCAACTAGGTGGGGCCCACCAAGTGCATTTATATGTTTTACGTGTATACTTATGTTTGCCGATGGTAACCAGAAGTTACAAGGACTTAAACTGATTTTGGGCCGTATGTCCCACCTTGGCTCATCCGGTCATGGATCTTGGAGCATCAGAAAATAGCCCGACCTCACGGTAGTGCTTTAGCTCGAGCGCATAGTACCTTTTCCCACACATATATATATATATATATATATATATATATATATATATATATATATATATATATATATATATATAGGTCAGGCTAAAAAAAAAAAAAGAAGGTTTGGATGAATATAAATATCACCGTGGGCCCAGGATGATTTGAATGGTGGACGTCCCCATCCCCACTGTATCGTGTGGTATGGCCCATTTAAGTTTTGGTTGTCTGATCGGATGGACAGACTGGATGTCATGTGTGGCATTATGGTGGGCCCTATAGAGCTTTTCAATGCACGGACTCCCAACAACAAGTGATGCAGGAAATTGGTGTCCATCTCTAAGGTGCCTCTGCATCACCCATTACACTGCCTGAGTATCATCTTGTTTATCTTCTAGAGTATTAAAATTTTTCTCAATAAATACAGATCCTAGATTCACATGATATTTGACCACGATTTAAAAAAATATTCAAAAGCTCATCCTCGGATAACATGGCATATTTGTAAGGAAATCTAGACCGTTGAAATCATTAACCTGATCAAAGATGGAGCAAAACTTAAATGTGAGACTGAGCAAATGATGTAACGACCTGATTTTGGCCGTTGAATCTGAACGGCTCTTATCATACTCTAAATATCCAGTCGATAGCCTCTAAATGGATAATATTGCATGATTGGTTTGAGCTACGCCCCATCGATGATGTTCCCCAAAACTTGGATGGTCTGGATAGCCACACGTGTGTGCCAAGTCATCCAAATTTTGAAAATGGCATACAACCCCCAAATCTTGTACTAAAAATAAATATGAGTTTTGACTTTCACCAATCTGAACCTTTCATTCATTCATGTAACTACGATCAAGCCATGTTGCAAAAAAAAAAAAAAAACAATCCAATCAGATGATCCAAAGTGTCCAACCAATACCATGGAAACGGACAGCTAAGATTAAGCAGAGAAACGAAATAGCCCCAATCATTATCTTAAAACATCTACTAGATAGATCCTACTCTGAATTATTAATGATTCAATAGTAGCACTTTCGTTTGATAACTCTGACCATATGATCTATAGCTGTTTAATATCGAACGGTTATAAGAAATTAGTTCCATTCAAAGGGTTAAGATTATCCGATCGGTGTGATTTTTGTACCATGGCTTTCTACCATTGGTACATCCGAATGAACCGTCCCGATCGATGATTGGGTGTCACGTGTCATTCAAATAGTTCAGAAACTATAGAAAATTTCGTAACATTGCAGCGTAAACTATTTTATGATTGTGGTCATTTATTAGTCGACCCCTTTAATATTTTATTGAAAACTATCTAGTGGTCCACGTGTATGGAAACCTTCCCATGCATACAGTTGCATTTCTACTTGTTGGCATTAATATCACCTATCTCGACCGTCCACTATGTCTGGTCTAATATTCTTCCACACGTATACAAAAAAATACAGCAATCAGATGGTCCTGACATCTTTGGCTGGACCCATCTTTTACAAGCCAACTTGATTTTCAGATGCTACTTCCTGGGCGGTTTGGATCATCCATCAGTATGACTTTTTTCTAGGAGCCCTACCAATAGTGAAATAGACTCAATGGACGGGCCAGATAGGTGAACCGAAATCTACATGTGGATCGAAGGTTCCCATGCACTTGGCCCATTGGATTATTAGTTCTCATGCACCAAATTGAAAATACACGTTGAATTGCACGTGTAAAAGGAAAACTACTAAATAAAGGTCTGTACCGGCTCTGTCTACCATTTTAGCAGCAACGAGAATCATGTCCTTAGGAACGGAATCCTACCTTCGCTACACATGTCGAAGCTGAGCGTGCGTAAGATCTGGACCATTCATCAGGTGGTCTTCACAAGGAACATGACCAGACTGAAAGAAATCAGAACTTTCTATACATGATGTGGGCCATATAAGTATTAGAGAAATGGATGGTAAAATGATCAATTATCTACATTCAATTACATCTGTAACCCTTAGATAAGTGGATGGCCTGATTTTTGGACCAGGGCCTGTTTAAGGTGTGGCCCACCTGATGGATGGACAGATGAAGCATACTTGTGCTCCTTTGGGATGTATGCCGAAAGAGAGTAGCCATTGCATTTCTACACCACCAGACAGCGATTGACTTGTACTTGGACAACGAAAATGCAAGAGTAAATAATAAAATGAAAAGAACTTTGCAAAATTCACACGTGTGTGGAATAAAGTTCATACACACGCCACACCTGTGCTAGGATGGCACAAAGGTGAGAGATCCAATCCATTCATCAGGTTGGTCTACCCTTTCTGCATATTTTCCAAACAAATGAATTTGGTCCGCTCACTACGTGGGTCCAATTACTGCAAGTAGATGATCGGCTGAGAAAACTCTTCCAGAGTCACACGTGTGTGCCAAGCGACCATTTCGAGAATGGCAAACTACCAACAACTCTTCTACTAAAAATAAATATGGGTTTTATAAAATTAAGAGCAAGCCATGATGTAAAAAATACAGTAATCAAATGATCCAAAGCATCCAATCAATATCATAAAAATGGACGGTTAAAATTAAGCAGAGAAACAAAATAGCCCCAATCATCATCTTAATACATCTATCAGATGGATCCCACTTTGAATTGCTAGTAATTCAAAAGCAGCACTTTTGTTTGATAATTCAAACCATATGATCTACGGCCGGTAAAAAATGGACGGTTGTAAGAAATTGGCTCCACTCAAAGGGTTAAGATTATCAAATCAGGTTATTTTTGTACCATTTTTATAACATTGGTACTACTGAATGTACAGTCTGGATCAATGATTGGGTGCCATGTGTCTTGCAAAAGGTTTGAAGAAATTAACAAAAAAACAAAATAAAAATGGTCAATTAATAACATTGTAACCCAAACTATTTTATAATTGTGGTCATTTATCAGTGGACCGCTTCTGATATCAAGTAATATTTTACTGAAAACCATCTGGTGGTCCAAGTGTAGGGAAAATCTTCCCATGCATGCAGTTGCATTTGGACTTGTTGGCATTAACATCACCTATCTCGACCGTCCACTAAGTGTGGTCCAATATTCTTCCACAGCTATACATAAAATACAACAATGATCAGATGGCCTTAACATCTTTTGGTTGGACCCATCTTTTACAATCCATCTTGATTTTCAGATGCTACTTCCTAGATGGTTTAGATCTTCATATACTTTTTCAAGGAGCTTTACTAATATGGTGAGGGGGAGGATAGCACCATCTTCCTCAAGAGGATAAGTATTTCGAATCCACGGAACTTTCTCAGACTCCTCACAGAGACTTCACGAATCCAGGAGGAAAGAAAGCAGAAAATAAGAATAAATTCTAATAAATTCGAAACTAATAATAAATTCTAATAAATTCGAAACTAATTAATGAATGAATAAATACGAGTTCATAACCTTTTAAATAGGGGTACCAAGCAATGAGAAAGAAATCAGAATCAAACTACAACTAAAACTCTTAGAAATCATGACTTACTATAAATAGTAAACTTACTATTTATAGACCGTCGTAATGTCTACTAGTGCTGTAGGTTTTGGCAAAAAATAGTAAGTGTCTTATTTGGCTTCACCAAACTGTTTTCCTAATTATTCTAAGCTCTTTTCACGTTGGGCGCAACTCCTAAAGCCCGACGGATGAAGAATTATAATCAAACTAAAACTTACCGTTTATAGTAAAAATGAAATTAAAACAAGGAAACAATTGTCGATCTAGGGGTTTTTTTTAATTCCAGGTGTCGCAACTCAGCATAGCCGGATTGGTTGGCTAAAGTAGCTCGTTCTACCCCAAAATCATATATTTTACGTCAGGTAATTCATTCCGGATTGTGATATACGCCCAATTTAAAGTCCGATGATCTGGATCACTTCTGTAGCCAACCGGACCTTTTCTGATCCATCTTGGCCATGAAACTGTCCGTGACCTACATCAATTCACATCTTTTTTCAAGGAGCTTTACCAATAGTGAAATAGAGTCAATGGACGTCCAGATGGGTGAACTGAACTCTACATATGCATGGGAAGGTTTCAATGCACTTGGTCCATTGGATCATTAGTTCTCATGCACCAAATTGAAAATACACTTGAACTGCATGGTATTATTTTAATCACAACGAGCATCATGTCTTAGGAACGGAATCCTACCGTTGTTACACGTGTAATTCAACGTCGGCCATTGGATCATTAGTTTTGATATGCACCAATTGAAAATACACGTTGAATTGCATGGTAGTATTTTACCCGCTACGTGCAATATTGAACATCATGTCCTTAGGAACGGAAGGCTACCCTTGCTACACGTGAATTCAACATGACAGTAGTTATCACACACCAAATAGAAAATACACGTGGAATTATGCAGTATTATTTTAGCCACAACAAGGATCATGCATGTCCTTTGGACCGGAAACCGAAATGGGGCCCACCTTGGTTTATTTACTTAGTCGTGAGACCATCCATTTCTCTATCATGTAATGTCTATTGCAGGATGGGTTTCAAATTTTATATAAATCTAAATTTCAAGTGGACTACATCATAGGAAGTAGTTTTGATTGAATGCCTCACTATTAAAAATTCTAAAATAAATAGCAATTTAATCCCCATTGTGTAGTCTACTTAAGCCGATTCATTTTTTGGGATTATACGCTAAAATAATTTAAAAAATAAATAAATAATGAACGGTGTGGATAAGATCCACCCTAAATTCTTTTTTTAGTTTAAGCCATCTTTCAATGGCTCCATTAATGCACGTGCCAAAAAGTTTCTAAAGAAGCTAGCTACTCTCGCAATTGCCCCGCTTGCAGGTTTGAATGTCATTGCGGCAAACTTTCTTCTTTGTTCGTTCCTAAGTTATCAGTAACTAATTTCCAATCCAACCAGGTGATAATGTCAATAAGATGCAGATGAAAGGAGAATTAAAGATCAGCTTAATCCAAAACATTTGTGGCCCCAAAAAGCTTTTAGTAGTCGCTCATCACTGTTTCTTTTGGTATGGTCCACCTGAGATTTACATTTTCTTAAGGTTTTGAATTGTGTCCTAAAATAAGGTGGAAAAATATATGGACGGTGTGGATATACAAAAAATACATCAAGGTGGGCCTCACTCGGTTGATGTAACAATCATTAAGGTGTGACGCGTGTAACAGGTAATCCGCTCCCGCTGAAAAGAGCGTATTCCTACGCCGCCAGACAGCGACTTGTACTAGCACAGTGGAGATGGAGAATAAATAATAAAGAGAAGCTTCGTAAAGCATGCACGCGTGTGTAATAAAGCTCATACACACGCCACACCTGCGCTAGCATGGCACCAAGGTGAGAAAGCCAATCCATTCATCAGGCTCGACCCAATCCATTCATCAGGTTGGTCAGCCTTTCTACGTATTTTCCAAAAAATGAATTTGGTCCACTCAATATGTGGGTCCCAATTCTGGGAGTAGATGATGGGTGGCTTTGATTTTGTAAGCTATGGCCCACCTGAACTGGGAATCAATCTGATTCTTGGGCCAAGGAATAAATAAAGTGGTCCCTTATAGATGGGTTAAAAATTAGACACGTGCCGTGCTGGCACATATTTGATGCGTACATGAGCTTTATTGCACAGGCGTGTGCACTTAGCAAAGCTTTAAAAAAAGATTGCTTGATTTCTGCCATAGCTACTTGATATAAATATATTGGTATTTCTATGACTACTACTATTATCATTATTATTATACATTAAAATACATTATTATTATTACTATTATTATTTTGATGATGATAAAGTAATGAGGATTGCTAAGCCCACACGCCTGTAAAGTAGAGCTCATGTACACCCCACTCTTTTGCCATTGTGGCATAAGTGCATGAGATCCTAACCGTTCATCTAGTGGGTCCCATTGTGACTCGATGTAAACACTCTATCCCAGGCCAATAAGTTGGTCATATGGGATTGAACCAAATCTCAACTCTATCAACTTACTGAGGCTAAACTAACTTAAAATTTAAACTCAAGAACTTTAGGGCCCGTTTGGCCGAGGAATCCCATGGGATTAGGAGGGATGAGATGGATTTTAATTAAGGTAATGATGGTGGTGTCAGTGGATTGGTTTAAGATCCATGGGATTGCTATATCCCGGACAAGATCACTGGGTCTGTTTGGCAGGCCGGCATATCCCAGAATTTTACCTTCCAATCCATCCAACTAAGGGATGGGATCAATTTTAAGGTAATGATGATGATGTTAGTGGATTGTTTTAAGATCCATGGGATTGTTTATATCCCGGGACAAGTTCACCGGGTCTGTTTGGCTCGTCATGCATATCCCGAGATATCGCGATCCCATCCCTCCTAATACTGTGGGATCGGTCCAACCAAACAGGCCCTTAAATTCTAAAACGTAGAAACTTGGCCAACTTACTGAGTCAAACCACTGAGTCAACCCATCCAGCCAGAACATCCTGTCCATCCGGTCAACCCACATAGTTAAATCAAAGCCTGGAACCAACCCGAGAACCAAGCCCACATGACCAAAGCCCATTTGAAATCCTAAAGACACGGCAATGCAACACCAGGTGAGCAAAGCCTCCATATACTTGAGGGAGCTCACCAAAGCAAGGAGTCCCATGTGGCCTGGGCAGCATGCAGTGTGCTGCCTGCCACATGGCACTCTCCCTGCTTCGATGGAGGTCAAATATATGTGATTTTTCTCCATTTACAACCCTCAATCGTGTTTCAATGCAAAAACGACTTCGGTGCCCCTCCCCCTTAACAAAAATTGCTATCTATGCCATCCAAATCAACCCTTAAGATCCAGCCAGGTGGCAATATCTAATCTAAGGCCATTTAAACCTTTTCTAACCCTAAACTTATTAGGAATTACTAGAAAATCAATCTTGGGGTCTATAAATAGCCCATTTCTCATTTCAATCGTCCCTCACTACCCAAGAAATCCATCCATCCATCTAAGAAAATCCCATGCCGTTTCATCCCTCCACCACGGAGAGGAAAAAGTGGGAAAGTGTCTACCCCAAGTCAGCCTAACTTAGCCTAAACCTTAGCCACTTGAGCTACTGAAGCCTTGATCCTAGCCGCTGATCCAACCCTTGCGACACAACTGTCCAACCAACAATCTGGCTTAAGATTAATTTCATCCAATCATTCATAAGACATCGTGCAACATTTGTTCTCCTCCTAACCCCTCTGCTTATCATATCCATTAGCATAGCATCTCATATATAGCAATTTTGTAACACCCTATGCTTTTTAGCACTCGGGTGTTATCATGAAGACCTAAATTAGTATAAATATGAATCTAACTTGATCGAATAATTTTAGCCTAAATTAGACCAATAGGGTCAAATCATTGATACTCTAATTAAAGGCAGGTCCTACAAAAAATAAATAAAATAAGTATCTATGAATACACATATAATAGTAGTGTATAATTAAAATAAGTGGTAATAGTATAATAATATGAATAATATCATTAAAGGGATTTTAATAGCAATTATGGTATTGTCAACATAAAATAGGTGGGACCAAACACACAAATGATCATTAGAGTCCAATGGACGTTGATATTCCAATCGAGATCAATCTAACCATTGTATCAGCAAAGATCAATATGTATGATGAAATTTATTGGTGTGGCCTACCCAAGCGTTGAATCCGCCAGATCTCTAGTCAGAGGTCCTGAGTGGGCTCTTAAAGATGAATGAATGGATTGGATTGGTCAATATCATCACTGTGGGCCCCACATACTTTGGGTGTGTACACTACTGGGTTTATACCCGTGGAGCACAGAACCAAGTGGACGGTCAAAATGGGTTTGACCCGAAATCCTTTGACGGAAGGGGAAAGAATTCCTCTTTCTTTCTATTTTCCCACTCATGCTCTATTTAAACGAGCGTGGTGCATTTGACCGAACAAGTGGGCCCTATTTGTGTCAAATCATTGATCCGAAACATCCAACTCGTCAGTCATCGGATTTAGACTCAAACTTTGTTAATCTCACAAGTTGGAACTCATAGGCGTGCGAACGATCTTAGGCGCAAGCAACTATTCGAAAACAAGAACGATTCCGTGTTTTGACTAGTGGCCCACCATCTGTCGTCACATGCATGATCTGAACCGTCCACTGTGACCAAGGGGTGCCTCTGACCAAACCATAGCCTCTCCCACGAACTAGGGCAACTTCACTTAGGGCGACCAGCCTCCCGAAAATAAAGCCTCTCACGCGATATTTTAATTGTGGCTGAAAATCTCGTGAGATATTGGAGGAATCATGATTGTTGATGGGATAAGTGGGCCCCGCAATGATCAGTTGTCCCATCCAGCTCGTCCAGATGGCTTGGATGGCCATCTTAGACCGTCGATGAGAACTCGTCATTGTTCATAACCCCAAGTGTAGGGTCGCGATGTAGAGGTCGAATCCATAGGGATTAAACTTGTACGTATTCTGAAAAGAACTAGAACTAGAACTAGAAAAAAGATCTAAATCTAAATATGAAATAAAATATAATAATTGTGAAGGATTTATCAAATATCAAAAGTGAACTAGAGCACCAAGGATCCACTTACAGTGATCAGGGAACCCTCTTACTTGATTCAAGTACCACAATTAGAATTTGAGTAATATCCTATCTAATTGGAAAATATAACATTTAAGATCAAATCTGAACTTTCCTTGACCTAATTCTCAATGGAGGAGAATTGTGATAATTAGAAGGAATTCCATCACCAAACCATGCCCATGGGACGATGGCCAACAACAGGATTTACTAATCCCACAATATCAAAATCAGGAAAAGAAGATACTCAAAGATATTGCAGATCTACTGTAATTTGAGTCATAATAAACCATTAAAAACTGAAAGTATTCCTTAAATATTAAATTAGAATCAAAGAAGGTTCAACATAAACATGAATCAAAGTAAGAGAAACATCCCATCACGCTACAAGCTTCACCTCTTAGCCCTAGCTAAGAGGTTTAGCCAACTATAGACATGATTGGACAAAAGTCTCTTAAGAAAAACATGAAAACAACTAAGGAAGAAGAAGAAAATCTCTTGGCAGTGACTTCTCCACTGTTTTACTCTACTCCTTAAACTCTAGAAGATCCCTAAGAACATCCCAGGGAGTCCTATTTATAGTTGTGGAACTCCAATTTTTGCACCTAGTTGAAAAACTCTGGAAACTGCCTCAAATTTACGCAGTTTTCCAAAATGGACTTCACTCTGCGCAATTTCACCAAATGACCCAGAGTTTCAAAATATGCCTTTTCAGGATGATTTCAGGGTTCCTTTTTTTCACTTTAAATATTTGATTATCTTCATTTCTCACTTAGTTTTCTTAGATCATTGGCATGTGAATTCTTCAATCTTGATCTCTTAAGATCCATCCCTTACCCTGGTGACTCTTAAGCATTAAATCCAAGCTTTTAACATCCTTTTCAATCGAAGCTCTTAAATTTACATTGCAACACAAACATGAGTAAAATATAACATTAAGCATTATCATATTCATAAAACCAAGATATAAATGGGGGATAATATGCAATATTTGACCCTCAACAGCCACGAGAGACGACTTCATCTTCCTTGTCCAGCCAAAACCCACGATGATGCCGCATGCCCCATTTTATGATCTAAGTCATTCATCTGGTGGCCCATAATGCTAGATGATGATCCACGACTGTAAACTCCATTCATGTAAGCCAAAACGATAGGTGCGGCCGTCCATCTGAACCACTTATGGCATGGGATAAATGATTGTTGGGCGTGGTCGAAAGCCAACCTTAGACTTTATAAGGGCCACGTTCTTCTTAAGATTGCGACCAAGATTTCAGGGAATAGAGAGAGAAAGAATGAGAGAAAACGGAAGAGAATAGAGGGGGGAGTGAAACTCGGCGTAAGATCATTTCCAAGCCACTCAAGCTGTATGACCTATGGATGGTAAATCCCACATTAATGTTCCATGTCCCATATAACCTCCAAATCGAGGGTCCATTTCTTACCACACTTTATCTTGTTACATCATTAGCATGGGTTTACATACACAAGAGGGATCGCCCACTATTAAGTATAGTGAATAGAGATCCATAAGTGACTCACAACAAACCATGATAAAGCATATAGTTATGGCATGCTAGACATAGGTTGATTCATAATAATTGCAATAAGTCATGATAAGAACTATCAATTGAAATTCAAATGAAAACCATCATGTAAGTAGTTATTGTATGAAATCATGGTTCACAACTATCAACTATAATTCAAGTATAAGTCATGCCTTAAGAATTGATAAAAGATCGCATGCTATGAGATAACATTTGTGATTCTAATAAAGATTATTACTTAAACTAATTTGGAAATGAAAAGCTTAAGGGGAAGAAATCATCACCTTACAACCCGGTTTACTAGCTAGTGTTGCTAGGGAGCGCCCGCACTTAAGAATCCAATCTTATCATGAATCACGAACTGCATGGTTAGATCAAGGTTTACAACTATCTACAGTTACGTTTAATGTTAGGATCTTAATTATGTTATCTAGTGGACATTTACCTACCATCCAACCTAAGGTTTAGATTACCTAGGTTTAGAGCTTCATCCTAGAGTTTAATTCCAAGCTTAGATATTTAAGATTTGAATGCTAATTGATGTATGATTGATCGCAATGTTAATCACAAAATTGTCGTTAACATTAATGATGTAATTAATATTAACTATCATGATAATAATGATCATTATGATGGTAATAAATAGTGTGATCTATTATCAATGATAACATCTAAGAATGATAAATAAATACTAATATCTAATATCTAATGGTTGTAATTTGTTTATAATAACTAATACTAGCACACATAACCTGCTAATTACTAAACATGATTAATAATCACAATAACTATGGTAACACCAATTATAGTAATAAATCAAATGATTTACTTTGGGAGAGAAAGCTGACGCACATCAGTTGACTTAGTTCGACCCATCAACTTGAGTTGCTCCCGATTCGAACAAAATAAAACTAAAAAAAAAAACTAATATTAGGCTACATCTTAGTTGAGATTAGGAAATCTATTAACCAACTGAAGTACTAACTAGAATTTCAATGAAAGGTATAGAAAAAAACATACCTAGTTGATTCGAGTTGAATCAACTTAGTTCGACACTCGAGTTGACTTGGCTCAACACAACCACCCACTTTACTCTCTCTCTCTCTCTCTCTCTCTCTCTCTCTCTCTCTCTCTCTCTCTCTCTCTCTCTCTCTCTCTCTCTCTCTCTTCTCCTTCTATTTATTTTCCACATGCTGGAAATCCAACAAAGTCTGGACCATGCCCAAACCCAACTTGACCGAGTCAGCCCATCAGCCACCAACACCTCTCCTCCTCTCTTGGTTCTCTTTCTTTCTTTCTTTCTTCTTCTTCTTCTTCTTTCTGTTCTTCCTTCATTAGACCTGTCCAATAGGTCTGCTGGACCAGAACTCGCCTCGCCTCATGTCTTAGCGAGTTGAATCCACTTGACTCGGCAATGACATGCTCAGGTTGCTCTCGAACTCACTCTTTATTCTTCCCTTTTATTTTCCTTCTTTTCCTTTCTTCTTCTTCTTCCTTTGCTAGAATCTCACCATGGCCTGAACCAGGTAGCACCCACAACATTTGGGCTTGACTCAGATGTGGCCCGAGCTCAAGCAAGATTATGGCAGCGACCCATTCTCCCTCTTCTTTCCGCTTCTTTTCTCTCCAAATTTACCTGAATCGAGTCTGGACCTATCCAGATGCAAGTAGGACTCGGTCTGACTCAATGTGGTGTGGCCTAACCCATAACTCGACCCAACTCAAGACTCGGCTTGTATCAACTCGGGTTGAGTTGAGTCGACATGGTGGTTGCACCACATGACTTCCTCTCTTCCCTTCTACCCTCCCTTCCTTTCTCCCGCTTCTCCTCTATTCCTTTCGTGGATGGCTGAAGTGATCCTAGATTCGGTCCAGTGACACCAGCAGCACCATTGTGTGAAGAAAAATCGTCGGGAAGATGAGCTCCTCTAATGGTGGATCTCGACTCGGTGGTATTCCTTCAAATGGGGCTTCTAGGCGACTCATGTGCATTTGCTGAAGCTTAAGGAAGCTTGAAATCAAAGCTCCGAGGTGATTTCTCTAGTGGTTTCACGGTAGGAAGGTTTCAGGCTATTTCCTCTTGCAGTCGCAATAGAACGAGGGATTCCCACTGCTATTCGATCCTCTCTTCTTTATGACTTAGCCTAGCTCCTACCTGACCTGTTGGATGAGGAACGTAGGGCTAGGATTTGATCTTCTTTCTCTGGTATTAAGGGAGTGAAGCCCTAGCTAGGACGGTTGAAATCTAACAAAAGGGAGGGCTGAGATTGCACGGATCTCCCTCACGTGGATCGCCAACCTGTCGCACGGAGACAATTTCCATTTTTTGAAAATAATGTGCTTGTAGGACCTGATTGCGTCAAAAATCGTGTGCATGTACATGTGCTGAATCGTACGAAACTTATTGGGTTTTGGTCACACGTGGATCCTCTACCAAATGGACGGTTTAGATCATCAAGGTGAAGTTTGATGGTGAGCCACTGATCAAAACAGACAGACGGCGTTTGTTCATTAGGGTGCTGTGGAAAACAGAAGAGAGAGAGGAAAATTCTCTCTTTTAAAGGAAATTTCGGGTCAATGCAATTTGATCGAGCCTCTCATCTCAATGCACATCAGGTGCACGCCCCCTTGTGCATTTGCGACCTCAAAAGTGGGTTCACATAGGGATTTCGACAGATCCACTTTGTCCATCTATTTTATCGGCTTGAATTAGAACCCAGCCCAAAGTACAAAGCAGATCCAAGGCTTAGGTGGGCCACACTCAGTGAATTTTATCTTATTTTGTTGCTTCATATGGATCTAATTGTTGGGTTAACTCTAATCTAATTTTTTAACGGTAAAAAGGGTCCCAAGAATTCATTTAGATGACTGGGACCACCTGTTTTATGAATTTAAAATATTAAGTGTTATTATTAGAATAAATTTTAACATTATTATTATTATTATTATTATTATTATTATTATTATTATTATTATTATTATTATTATTATAGTTTTTAATGATAAATTATAGATTTTTTAAAATCAAGGATTTAATTGATTTTAATTTGTTGATCTCTATCAATTCTATGGGCGGATAGCTCCTAAATTGACCTAGAGTGGTTTTAGGGGTCATGGACTAGTATAGGTGCAACTGAATAGTCACCTTTACATGATTCTTAAGCTATCAAACTGTAACATTTCGGATTTTTACTGTTTTGGATTTCCAAAAATTCAAAAAAATTTCTTTTTAATTAACTTATAATATTGCTTAATGACCATTAACACTCAATATTATATTATACTGGGGTGGACCAGTCTAGTTATAATGGGACCAAGTGTGGCCCGCCAAGCCAGGTAGCCCGATTACACTTAGTGACAGCCCGTGTGGGCCGCCCAGCGACCGAGGAAGGTCAGAAAAATCTAAAATTCTAGGAAATCATAGATCTCACTGGGCTTATGGTCCATCGTGGACTACGGACCCAGTGGACACCCAGAAGTACCATCTGGCGCTTGCCCAATGCGTCCCACCAATTCTAGATTAAAATCTGGCACTGACAAAAGAAACTGAGACTCCGGGCCTTCTAGCCGTCGGATTTTTTCCAAATTTACGGTGAAGATTTAATGTATTTTTCAACGCCTGCCCACCAAATCTGGGCCCCGATCGTGGCACGATGACCGTTGATCGCGAATCGGACCCGTACGACCAAACCCCGCATCCGTTTGTTCTCAAATTTTGTAAGGCCCCTCATCGGGCCATGGACCACTTATCCTATAAATTTCATGGCCAAAGGGTCATCAGAAATGCTCCAATCATCAAAATGGCCCCCACAGGACCACTTAAAGGTCAGAAACGCTTTCTCAGATCATATATCCGTTCATCCGTTCGTCCTCAATTTTTGCATGGGCCCTAATCGGGCCATAAGGCACCTACACGCCGAATTTGGTGGCAGAGGGTGTTAGGGCCACCCCAACACCAATAGGGAGTCCCATAAGTCTATTTTAAGAAATTATGGACGCTTGGGGCCATTTGCACAAAATACTGGGAATTATAAAAAGGGCCTCATTTGGGCACCCCTCTCCTCATACGAATTTTACCCTAGAAGAGAGAAAAGGGAGAAGAGAAAGAGGAGAAAGGAGAAGAAAGAGAGAGGGAAGAAGACAAGGTGAACCCTAAATCAAGGTGGGGCCCAAGGGAATCAATCTCTCCTCTCCCTACACCTTCTCCAAGGGAAAACCCATCCGAAAATCGCCATCTTCATCTCGTGGATTGTTTAGGTATGATCCAACCCTCTTTTTCTTTGAAAACCCTTGTAAGGAAGGGGGTTTTGCTTGTAAATCTAACATGTGAAGTTGTTTTAGGGATTCCGGCCAATCTACCGCAAAGCCCTCTTTCCTAGGACGTTTTTCCCAAGCCTCCAACGATCCTAAGTGCGGACTATTGTTCTTAGGTGGCCTTGCACCAATTTTAGTGTGGGTTTAATGATTTTGATTGCTTGGATGCTATGATTGAATAATCTAAAGAAACCCTAGGAGTTGTATATTGTTGGAATTGTATGGATTGCATGCTTAGCTTTCATAATGGTGTTGATCTTGCCTCTCACATGATATTATGTATGGGTGATAGTTTGTCCATGATTGCTCTATCATTTTTCCTCATATGGGGTGTTTCAATGCATGTATGATTTATTATCCGTGTGCACATGATTTCTGAAATTGGAGGAAGTACTTAACTTCCTCACACACACACATATAACTCACATGCACTTATTTCATGTTATGGTTAGTCTTGCTTGTTATGAGAATCTGAATGGTGTATGAGATGTATGAGAACATGTGGTCGCTATGCTAGTTGATAATCTGTAGAATTGGCATGTTACGGATCCCCTCATACCCTTGGGTTGGTCAGGAACATGATGAACGAAGGTGGCTCCATTGGTAGGACTGCCTAGAGGCTAAACCGTGGGTTTTGGACGGGTGTGCTCGGGCGGCTGTAGTTCGACTACGTGGGACCCTTGTGCCCGAGGTCACTCGTCTCACACTCGCCTGACTCATGCGGTCTAGCCTACTGACTGATCAACCCTGTTTGTTAACCCTGTGTGCTCACATATGTATGGAATCTGAACCACCCTGCAACCATTGTAGCCCATTGATAATCCACTTGAAACTGGTCCACAGCCTCGTGAGCTGGACATGGTGGAATGGGACACTGTGTCCGAGCTGTCGGCCTACGCTGGGGTACCGCGCCTCCCCGTAGTGACCGCGGGCGATTCCTTCCTTTCGGCACTCCTCATGTGCTTGGTGTCGGGGATGAGGAACCCGACGGGATCATGAACCGCGGGGCCTCGGCCTCACACATTGATGGGGTCTTGGCCTCGCAACCAGTTTAGGGTATTGATACGTAGGGTGAATCAGAATCCCCAACCTGCTGGATGAATGGACTTAACTAATAACTCGGCTAACACGATCGCATTGCACGCATTAGTTAGGGTGGCGACTCGGAAGTCGAGGTCGCTCTGAGGGAGTGTTGTCATATGCGATCGTTAGATGGAGTCGCTTGAGGGAGTGTTGTGGCGAGGGCATGCATCATATCATCCCGCATGCATGCATTTTAAATAAGAGTTATTAGGTGTTGATGAATGTCTGCTTTTCATTAAGTTCATATTACAATTGATGCTTGTTGTAACTTGAGATCAATAGTTCACACCGAGTTGATCACTCACTCCCACTCTGGGACGGTGTTTTAAAACACCAACCAGACCCATTCATAGATGCAGGTAACTCAGGGCATGAGGAACCTGGTGAGGCGAGCTTTGACGAGGAGAACGAGCTCTCCTACTTTCAGCTGATGGGCGGCTCACTATCGGCTAGATCAGGCTGGATTTGAATTTGCTGAGCCAAGGGCTCAGTCTTATTCTTTTTGGACTTAGCCCTCTTTTGTTGTTCTGTTGGGCAATGCCTTAGACGACCCTTTATTATTTTTGGACCTGTATATATGTGGAGTATTCTTCATTTCAGTAGACTAGTGTGATTGTGCTTCGTGCTTCAGGTAATTCCAAATTACACAGTTAAATTTGATTAATCATAAAAAAAATTCCATAAATACATGATAAGTGACACTCGGGAACTCGGGAGTCGAGTCTATGCACGACCCCCTATTTTTCGGGGCGTTACAGATGGTATCAGAGCGATAGTTTGGAATCCCTTGGGCCATGGGTCATGAACTCACCAACGCGTCCGCTGACCTGAGAGGAAACACAATAACGATATAGAAACGATAGGAAACGCAACGAAGACTTATAATGGTAGGAACCATCCTAGAACCGGAACCGGCGATCTTAGACGAACGGTAAGACTTCCCAGGGATTAGGGATGTGTAGCAAGAGAAGGTAGCGATGCTAGAAAATGAGTCCGGGAGTCTTGCAAGACCTCAACCCATAGGCAGGAACGAGTCGGAGACTAAACAATTTGACGGTCAAAACCATTGTCCTAGACCAAATGAGTGAATATTAGGCCAAATTTGATAGATTAGACCCATTTGGGGATAAAGAGTTGTGAGTGAACGAAAATTTATCGAAAAATAGTGAAACTGGAATAAAACTAGGTTTTAGCCACTAACCGGGGGGAATCTCGTGAAACTAGTAGGCTCATTGCGTAGATCGGCTTCTCCTACCCCAAATTCATATATGGTACTTTTCTGGGGGCCTTACAGGCACCCGGGAAATCGTAAAATAAGAAAGTCAAACCAGGGGGCTGGCGTGCCCACGCCTGGAGTGGCGTTGCCTACGCCGGTCGGCCAGAGGGCCGGCGTGCCCACGCCGGCAGCGGCGTAGCCTACGCCGGACAGCGGGCCGGGCGGGCCACAGCGGGTCGGGCGGCCCGTTTTCTGCATTTTTCAGCCCAACTTCAAAAACTCATATCTCCTTCGTTATAACTCCAATTTAGGTGATTCAAAAGCTAGATTGAAGCTTAATAAGTCTATTTTAATATAAAAATAAAATAAAAATAAAATAAAAATTATAATATAGTTATGTTTGGAATGAATTGACAACTGTCCAAAAATTATTAGTTTAAGACGGTGTTTACTTCTAGAATTTTTATAATTTATTTACAACTCCAAATGATATGAAATTTGGTGGAATGACTTAAAACTTGATGATAAATCCTTATAAAAATTTTAAAAATAATCTAGTTACTAAAAGTATAATAAACGTTACGATGTAGGTCCCCTCCTCCCTTTTAATGTACACACGAGTGGGGCCCCATTTCCCTTGCTATTTAGGACTATCTAGAGTCCATAAAGCCTATCTCTACTACTCCCATTACCTCCACCATCCCTTTTAATCCTAAGAAAAAAATTCTCTCTCTCCCAATCTCAAAACTCAATCCCCAAACCCACATTCTTCTTCTTCATATTTCCTTTCCCTTCAACCCCTCTTACTTGGCCCTTCCCCAAAACCCAACCTCACCTCATTCTCAAATCCCTTGCCAAACCCTCTCCAAATTTCACCCACAAAACCCATTTACCAAAACTCATTTATAAAGCCCAACATCAACCCTTTTTTTCTCCTTTTCCATTCTCAAACTCATTCCCACATCCATCTCCAACCCACTCACCCAAATCCATCACAAGCTCCTAGCACAAATCCAACCCTAAATCCATTTCCTTTTATACATTCTCAACAACCATTTTCTTCTTCACTTTAACCCATCTCCTCTTCCTCATCTCCAAACCATACTCCCAAACCCTTTCTTAATTTTCTTTTTCTCGATCCCATTCTCAAGTTCACCCACAAAACTCATTTCAAACTCATCTTCTTCTCCTTTACAAAACCATCCCATCTCAACAACCACCCTCAAAATCCCACTCCATTCACTCATTCACTTTCACTTCCATTCACAAAACCCATTTACCAAATTTCATTCATAAAACCCAACATCAACTCTCTTTCTCAAATCCCATTCTCAAATCCATTCTCACACCCATCCTTCCACATTCATTTCCAACTCATTTCCCCACGACCCATCTTTAAAAAAAAAAAAAAAAAAAAATTTAAAAAAAAAAACTTCCTCAATACATTCCTAAACTCATTCTCTAGTCCTCTTAAAACCACCCCTAAAATCTTCCCTCCAACGACCCACATATATTTCTCACGGCCAATCCATCCTAGCAGAGGGATATGGCGTTCTTGGCAAGTTGTCTCCTTCTTCCCCATTCCGGTGATCCTTTCCCTCAAGGGGAAGAGGTACCCCCGTCCTCGTCCAACCCAGAAGAATAATAGCTTAACTTTACGGAAACTAGTAGTTGTTTTGAGTTAGTTAGGACTACTACCATGTATTGAAGACAGTTAAAACTTCTGCTTGATTTTTTTGTTTTTTCTTTCTTTATGTTTAGAGTATCTAGTAATACATGTAAATCCATATTATAAGATATAACTGGCCATACTAATGACATTTTGAATTCAATATGAATGTATGGATTGTTTTGAAATTTTCTTGTCGTCTTGTGAATGCTTGTATGAATAATGGTCTTATTGCGTCCATCTTAGTATTATTAGCACTCTAAACCACCAGAATACCTTAAAACTTTCGATTCTTCCTTCCCTGTTAAAATTTATGAAACCAAAGAGTGATTTGCCCATAACCCACTAGCCATAGGATTGAAATGGTAATTCATATAAAAAAATCGTGACTTTAAAAACTTTTTAGGATGATCGTTGCTCGTAGGCATGTTGAGAGAATTATTAAACCCCAAATTGGATATAAATTAAAACGAGGACTCTCGTAGATAAAGACCCAAGAGACAACCTTATAAATAGGAGATGTAAACTTTCCAATGATGGCTAAACAATTAGATTGATCGGACTACGGAATTACGGAACCACACACTTGCGATGTATTCGCGGCTTGACCCAATTCTTAATCCTGGGTGAACACCAACGGACTTACTGCTTTGACCGAACAGAAGACCATGATCTACCAGGACTAGGAAGGGATACAACGATCTTTCTACCCTGGTCAGGCAGAGGATCGACGTATGGGATCAAAGCCTACCACAACTGTCTTTCCGTATTAGCCCAATCCTAAAAGAGTAAAATATACCACCATTAGGTAAACTTTACCAACAACCTCTTAATACGATAATAATGATTTTAACATTTGTTTTCAAACCTCAAAGGCGAAAACTTTTAAGGGGGGTATACTAGAATGAGCCAAACTAGTATAGATAGTACACACCTTACCATGCATACGAACTTGAATTCAACAAAACCTAGGCAAATGAAATAATGAAACTTTTACTTATTACCCTTAGGCAATTTCGGGGACGAAATTGTTTTTAAGGGGGGTAGATTGTAACATCCCGGATTTTTACTGTTTTGGATTTCCAAAAATTCAAAAAAATTTCTTTTTAATTAACTTATAATATCACTTAATGACCATTAGTACTCAATATTAGATTATACTGGGGTGGACCAGTCTAGTTATAATGGGACCAAGTGTGGCCCGCCAAGCCAGGTAGCCCGATTACACTTAGTGACAGCCCGTGTGGGCCGCCCAGCGACCGAGGAAGGTCAGAAAAATCTAAAATTCTAGGAAATCATAGATCTCACTGGGCTTATGGTCCATCGTGGACTACGGACCCAGTGGACACCCAGAAGTACCATCTGGCGCTTGCCCAATGCGTCCCACCAATTCTAGATTAAAATCTGGCACTGACAAAAGAAACTGAGACTCCGGGCCTTCTAGCCGTCGGATTTCTTCCAAATTTACGGTGAAGATTTAATGTATTTTTCAACGCCTGCCCACCAAATCTGGGCCCCGATCGTGGCACGATGACCGTTGATCGCGAATCGGACCCGTACGACCAAACCCCGCATCCGTTTGTTCTCAAATTTTGTAAGGCCCCTCATCGGGCCATGGACCACTTATCCTATAAATTTCATAGCCAAAGGGCCATCAGAAATGCTCCAATCATCAAAGTGGCCCCCACAGGACCACTTAAAGGTCAGAAACGCTTTCTCAGATCATATATCCGTTCATCCGTTCGTCCTCAATTTTTGCATGGGCCCTAATCGGGCCATAAGGCACCTACACGCCGAATTTGGTGGCCAGAGGGGTGTTAGGGCCACCCCAACACCAATAGGGAGTCCCATAAGTCTATTTTAAGAAATTATGGAAGCTTGGGGCCATTTGCACAAAATCTGGAATTATAAAAAGGGCCTCATTTGGGCACCCCTCTCCTCATACGAATTTTACCCTAGAAGAGAGAAAAGGGAGAAGAGAAAGAGGAGAAAGGAGAAGAAAGAGAGAGGGAAGAAGACAAGGTGGACCCTAAATCAAGGTGGGGCCCAAGGGAATCAATCTCTCCTCTCCCTACACCTTCTCCAAGGGAAAACCCATCCGAAAATCGCCATCTTCATCTCGTGGATTGTTTAGGTATGATCCAACCCTCTTTTTCTTTGAAAACCCTTGTAAGGAAGGGGGTTTTGCTTGTAAATCTAACATGTGAAGTTGTTTTAGGGATTCTGGCCAATCTACCGCAAAGCCCTCTTTCCTAGGACGTTTTTCCCAAGCCTCCAACGATCCTAGGTGCGGACTATTGTTCTTAGGTGGCCTTGCACCAATTTTAGTGTGGGTTTAATGATTTTGATTGCTTGGATGCTATGATTGAATAATCTAAAGAAACCCTAGGAGTTGTATATTGTTGGAATTGTATGGATTGCATGCTTAGCTTTCATAATGGTGTTGATCTTGCCTCTCACATGATATTATGTATGGGTGATAGTTTGTCCATGATTGCTCTATCATTTTTCCTCATATGGGGTGTTTCAATGCATGTATGATTTATTATCCGTGTGCACATGATTTCTGAAATTGGAGGAAGTACTTAACTTCCTCACACACACACATATAACTTACATGCACTTATTTCATGTTATGGTTAGTCTTGCTTGTTATGAGAATCTGAATGGTGTATGAGATGTATGAGAACATGTGGTCGCTATGCTAGTTGATAATCTGTAGAATTGGCATGTTACGGATCCCCTCATACCCTTGGGTTGGTCAGGAACATGATGAACGAAGGTGGCTCCATTGGTAGGACTGCCTAGAGGCTAAACCGTGGGTTTTGGACGGGTGTGCTCGGGCGGCTGTAGTTCGACTACGTGGGACCCTTGTGCCCGAGGTCACTCGTCTCACACTCGCCTGACTCATGCGGTCTAGCCTACTGACTGATCAACCCTGTTTGTTAACCCTGTGTGCTCACATATGTATGGAATCTGAACCACCCTGCAACCATTGTAGCCCATTGATAATCCACTTGCTGGTCCACAGCCTCGTGAGCTGGGCATGGTGGAATGGGACACTGTGTCCGAGCTGTCGGCCTACGCTGGGGTACCGCGCCTCCCCGTAGTGACCGCGGGCGATTCCTTCCTTTCGGCACTCCTCATGTGCTTGGTGTCGGGGATGAGGAACCCGACGGGATCATGAACCGCGGGGCCTCGGCCTCACACATTGATGGGGTCTTGGCCTCATGACGGTTTAGGGTATTGATACGTAGGGTGAATCGGGAATCCCAAACGCTTGGATGAATGGACTTAACTAATAACTCGGCTAACACGATCGCATTGCACGCATTAGTTAGGGTGGCGACTCGGAAGTCGAGGTCGCTCTGAGGGAGTGTTGTCATATGCGATCGTTAGATGGAGTCGCTTGAGGAAGTGTTGTGGCGAGGGCATGCATCATATCATCCCGCATGCATGCATTTTAAATAAGAGTTATTAGGTGTTGATGAATGTCTGCTTTTCATTAAGTTCATATTACAATTGATGCTTGTTGTAACTTGAGATCAATAGTTCACACTGAGTTGATCACTCACTCCCACTCTGGGACGGTGTTTTAAAACACCAACCAGACCCATTCATAGATGCAGGTAACTCAGGGCATGAGGAACCTGGTGAGGCGAGCTTTGACGAGGAGAACGAGCTCTCCTACTTTCAGCTGATGGGCGGCTCACTATCGGCTAGATCAGGCTGGATTTGAATTTGCTGAGCCAAGGGCTCAGTCTTATTCTTTTTGGACTTAGCCCTCTTTTGTTGTTCTGTTGGGCAACGCCTTAGACGACCCTTTATTATTTTTGGATCTGTATATATGTGGAGTATTCTTCATTTCAGTAGACTAGTGTGATTGTGCTTCGTGCTTCAGGTAATTCCAAATTACGCAGTTAAATTTGATTAATCATAAAAAAAAATCCATAAATACATGATAAGTGACACTCGGGAACTCGGGAGTCGAGTCTATGCACGACCCCCGATTTTCCGGGGCGTTACACAAACTCACAGACTACATTGTATCTCTCCATCCAACCATTTGAT
Organism: Magnolia changhungtana; assembly: GCA_030180095.1. Classification (NCBI taxonomy): domain Eukaryota; kingdom Viridiplantae; phylum Streptophyta; class Magnoliopsida; order Magnoliales; family Magnoliaceae; genus Magnolia; species Magnolia changhungtana. Next base: position 680,022 of record JASAUF010000481.1, read on the forward strand.
TAAGTTATTTCGAGCAAATGTGCATCTCCATAGTTGTACACTCCACCGCAACGTTTGCTCTATAATTTAATGGTCGCTTTGCCTCAAAATCATTCGTCAATGGTCCTATTAGTCCTAAGAATCATCTAAGTGGACTTTAATGCTTGATTTAATACGTAGATTATTTGATTAGTGCGTTCATGTAGTATATCACTATGCGGGATGTTGTGGGCTTAATGATCAGTGGATTTGCTAAGTTAGGTCTTGAAAATGACCATGTACGATTCAATTGTTCTAATAAATCATTAGGTGAAGTTTCGTCGCGATCCAATTTCCATAATTAAATCCTTCAAGGTTTGGCACCATTCCACTAAGGTGTGATAGTCCATTTAATGGATGGATCACTTAATATAAGGATAGTGATTTCCTCTAATAGTCCTAAGGGTCCTAGGGTTGTCTAGATGAAGACCCATGGTCAAATTAATGATCTGATACTCTAAGTGTAATAATCAAGTAGTAGGCCTTCAAGTTAGATATTGTGAATCTATGAGTTTGGTCTCGATTCTGGTGAGTTGCAATCCAGCTTTGGTATGGCATGATGGTCCACCCTAAGAGTCAGATGACTTAATATTTGAATAAGATTGTACTAGATGATCGAAATGGATAGATTGAGGACCATTGGATGATGATGCATGAGGTGAGTCTCCCCTACATGTCTCGGCGTTTGGTAGGTCTTTATTTAGTTGTCGTTGTCTTGATTATTCAATGATATATCGGCTAGATTTGGGTCATATATGAGTAAATCAAGATGCTAGACTCGAGGTTTAAGTGATCAAGTGGATTCGTTGGCTTCATACGATTGATTAATCATATTTATACGGTTCTTTATTAGTACTACTCGCATATAGGCTCACCTTGAGTATTAACAACATAAGCTAATTATTGCAAAAAAAAAAATTTAAGAGTTTTTGGAAATCCAAAATAATGAAAATCCGGCACGTTACATACGTCTTTTTTAGATTAATATCTAACTTTATTATCTTATGTAGTATGTCGTTTTCTTTTCCTGCTTATTTAGGATTTAGTGTTATTTTCTTTATTTTTAATGCTTCTATTAGTAAGCTCTACTTTGACATCACATAAATTATACTCTATAGTTGCATCTCTTAAAGATATTAATTCTTGATCAGAAAACATATCTTAAAAGGGTAACTAAAAGTTCAATGTTCTTTCTTTCAACACTTTTGTTAAATTCTTTATTTTCTTTCATTTTTATTTTGACTTCAATTTATTTAAGATTAATAGGCTATTGTTACACATGTAAATCTTGGTAATTTATTGGAAGTTTCTTAAATCTCATTTGAAAGTGTGCAGTCTAACAAAATAGAGACAATGTTCTACATGGGAAGAAAATGATGCTTAACACTTTCATTCTTCTTAGTTGAGACTCTTACTGAATCTGTATAAGATTCAGTATACTCAACCCAACCATGGATTTAAAAGCTTATTTAGCCAGTGGTGACCCGCCAACCTTGAATTTAGCTGTAAAAATGTATTTACGGCGTGGATATGAACCACATTCATCAAGGTGGGCCCCACACGTGGAAGATGGGAGAGAGCCCCAAAAAGTTTCAGACTGAAAAATCTTATACTCGGGATTACGCAAAGGTTAATGACACCGTCCATATTTAAAGAGAAAGAATCAAAATCAAAGGTCTGAAATATTCTAGTTTGAGATCTTTTGTTTTTCCAGTTGTCTGCAATCCGATCTGGGCTTTCATCATCCAAACGGTTTGGATCGTTGAAATATGGCCCAGATCCCAAGTATGAAGTCACGACGGATCGTACATCGAACCGTCGGTATGTATTCTCGCAAACCTCATTGAATTAATCTTACCTCGAACAAGCGTACATCGTACGTGTACTTGCACGTAGAGAAACCATATTTGTATCGTACGATGTACACGTACGATGTACATCGTACGTGTACTCGCACGCTTCTGATGCATGGGCGAAGTTGACGGCTCTCGTCAGACAATCAATGCCATCTGAAAAAGGTCAGATGATCAGAATAATCTTCACCGTGGAGAGAGCTTCATGAACGGCTCCTTAGCTACACACGTGTGTCAAGTTCCCCACCATGAGGCGAGTACACTTGCAAAATGCACCCGCTCTATTCAGGTATATTCCATTTCTCGCCGACGTAAGCTTGCTCGCCAGCGTGATGGGACGCGAATTCCCTGCGAAAGCCTCTTTCTCCCCGACGTAAGCTTGCTTGCCAGCGTGATGGGACGCGAATTCCCTGCGAAAGCCTTTTTCGCAGGAACTTCCTGCGACGGAAAGTAAGGTGAGGCCCACCTTGATGTTTATAATAAATCCACGACGTCCATCAGTTTTGCAATACCATTTTATATCATGGTCCAAAAATGATCTAAATACAAAACTCAAGTGATCCGTACATTAGGAAAACGTGTGTAGGTAAATATTTACCATTGAAACCTTCCTGGGTATACAGTGATGTTTACATACCATCCGTACCGTTCATAAGGCCAGTCCTGCTAGGATGAACCGTAAAAATAAACAAAAAAGCCCTGATTCAAAACTTCTGTGGCCAGACACATGTTTCAACGGTGTAAGTTCAATTCTCTGTCGTGTAGCCTATGTGAGTTTTTTATTTAGGTCATTTTTGGGTCCATCACCTAAAATTGTCTTGCAAAACTGATGGACGTGGTGGATTTCACATAAAAATAACGGTCGACCCCACCTAACTTCCCTCATTGGCAATTCATGCGAAAGGCTTTTGCAGTATCCGCGTCCAGCGTGATGAGAGGGCTATATCGCACGTGCCAACAAAGCACGTGCATGGGATATACTGCGTTCATCAAGTAAGGAGCATGCCTTGACCTACCAATCAAACAAGGAAATCCACCATGTGGGCCCCAAGAGAAAACTATTACCAAGGGTCCATATTCAATGTACACGTGGGGGCTACCTGACGAAAGGACCAACATACGTACGTTCCAACAAGAAAAATCTAAATTTCTGTAATTACGACCTTACAACTGGGTATCTTACCTGCATAAGCCATCAACGGTGAGTAGTTTCATACCAACGGTTTGGATCTTTGGATGGTAGGCCCCACATTCCAAAATCGCGGCTGTAAAATTTGTAGGAGGGTATATTTGTCATTTTGAAAGCCTACGGGTGGTTTGATGAGTTACTCTGGTTCCGTTGAAATTGCAAAAGCTTCTGCCCACGAGCATTATTGGGCTCTCATTTTTCAACTACCCGCCCTGACGAGTGGCAATTGGTGGGGCCCACAAATTTAAAAATGGAATTATCGTACCTGGCCCTATGATCTTCACACTGTACTCGGGCTTTCAATTCTGAAGAGTGGAGAGCGTCGATCGGTAATCCATGGCCACTGGTCTCTTGATCTACACCGTTGATGGACTATGGTCCTGATAATCTTTAAGATTGGAATATCCTATCCACCAATCGTAAGATATTTTTTAGTTGAATCTCCACCGTAGGCTAGGAATGAAAAGGATATTCTCACATGACGGAGGATCTTTTGGGTCATGAGACACAAGGTTGGAAACAATATTTAAAGAGCTGTCCAGATCATCGAATGGTGGGCCTCACTTTTTAGAACTGAAAAACACGTGTACCGTGTAAAACCTCGGACGCGTCTCTTATTATTCCCCTTAAAAGAGTCCGTCGACCTCGTCATCTACTCCCTTGCGTTCCCTCGCGTCGTACGGTATTGCGTAAAATGCCCGCAATGTTCGAAGAAATATCTAAAGTACCATTGGACCGCAAGACAGGTGCAGAGGTGAATCAGGCGATGATTCGGAATATCGTAGAGCCATCTCTCCAAAGTACACGTGGCAGATTATGAATTAATCAGGTCCGTCCAGCTAGTGTTACATGTAATAGATGACCTATGTTTTCAAATATCAGAAATATTAGACTCTCAAAATTCATTATTTTTAGCAATTTTTAACTGAATGCTGACTGTTAGTTACTTAATATGCCAACATCTCTTTGACGGCCACCGAATACATGACGGTGTATATATCAGTTTAATTTTCATACACTGGAAAATAAGATAGATAGACGGTTCCGATTGATATATCACATGCCACGTGTACCCGTAAAACGATGCTCCACCATATTCCGGTTCTACGGACTGTACGGTACTATTTCTGACTGGTGGGTGAGGGGGAGGGGACGCCAACTTGTGACACGCACCAAATCTCCACGCTGGCATGACTTCTGCTGATGCGAACCGTTTATCTGGTGGGCACCAGCGAGGATGGCCTACGTTGCAAGATCTGCACCAATCGAAAATCCCAACCATCCGATTGTTAGCTTGCAAAATGGTTGGCCAAAACAAAGATGGTCGGCAAAGTGCATTTACCCCCACACTTACAATCAGATCCCTAGAGGTGAGACTCGTGAACGGTGGAGATCGAAGCGGACAACGATTTGGAGTGTCCGCGTCTTGTCAACTCACCGTTCAACTTCTAACTGTTTCCAGCCATTAAATCTGGGCAGATGTGTCTGACTGGACGCGGATTGCCTGCGACAGCCTGTCGCAGGAACTTACTGTGATAGATAGAACCAGGTGGAGTACACCGTAATGTTTTAGAGAAATCCGTACCATTCATCCGTTTTATCTTATCATATTAGGAGATGGGCTAAAAAATGAGGTAGATCTAACGTTAAAGTGGACCGCACGACTGGAAAAGGTGGGTAGGTAGTTTCCCACCGTTGAAACCTCCCTGCGGTCCCGTGTGATGTTTAAATGTGATCCATACCGTTAACAAGGTCATTCCTAATGGAATGAACTGAAAACAAGAAAATAATAGCCTGATCCAAAACTTCTGTGGCCTCGAGAATCTTTCAACGGTGGACGATCAATCATCACACTTTATTTCCGTACTGACCACCTGAGTTTTGGATTAGTCTCATTTTTAGTTCCTTGTTCTAACATAATCTTTCAAAACGTATGGACGGTGTGGATTTCTCAAAAACATCACCGTTGGCCCCACCTAGCTTCCGGTCGTACGCAATCTGTGTCTCGTCTGAATGTTTGGTTGCCTTTAATGTGGCCCTGCAACGAAAGCCATTAATGACGTGAGCACTTTTTGAGGGGCCCACGTGCAGAAAAAAACAATATGCATAGCCGCTGTTGAAGTGACACGCACGTATCCACCTCAATGTAAACCGTACAAATTGCGGGGAAGGACCTATTTTTAGCGGACGCGGATTGGCTACTCCCCCTGACACCAGCCCCGGAGCTGGTGGTCGGTGCTCTGTGGGCCCACCATGATGTATGTGTTTCATCCATTCCATTCATCCATTTTTAAAGATCATTTTAGGGCTTGATACCAAAAATGAGGTATATCCCAGTCTCAAGTGGACCACATTACAGGAAACAGTGTTTAATGAACTTCGACCATTAAAAACTTTTTGGGGGCCATAAAAGTATTGGATGAAGTTGATATTTGTTTTATCCCTTCATCGGGTTTTTATAACCTAATCAACGGATTGGATGTCAAATAAACAGGACATCGGGCCTTAGGAGGATTTAAATGATGGATATCCACTCACTATTTTTTTTCCTGTGGTGTGATCCACTTGAGATTTATGTCCCTCCCATTTTTGGTATCAAGCCCTAAAATGATCTTTAAAAATGGATGAACGGAATGGATGAAACACGTACATCATGGTGGGGCCCACAGAGCACCGACCACCAGCTCCGGGGCTGGTGTCAGGGGGAGTAGCCAATCCGCGTCCATTTTTAGCCCATGCCCTTCATGATTGAACAAAACCATTGGACGGAATGAATTTTCCATGTCATAATTATGGGGCCGTTGCGTAAAAAAAACAAAGGAAAAAAACCAAGTGAAATGACGGGGCACGTCACCACCCACAACGGCCACTTCCCACTTTTTTCTCCTTCATTCTTCTTTGTTGGAAAAGTTGCACACCACCGCGACTCATCGATCTATGTCATTCATCACACGGGGGACGTGGATTGCGTCCTAACCCGGCCCGGACGGTAATCTGTTTGGGTAGGACTCCGTGGGGCCCACCGTGATGTAATTATTTTATCAACGCCGTTCATCGCTTTTCTCAAATCATTTTAAGGTATGCATGTAAAATTGAAACAGGCACCCAGCTCCAGTGGACCACACCGAAAGAAGGTAGAGTGATAATGACTGTAACGTCTCGGAAAAATCTATACAAAGACCCGAGTACCACCTTAGGCAGAAATCATTAAGAGTTGATTTCTGTAGAAATTAGACGAAAATTAATTAAGTACTGAACTGAATTAATTAGCAGATTAGCGTGAACTATTTTATATACGAACTGCAAGACCCAAAACAAGTAGAATCACTAACTCTATATTACCTAAAAACCTATATCAAAACCTAGTTGCTCTCGGGAGCACATTGAAACTCTATATCGGACGTAGATCGCACGTCGAAAGCCCGATTACCGCGAAGCTATATGGTTATGACCGCCTTACTGGGCTTGACAACCACCTCAAAAATCAAGTCCAAATAGTATCTCGAAATGCATAACTTGAGCCCTGAGCGAAGTGTGTGAGAAACGCGAATATCTTTAGAAAATAAACTCAAATTTAAGTAAATTGGGTCGTTCGCTTGCAGGCCAAATTTAAGGTTTCAGACCGTCAGAATCTGACCCAAATCACTTCAGATCAGGAAAATTTCCCTACACATGTCAGTGCACTTGTGGCCTTAATAGAGTGACGATGACCGTTGAACTGAAATAGGTCCACCGCGGCCGATCTGTAAATCCGATCGGACCGAGATCTTAACCTGGCGTAGATTCATCGTCAGGAGACTTTCTCCAAACCGTGTGTAGGTAAAGGATCTCCAGATGAGCTCCGTTGGCCTGAAACAACCACTTTTTGGCTATAACCTAAGTATACCATGGCCCTAGAGCCATTGAGTTCACTTCTGAGCCTATATAAAGCCCTAAACTCACCTCTCTCTCATTCCATACGAATTTCCGAACCCTAAGAGAGAGAAGAGAGAAAAGAGAAGGAGAAAGTGAGGAGAAGTGTAAGAGATCTGAGAGATAGTTGCTGGAATTCATTCCTGCCACTCCATGTATCGAATCATCGCTCCCGTGTCGTTATTCCGGTGATTTCGACTCCATTCTTAGGTAAGAAACCCTAAACCTAATCTGTTTTAGGTATCCAAGTAGATGAATCGACGAAATAGCTAACCTATTTCGTGATTCAGGTTATCGTTGTGCCATAAACAAAGGCGTAGTATTCAAATTGAGTTCGATACAAGTTTACCGACGGAAGGCGCAGACTATAAATGTTTAGGTTATGGTTTTAAAGGCCTTCAATGTCAGCTAATGATTTATGACTGACTTGATTGCTATCACATTTACTTAGATACGATGATTGTCACATATATGTGAACTATGTTGAATATGATACATTTTATGTGTTTGTTAAAATGTTTGAATGAATATGGAATTATGATTTGTGCTTGCTATAATTACTGCTTGAGAATATATGATTGTTGTACGTGTGACAACTCATTTGTGAAAGGATTTGCCCTAATACATGTTATAACTAAGTTATATCATGTATGTCGAAAGGTGTGGCATAGGTGTTTGATAAAATGCTTGAATGAGTAATTGTTTGATAAAATGCATGTATTAAAGGTGTTGAGATAAGATTCTCCACCACCTTAACTATATGCATTGATTCCTTTATGTAACCTCAATCCAACTACGTGATTTAGGTACGAAATGCATGTGTGATAATATGTTTATTTTGTATTTTTATGAAATGTTCAAATGATTGCAATGCTTGAATTGTTTGCTCAATACTGTTATGACTACCATATGTGAATGCTATTACCTTAGAGCGTGATTGGGACTACGACATAGTCCAGGCATTTTGTTACGCCCTGAAAATCAGGGGCCGAGTAATTACTCAACACCCGAGTTCCCGGTGTCACATATCACACATTTTATGGTTTATGATTAATCAAATTAAAAATTTGCGTAAGTTGGAACAACCTGGAACATGAAGCACAACCACACGTCCACTGAATGGAAGGAAACAACATAAATAGCTATATACATGTCCAAAAGAATGAAGGGGCGCCCATGGCGCCACACAACTAAAATCACAAAAATATAACAAGTCCAAAAGAATAGGGCTGAGCTCCCACCACGACCCTCGACTCATCTACGGGTCCGATGCGACTCGCCCATCAACCGAAAGTAGGAGTACTCCTCCTCCTCCTCCGGACTCACGCACAGGCTCCTCCCGATCATCGTCACCGCATCTATGGAAGCGCCCGGTTGGTGTTTTAAAACACCGTCCCCAGTGGGAGTGAGTGATCAACTCGGTGTGAACTATTAATCTTAAGTTATAACAGTGCATCAATTTTAACATGAATTTAATGAAAAGCAAATCAATCAAAGAACACCTACAACTCTTATTAAATGCGTATGCAATGCAATGATATGATGCATGCCATCGCCGCAACGCTCCTCGGCGACTCCATCTAACGATCGCATATGGCAACACTCCTCGAGTGACCTCGCTCGAAAGTCGCCACCCTAACTAATGCGATACAATGCGATCGTGTTAGCAAGTTTTTAGTTAAGTCCATTCATCCGGCAGGTTGGGGATTCTGATTCACCCTACATGTCAATGCCCTAATCTGGTTGCGAGGCCAAGGCCCCATCAATGCGTGAGGCCGAGTCCCGCGTCCGTGATCCCGTCGGGTCCTCATTCCCGACTCCAAGCACATGAGGAGTGCCGATAAGGAAGGGATCGCTCGCGGTCACTACGGGAGGCGCGGTACCCCAGCGTAGGCCGGCTCGGACACAGTGTCCCATTCCACCATGCCCGGCTCACGAGACTGTGGACCAGTTATAGTCTAGTCATCAATGGGCCACAAAGGTTGTAGGGTGCATCAGGTTCCATACATATATGTGCGAACATGGTTAACAAACAGGGATGATCAGGTAGTAGGCTAGTCCGCACAAATCAGGCGAGCATGAGACGAATGGCCTCGGGCACAAGAGTCCCATGTAGTCGAACTACAGCCACCCGAACACTCCCGCCCAATCCGCCAGACTAGCCTTAGCGTAGTCCTACCAATGGGGCTACCCTCTCTCGTCAGGTTCCTGACCATCCCAAGAGAGAAAAAAAAGGAGAACTACCGCATGCCACGCCTCATGTTATCATTCATCACATCCATACCACATTCTCATGCATTCCAATCCTACCAATCAAATACCTTTAACAAGCTAGCAAGTATCATCGTAAAATTAAAGTGCATGTGAGTGTGTGATTTGGGTGAGGAAGTTTTCACTTTCTCCATCTTGAAAATCATGAGCATCCCAGCAAATAATCACACATACAATGAAGCACCACACATGAGGGAAATGAATCACAACCACAAGCATGTTATCATCCATCATCATATTATGAGAAGGCACAATGTATATCACATTTGAAAATTTAGCATGCATATTCTAACAAATCCAACCAATCATGAAAATCCCTAGGGTTCTTTCTAGAATTCCAAACATGACATCCAAGCACTCAAAATCATTACATCCACGCTAAAATTGGTGCTAGGCCACCTAAGAGCAATAGTCCGCACCTCGAATTTGATGGAAGCTCGGAAACGACCTAGAGGTGAGGGTTTTGGAGGTTGGCCGGCCGGAATCCCTAAAACAATCCAAGCATGAGAGAAATCCATACCATTCCTTCTTCAATACAAGGATTTCAAGGGAAAAAAGTGTGAGGAATCTTACCAAGAGGGCCCACGGATGAATTTTGGGGTTTGTGGCGGAGAGTTTCTCCTTGGAGGAGGGATGGGGTGTTGAAGGGTCGATTCTCTAGGGCCCCACCAACTCGATTTTGGGTCCACCACACTTCCTTGCCTTCACTTCCCTCCTTCTTCACTTTCCTTGGTCGTTGGAGAAGGGTGGAAGCTACAAGGGAGGGCCTTGTTGTCGTAAGGTGGTGAGGATGTTGAGGGAGAGATTGATTGTTGGAGATTGGGAGAGATTAAGAAGGACAAGGGATGGGTTGTTGAGAGTTGAAGGGAGAGTTAGGAGGGAGAGAGGGTTGTTGTTGAGAGAATGAAGGGGTTTATGAGAAAAGGGTTAGGGCTTATTTCCCTAGAGTTGGGTCTTTTGGCCCCATGTCCCCAAGTCTTCCCAAAATAGACTTATGGGACACCTATTGGTGTTGAGGTGGCCCTAACACCCTTCAGGCCACCAAATTCGGCGTGGAAGTGTCTTATGACGCGACTAGGGTCCATACAAAAATTGAGGGCGAACGGATGAACGGATATATGATCTGAGCAGGCACTTTCGTCCCAAAAATGGCCCTGTGGGGGCCGATCTGGTGATTGGGGCAGTTCTGGCGGCCCTCTGGCCATGAAACTTGTAGGGTAGGTGATCCATGGCCCGATGAAGGGCCCTGCAAAATTTGGGAACAAACGGATGCGCGGTTTGGTCGTACGGGTCCGATTTGCGATCAACGGTCACCGTTCAACGATCAGGTCCCAGATTTGGTGGACGGGCGTAGAAAAATATATTAAACCACCACCACAAATTTGGAGGAAATCCGACGGCTGGAACGCCCGGAAATCCCGATTTCATTTGTAAGTGCCAGATTCCAATTTTTGGCGTTGGTGGGATGCATTCGGCTAGTGCCAGATCCCAGTTCTGGGTGTCCACTGGGTCCGCTGTCCGCGATGGTCCACAAGCCCAGTGAGATATATGATTTTCGAAAATTTTAGATTTTTCTGACCACCCTCGGTCACTGGGTGGCCCACACGGGCTGTTGACAAAGTGAAAACGGCGATCAGGCTTGGCGGGCCACGTCAGGTCCCATCATGGCCAGCCTGGTCCGTTCTAATGGCCTGATCCTAGGTTAATTTTGTTGGTGGTACCACACCCTGAGCAGTTTAAACTGATGGTCCTGCGGCAAATCCGACGTGGACGCCCAGGATACTGTGCTGGTTGGACGGGACGTTACACATTTGGTAATAGATTTCGTTAGAGTGGCTGGATTGGTTCTACCACCAAAGACACGTTTGATGAATCTGAGTCGTATGGTGATTACCGATAGTGGTTAGGCCACAAGGAGTGCGTATGCCCTCCATGTCGATTAACTTAGCGTGCGCTCGTACCAATCGGACTTGTTAAGCAACCGGAATGGCCTAATGTGTGTTTACCATATATGGACACTACTGCCTAAATCTAAGATACCACTTTCCAGTGCAAAGTCCATTTAACCTTGGTACCACGATCCGCTAAGACTCATGAGCCAAGCATGGTGGTGTATGGGATACCGTGTTCAAGCTGTCGGCCTACGCTGTGGTGACGAGTCTCCCCGTAGTGACCCGTGAGCAACCCAAACTCATGAGCTGAATATGGTGGTGTATGGAACATCGTATTCGAGCTGTCGGCCTACGATCAAGTGACGAGTCTCTCGTAGTGACCTCGAGTATACACTAGGACTACGCTAAGGTGACGAGCTTTTCCGTAGTGACCTCGAGTATAAACTAGACCTGCGCTGAGGTGACGAGCCTCTTCGTAGCGACCTAGAACTGTCCATCGTATGTCACTAACTAGGATTGACGACCTTAGATGGATCATTGTTTGGGTCAATGATATAAAGGGAGGTACCTTAGCTTCCCAAACCTGGTGTATGAATAGATCTAATTAAGAACTTAGCTAATCATACACATGCACCGCATTGCATGTGCCTTTAGTGTTGGAGTTGAGCACAGCGGGAGTGTTGCATACGCGATCGTGAGATGATGTCGCAAAGGGAGTGCAGGCGAGGGCATACATCATTATCGCATCTCATCCTTTCATTAACAAGAGTACTTAGGGCATGATTGTTGTACTGCTTTTTCATTACTGCTTGACTGAATTGATAACATGTTAACCTTTGCTTTATAGCTCCACTGAGTTGATCACTCACTCCCACTCTGGGACGGTGTTTTAAAACACTAACCAGACTCTGTTGTAGTTTCAGATGGCGGTGAGGCTTGCAAGATGGAGCCTATCTTCTACGACGACGAAGAGGAGTTCTCCTACCTGTAACTCTCTAGCGGGTCTATGTAGACCTGGAGTTGCGTCATCGGGGCTACAGGGACATGGATTAGATGACATTACACTCTTGTTATTTTGTATATTTTGAAACAATACATGTAATTAATTAACCTAGTATCATGTTCACACTCTGGAGACTTACAACAATCTATGTGTTTTTATATATCGATCACAGTCTTCCGCTTGCGTAATCTAATTGTCTCTGGAGTATGATATGTTGATTTAGCTTAATCTCATTCATGTTTAATGCTCTAACACGGACAACATTTAATCATCATTAACTATGTTGCATAAGTGATGCGACGGATCTCAGGAGTTGGGCCTCTGCTCGTGTAACACCCCGTACTTTCCAGTACTCGGGTGTTACCATATAACCAAACTTCGTATAAATACAATTCTAACCTAAGTGAATATTTACGTTCATCCTAGTTTAAATCTGACCGTTGAAAATAGTCCGCACCTATGTATCAGAGATTCCATCCGTTAATCTTCGAGACGAACCATCCAGTAGCCACGTAATATTTAACAAGTATATTTATTTTATTCATTATATTTTACACAAGCATAGATCATAAAAATTATAGATATATCTTAATAAATTACTTATCATATAGAAGTGTATGAAAAATATATATATATATGTATTTAATGTAAATAAAATATTATGAAAATAAAATTATATTAACTAAACATGATGGATAATAGTTTTACAATATATAGTTGAATTATAAGGTAGTATTAAATATCTCTTATAAGTAGGTATACAAAAAATCATTAAATACCTTAATGAAGTTTTATATTTAACAATATTATTAATACAAATATAATTTTAATTAAATATGATGTTGCATATTATGAATGATGTATACTAATGAAGGCGTGAACAACAGCAGGTAATTAGTGGTATGTTAATATTAAAATTTTATTTATTTATATGTATGAGATTTTAAATATTATAATTATAAGTAATATACAAAAATAATAAAAATTACATTAATATTAGTATTGGTTAGTAATATATGACAAAAGCCTTATAAATGGACCATCACAATCTTTTAACCGTTGACATCCAACTTCAGAATCATCCGACCACTAGATTGATGAAATACCCATCAATACGACCTAAATCAAGTGGTGGGCCCCACCCAGGCATTTCATCAGCCTGATCTTTGGTCCTGGGCCCTGATTAGGACCTCCAAGCGGAATGAACGGAGTGGATTTATCACAAGCATCATGGTGGGCCCCACACGGGGTGCGAGTACACCTAGTGCACTCGTACCGCCGTCGCTGACCGGTGTGCTTAGCGCGGTCCACGAGGCGGCCGACCCGCCATTTCTTTAAACGGGAGAGATTTCTCGCTCCCTTTGTTTTCTCAGCCGACGGACAGAGTCCGTTTGAGGCATCCGTGGCCCCCCACCTGGGCCCCACCTTGATGATCCAGACCGTCCATCCTGCTCAAGGCATGGCCTCGACCAAAACCCACAGATCCCACGAGATTCAGCAAGTTTTCAAGCACACAATTTTCAGTGCAACCTAGTCCCACAAGCACGTTATTTCCAAAAGGGGAAACTGTTCTGCTGCTGCCCAACTGGCGGTCCGTATGCGTACGCTCCCTTCAATCCTAGCCGTCCATCTGTGAAAAAGAAAAATCTAAACCCTTCAACCCTAGCAACGTGGTTTAGGGCGTTCGAACGAAACCAATAGCCGGTGGCGGTTCCTGCCCACTGTTTTGAAGACGGTTTCGGGCAGATTCAATCCCCACCGTCGGCTCTCATCTGATGGCCCTAGGGAAACTAGGGTTGTCTATAAAGGAAGGAGGATCGAGCAGCAACAGCGTCTACGCTCCCATTCCTGCGGCTGCACTCAGAAATCCACCGTTCTCTTCTCCTTTCGAAACCACCACTAAAACACTAATGAAGCTTCATTTTGCTTCTTGTTCAAGCTTCGTGACATCATTTTGAGCCATCCCATGCTCTCGTTTCAAAGAAACGGATGCAGATAACAAATCTGCCATTATCTTCCTCGTTGAAGAGGAGTGACAGCGCGTCGAGTTGAGGTGAGTCCGGGCGTGTCGAACGAGCTCGCCCGAGTCCAGTAGGGTTGCTGGCCCTCATAAGGAGCTGAGAGAAGAAAAAGAAGAAGAAAAGAGAAGAAAATGAAGAGGGAGAATGGGTGCACCGTTGCACCGGAGACTCGACCGAGCCGAGATCGACTCATTTGTCGAGCCGAGCTTGCTCCGTGTCCATTGGTATTTGGAAAACGGAAAGAAGGAAAAAAAAGAAGAAAACAGAAAAAAGGGGGGGGAAGGAAGAAGAAGAAACGGAGTCGCTGATACACAGTTGTTGCACCGCACCTCCACACCCGAACTCGGTCCGAGTTCTGGGCAAGCTGGTCGAGTTGGGCTGAACGTCCATTTTCTGGACATTGCAGTTGGAAGGAAAGGGGAAAGAGAGAAACAAAAGAGAGAAAGAGAGAGAGAGAGAGAGAGAGAGAGAGAGAGAGAGAGAGAGAGTGAGGTTGGGACAGGGTTGCTGCCGAGTCAACTCGGCTGGAACCGAGTTTGACTCGGTCAAGATGGGTTTGGACCAGGTCCAGGGTCATTGCTGGACATTCCTGTAAGGTAGAAAGGAGAGAAAAAAAAGAAAAGGAGGAGAAGAGGAAAAGAAAGAGAATAAGAGTGGTGTTGGTAGAGGCGTGAGTTGGGCCGACTCGGGTGCCGAACTGGGTTGACTCGACTCGAACTGAGTCGACTAGGTGAGCCACACTTTCTGTCCGGTTTGGTATTATTTCAACTGTCATTGTTACTATTATTAGCATTTTTAGAGTTTCTCAATTAAGATATGAATAACCGTTAGAAATTGTCTAGACTTATATTAATTGATATATAAATTGTTATTATCATTAAAATATTAGTATTTTATTGATCATTCTTAAAATATTATTATTGACGTTAGAACATACTATTTCTGTTCATTATAATGATTTTTAATGTCACATTAATTAATATTAATTATATCATTACCATAAAACTAGTAATATTATTAGCCATGGTTAGCCATTAGTAGGTCATCATGCTAGAGCTAGTTATTATAAACAAATTGTAATTAATAAATGGAATTATTATATATTTTATCCTAAATAATAATTATGGATAGTAGATTGTACTAATCATGAAAATTATCATTGCTACATTAGCTAACATTAGCCGCAACATTGATGTTAATAAATATCTTATAATTGTTAAATTAACATTTCAATTAATTATCCATTAGCTAGAAGTTCAAATCCCAAGACCTAAGCCTAGACCTAGACTATAGGGTGAAACCCTAAACTTAAGTGCTCCAAACCTTAGAGTATAATCTTGGCCATAGATAGTTTGTAGAACTTTGATCTAACCACACGATCTTACGATTCATGTTAGGGTTCGACTCTAAGGGCGTCCTAGCGACAATGTGGGCAGTTCAAAGTATAAGGTGATGATTCTTCCCCTTGAGCTTTCCATCTTCTCATTAGCTTAAGTTATAGTTTTTATTTAAATTCGTAATTGCTATCTCCCTTTATAATCACATGTGTTAGCTGGTGGAAATTGAATTGCTGTCTTACATGCTTTATGATTATCCTGTATAGTTGTTCATGCTTGTGGATTATTTGTGGATTGCTTACGGAACTTAAACTGGTACATTAGTGAGAAATTCCCACATATGAATGTACACCCATACTTGGGATGTAACTTGACTAGTTGTGATCGTAATGGACCTTCGACTTGGTGGTTATTGAGCAGTGGTCTAGATGGATCATTGATGTGGGCCTACCATCCAGGGTTGTTGTGCCCAATGGTTTTTAAGGATGGTCTTTATCGTATGGTTTTGATATTCGCCCTATGTGGCATATTTTGATACTCGCCCTACGTGGTTTTATTTGATATCTTCCCTACATGGGTTCGATGTTTTGTACTGTGCAACCATGCGATGGTAAGCCCCATATATTGTAATATGATTGGCTACTAGTCGACAGAGTTCCATTAAACATCCTAAGGTGGTAGCCTCATGAGCCGGGGATGGTGGTATGGGACCTATGCCAGAGCTGTCGGCCTACGCTGGGCCATGTGCTCCCCGTAGTGACCTTTGAGCTTATTTAAAATGGCTGGTTATAATTGGATTAATAACGAATTGACTAATCATGCATACATCGCACAGACCAGCATCTATTGCTATCGTACGTGATGTACGTATTGTTCCGACTGGATGATGTTTCCCAGGTTCGATGATTGCATGGGCGGCGGCCCTGTCCGCACGGATGAGTACTCCCGGGGCGTGAACGCATTGCATGGGTGGCGGCCCTGTCCGCACGGATGAGCATCCCCGGGGCGTGAACGCATTCCATACATCCATGCACATAATAAGATCTGCATCATGTACTGTTTTGTATGCTTTATTTTATAACTATGCTTACCTAATGCGGCGGTGTGTAATCTTGAGGGGAGTTCACACTGAGTTGGCCACTCATCCATCAAATATATAACCGTACAGGTAGCACAGGTGGCTTAAGTGACTTTCAGGTTCAGGCTGATGTGGAGCCAAGTACAAGTGCCAGGGTTCCATGGTTGTATCTACCTCGAGGAGCTGCGCGATCTTGCGGCTTATGTTTACATTCTTATGTTATTTTTCATGTACTAAATCATGTGGATTCTTGTATTTGTTATATCGAGACATTGGTTTGTATAAGTCATTATGGGCATCTTCTTGTATATTCTAAATGATAATGGAATTTTCCTTTATGCTTACTTGTCCATCATACGCTCGTCTGCTTACTCTGATGAAAGATAGAAATAAAAATATTACATATCAAATTGACCATCCTTTAAGGTTAACAACTCGGGTTTTTAGGACACGGGTTGTGTACTCGGGTCCTGAAGATTCGGGGCGTTACAGCTCGACCCTCGAAATTCGGGGCTTTACAATGACACCCACCGTTGAAACCTTTCTAAGGGCCACCGTGATGTTTTTTTTTATCATCCAACCTATTAATAAGGTCATGTAGACGTGGATGAAGCGAAAAAACAAATATTAGCTTGATCCGAAACTTCTCCAGCTCCCAAGAAGTTTTTAATGATGGACATTAAATCCTCACTTTGTGGTCCAATTAAGCCTTCTACCTTGCTCAGTTTTTGGCTCATACCTTAAAATGATCTGAGAAAAGCAATTAACGGCTTGGATAAAATACTTACATCACGGAGGGCCCCACAGAGCCTTGCCCGGATGGATTACCGTCCGGGCGGGGGTAAGATGCAATCCGCGTCCTCACAGGGGTACCCGCTAGCTTATTTGAACCGTTCATTGGAATGACACCTCTGTATAACCTTAGTCGTTGATATCTCTCGCCCATAAACCTCAGGTGTGGCTCACCTTGAACCTCGATCAAACTGATTTTAAACTTCGTGTCTTATCTTATTGTTTTAAAACCAATGGACGTTGTAGATTTTTACATCTGATGCATCTGTGGATCCCACCTCATCTCACACGTCTTCGCACTAGGCAATTCGTGTAAGGCTCTCTCCTCGAATTGCGACTGTTATTCTTCCCTTATCCAATGCTCCACAACTCTCCAACACCTTCCCACCTCAGAGAGCTAATCAAAAAGCTTCAATCTCCCTGCTTTCTCCTCCGTTTTCTTGTCTTTACCAACCGCCGAAAGCCAAGACCCAAATTTTCTAAAACCCACCAGCAAAACACATCGAGAACTTCAATCTTTTATTGCACCAAACTCTCCAGTATTGATCTCCATCAGTTGGAAGAATTGAAGCCCTCAAATCCTTGCTAGACAATAGTCTGCCATTGGAGGGAATCAAATACCGTGTGTCAGAAATCAACCTAGTGGCTAACTATATCAAACGACTCTCAAGTTGGAATCTAGCAAGAGCCCAAAACTATTTTACGTAGAAATTGGACCTACATCAAATATATATTTTCATAACAAGTAGGTGATCTTTCCAATTGAAAAGACTACATTGGTATATATTTTTATTTTATTGATTATTTATTTCATATTGTTAAGTTGAGTTATTTGATTTTAGTTTTACGTGATTTATAATGCATTTATTTGATTTGTAATATATGAAATGAATTCATTTGATTATTGTTAATTTCTTTTAAATGTATTTAATTGATGGGTGCCCTTAAAGGATCAAGGTATTAATTTATTTAAGGTGCTTCATCCTGAAATGATTATTACGTTATTTTGTTATGGGTACTCTGCCCGGGGTCATTCCCAAAAGGATGTTTATTTTGTACTGCACTTTAAATTATAGCATTCTAAATATTCGACTATTGGCTCGTGTTCCAGGATGGGTTATATCTGAATATTCAATCCCTGACCCGTGTTCCAGGATACAAGTCATCTTTTCTTTAATTAGTGAATTTACACATGAGTGCTTGCTGGACTCTCTAAAATGTTGGATGCAAGGGTGCTCTGCCCTGGTAAGGTTAAAAAATGATCAGAAGTTATTTTATTTTATTTGACTTGTTAGCAGAATTCCAGTGGTTATTATTGAAATATTAAAGTTCTCTTATATTCGGGTTGTGGATACGTAAATACAATTTTGGTGTACACATTCATGGGCCATGATTCCCAATAGGTATGAGACTATTCAGAATCGGGAGTCTATCATTCTAGAATCACTTCATACGTTAGGTATGTGACTAACGTTGGTTGTGTTCCTTGGTGTGAGGCCCCTATCGGCTCGTGATTCCACGCGCTATGACTCGACCTTTCGGTATATTCTTTTTGTAACATGTCTACTTATGATAAGTCGGGTTGACTTTATTTATGTTATCAAGTTATTCTTGATGCCAATGTAGTATTTCCAACTTTGGGAATAATTTGACCCTACGGGCCGTCGCGCTCACACCTCTGCAGATTGTTTTACAGTTACGAAGATGGAATAATGCGAGCAAACTAGACAAGATGCTAGTTTTATTTCTATTTTAGGATTAGTTTGCATTTTGAATGATGTTTTATTATTTATTTTATTTTCATTTCAATGTAATAAGGATTTGATGATGGTTTAGTAAACTTCCAATTAATGAAAATTGTTTATTATTTATTTATTTTTCTTTTGGTTTGACTCTGGTTACCTTGAAAATGTATGGAAACTATGTGGGTTGTGTCGTATATTTTGTTTAAGTACAACTCACAGTCCTGGAATCCGCATTCGAGCTTGGCCAACTCGGGTACCGAATTTCGGGGCGTGACACTGAGGATCGGTCATTGAGAAGTTTGATTTTTATATAGCTCAACTGTCTGGTGTGTAGATAGGATCAAGGTGAGGCTATCGAACCGTTCACGTGTCATTTATCTCAAATCTGAACTGTCTGAATAGATGGACATCTAGCGGACTGTAAAAACTGAAAAATGGTAAACCATCCAAATGTCAAAAGAATTACAGAGTTGGGCATCCAGTCGTGTCGGACCGAGTTAGGGCTGACCAGACTCAATTCGGTTTGAAATAGGCCCGACCTGAACTCCACTCAACTCGGTACTGAGTCTAGCATGTTTAAACCGATCCAAATCCGGGTCTATCCTGGACTAATTTGGACTGAGTCCGACCCGATAAAAAGTACCAACTCAATTCGAGTTGGCACCTATTCGGATCCAATTCGGATTAAGAGATGAGGGAGGGAGGAGTCGGTTTGAAATCAAGTGGAGTCTAACCGGATGGAGTTTCGGGTCGAGTTACCCAATAACTCGAACTCGACTTGATTCGAGTTTGAATTGGGAGAAACCTACTTGGTTCGGACCAACTCACCCATTCAGATGGGATCAAGTCAGGTCCGATCAAGTCAAATGGGTCAGAGTAGTTCCCTACCCAACTATAAGAATTAGGATTAATTGTTCAAATGACATGGTATTGAAGACTCTTTTTTTTTTGTCAGCTTGTTACTACACCCCGCTGTCAGTTGACACTTCACTGTTAGCCACCCCCCATGGATGGATACCAAGACCTCGATGTTGAAATGATGTATCTTTCACTCAGTCTACCACTTGAGCTAGACATGGCCCACTGCTCGGTTTTGAGTTGCTTGCCAGGTTAACGATCCGCAAGCCTCACCCAGTTCGGAAGCAGATTGGCTGGTGTACCAAACACCAGCTACTCGAGCTCCCCAGCAGTACAAACGGTTCCAAGGAGATCAAACTTACATGAGTCTCAAAATTATTTATTTATTATATCCACATAGTTCATCCATTTTGAGAGATCATTCTATATCATAACCCTGGACATGATTCATATCCAAATTTTAAGTAGACCATACCACAAATAGAAGTAGGGACAATGATTCTCATCATTAAAACATTATTAGGGCCCACCATGTTCATAAGGTCACACGAACCTAGATGAAGATGAATAAAAATCATATTAATCCAAAACTTCTGTAACCCTAGGAGGATTTTAATTGTAGACATTTAATCCCCCGTCTTTTGCAGTGAGGTCCACTTGAGGTTTGAACCTGCCTTATTTTTTTTTTGGCTCAAGCCTTCTGACAAGCTCGTCCAAACAGGACAGTTGGAATATAACACATACCTCATGCCTGGTGATGAGACTCACATAACTTGGTGGCGTACCCAGGTGTGTTACACCAGCCAGTCTTCTTCCACCTGTTTCCGCAGTGCTGCACCATTTTAATGGCCTCGACAAAAAGTTAAAATCTTCTGATACTCTGAGATTACGACAATCAATAGGAAAGCAGGCCAGGGTGGGAGGGAAGCGGACAGCGCGGTGCACCGCGCACCATCAATGTGGCTGGTGTGTTGACCTCACCAGGTTATGTGGGTTCCATCATTAGGTATAAGTTATATCCACACCATCCGTCCATTTGGTGAGCTAGTCGTAAGTCTTGAATCGAAAAATAACACAAATCTAAAAATCAAGTGGACCACACATTAAAAAGTAGCAGAGGATTGAATGCTTGCCATTGAAACCCTTTTGAAGGTCACGTAAATTTTGGATCATATGATATTTGTTTTTTTCTCTTCATCCAACTCTGTGTGACCTTATGAATATATGATATTTGTTTTTTCTCTTCATCCAACTCTGTTTTTTCTGTTCTTGATCTTTTTACTTATATTTTGGACCACGCCTCCAGTGGGAACGGTTTGGGTGTTACCACTACCGTGGGGCCCACATTGATTATATGTTGTATATCCACGCCGTCCATCAATTTCTCCTGCCCATTTTAAGATGGTGTAGGAAAAAAAAATGCAGAACCATATCTCACATGGACCACATCACAGGAAAAATTGGTAATTGAGTGCCTCACTATTAAAAATTCCAAAGTGGCCATAGTAAGGTTTTAGTAATGTTTATTTGCAATACAACCTGTTGATAATGTCAATAAAATCTGGATAAAGGGAAAGTAAAAAAGATGAGATTAATCCAAAACTTTTATTGCCCATAAAAAGATTTTAATGATTATTTATCACTGTTTTTATTATTATGGTCCGCATGAGATTTGGATCTTATTATTATTTGAGATTGCTTCCAAAAATGAGATGTAAAAACAGACGAACGGCGTGAAAATACAGAAAATGCATCAGGGTAGGCCCACAAAGTTAGGGTAACAACCAATAACGTATCGCGTAATGATTAATACGCAAGCAGTTAGAAATTGTACACATGCATTAACTCAAATTATACCGACGAATTCATGGAGCCCACCGTGGCTTGGCCACAGTCCCAAATTCAGATTGGTGGAACAATCCTAGCCTTTGATTCGTGGACACTTTCTGTCGAAATGGGACTATACCATGTTTTTATTTTTAACCATTTAATAAATGTCCAAAAATCCGATGAACGTGATAATTTGGAGACTATATTTAAACAGATTAATTTAACCTACTTATATGCCACGTATGTAATATATAAGTAAAAATGCTTGAGTATCCTCATTACACCTTTCCAGAGTATATTAGTCGTTCTCTACCCATTAACTCTTGACTTGAGATGTGTGATGAGGCGTGGATCGTCTGCAAGGCTTTGTTAATTGGACGCGGATTGCGTCCTACCCTCGCCCGTCTCTAGCCCTGAACGACCAGTTTTGTGGGCAGGCACACCATGATGTCCATTCCTTTTCTCATATTATTTTAAGGCATGAGCACAAAAATGAGGCAAATCCAACGCTAAAATGGACCACACCACAGATGACTCTTGCATTTAATGTCTTGTATATTTAATGCAACCAAGCTTATTATTTGGTGTGGTCCACTTGAGCATTGGATTGCCTCAATTTTGTGTTAGTGCCTTAAAATGATATGAGAAAAGGGATTAATGGCTTGAATTTACAGATACATCACAGTTATCGCCCACAGAACTGCCCATACAAGGCTAGAGATAGGCGGGGTAGGACGCAACCTGCATCCTTGTTAATTGGGGAAGAGGATTGCCTACCGTTGCTGCCACTAGCCAGTTGCTAGGACTTGCGTGCCCTCCACCACCATATATGCATTTTATCTGCACTGTCTATCCATTTTTTCATATTATTGTAGGGCATGAGTTAAAAAATGAAGTAGATCTAAATCAAATCTCATATAGACCATGCTATAGTAACATTAGTGATTGAATGTCTGTTGAGGGTCAAATATTGTATGTTAAACCCCAGTTATTACTTAGTTTTATGCACATGATAATGCTTAATGTTTTAATTTAATCATATTTGTGTTGTAAGGTGAATTCAAAAGCTTGGATTAAAAAGGATGCTCAAAGTATGGATTTAACGCTCAAGAATTAGCAAAGCCAGTGGACAGATCGACCATTAATAGTTTGGTGCCACCTGATCTCTGGATATGCTTTAATTTTGGACTTAACCCCTTAAGATCAGGTGGGAAACCGAATGATAGAGTAGATTTCCCTTACTCATCAAAGTGGGCCCCGCTTCACGCAGCCGGTGTACATGGATCAGCATGATTGGTGTTAAAAACTGATATTCACTCAAACGAGACCCACCGAACTTCTGCATACGCCTCAAACTTGGGCTTAGCCCATAAAATTAGGTAGAGAAACAATTGAACGGTGTGGATTTCTTTAGAGCACCATCACGGACCCCATCTGCTAGGCGCGTGCGCACAACACACATGCACCCACATTGTACCAAGACCGTGGACCCGGTCAAAGATGCCTTCCTCGAATAGAAATCTCTCCAGCAGGCGTTTCGCTGCAAACCGAACGAGTGGAGACTTGCGGACGGTCTGGATGGGCCATGATCTTAGATCATCAGTCCGATCTATACCGTCCATTAGACTTCAACAGTCCACCTAGTCAGGATCAAGAAGACAAGATTGTGAAGAAGCAGTGTGTAACGTCCTGAATTTTCACTATTTTAGATTTTCAAAAAATTCTTGATTTTTTTAATGTAATTAACTTATATTATCACTTACTGACCATTAGCACTCAATGTTAGTTTATACACGGGTGGTACCAGTAAAGAACCGCACAAGTCCGATTAATCAACCGTAGGAAGCCAACGAATCCGCCCGATCACTTGAACATCAAGTTTAGTTGCATGATTTACTCACATAGGGCCCAAATCTAACCGACCTGTCACTAACTAATCAAGACAATCATAACTAAATTAAATATCTAACCGAAGCCGAGTCAGATAAAGCTCGGATCTTGACTAATAGAGCAAATCAACCCCGTTACTCTTTTAGCCTAAAATAGACGATTTAGAGTAACTGTAACCAAATCTTCACTTTTTTTAGTTATAAATAGGCCACACTATGAACATAATTATCCAAACCCTAATCATTGCCGATGAGAAATCTCAATACCTAATTCATTCCAGAAATGCCCTGATTTTTCGAACAAGCTCTAGACCGCTCGTTAGTGGGCCATTAGTTCCAAAACTATAAAATAATTGCAACGTCTCAAAAAAATCCGTACAAAGATCCGAGTACCACCTTAGGTAGAAATCACTAAAGACCGAATTCTGTAGAAATTAGACGAAAATTAATTAAGTATTAAACTAAATAATCGATGTAATTAGCTCGAACCACTATTTATACGAATGGCAAGACCCAAAACCATTAAAATCACTAACTCAACATAACTTAAAAACCTAGAAGAAATCCCAAAACCCAGTTACTCTCGGGAGCACATCGAAACTTCGTATCGGACCTGGACCGCACATCGAAAGTCCGATGACCACGAAACTATAAGGTTATGACCGTCTTATTGGGTTTGACAACTATCATGAGAATTGAGCCCAAATAGTATCCAGAAACGCACAACTTGAGCCTTGAGCGAAGTGTGTGAGAAACGCAAATATCTTTAGGAAATGAACCAAAACTTAAGTGAATTGGGCCGTTTTCTTGCGGGCAAAATTAAAGGTTTCAGACCGTTAGTTTCTGACCAAACTATACCCTTAGATCAGGAAAATTTTCCTGCATATATCTGTATACTTGTGGCCCTGATCGAGTGACGACGACCGTTGAACAGATACAGGTCCGTCACGGTTGATCGGTCTATCCAAATGCACTGAAATCACATCTTGGCTTAAATCCATTGTCAGGGAACTTACTTTGTAACATAGATAGGTAATAGACCTCCAGATGAGTGTCGTATGCCCGAAACAGATGCCATTTGGCTATAACCTGAGTATACTATGGCCGTGGGGCCATTGACATCAGTTTTGAGCCTATATAAGGCCCTTAAACCACCCCACCCCTCTCATATGAATTTGGTCAAACCCTAAGTGAGAGAAGAGAGAAAATAGGAGAAAAGAGTGAGGAGAAGAGTGAGAGTTTGGGAGATCGTGGCGGTGTTTCTCTCCCACGACTACACGCACTAGATCGCCTCTTTGTTACGCTACGCGACCTATTTTAACTTCGATTTGGGTAAGGAATCATAACTCTAATATCGTTTTAGGAATCTAATAGAGGAATCTACGAAATAGCTAACCTATTTCATTGCTTAGGTGTCCAACGTTCGGTTTACAGGAATATAGTGTTCGAACCGAGTTCGAAACGAGCAATCCGAAGAAAGGTGCAGACTATAAACATTTAGATTATGGTTTTCAAGGCTTTCAATGTTAGCTAATGATTTATGTCTGACTTGATTACTACCATATGATTTTAGTTATGACGTTTTCCATATATTATACATGTATGAGCTATGTTGAACAAATATGCATTCCATGTGTTTATTGAAATGTTTGAATGAACTTGCGATAATGATTTGTGTTTTCCATGACTATTAATATAGAATCTATGTTTGTTGTATGTGTGACAACTCCTTTGTGAAAGGATTTGCCATAATATATGTTATAACTAATTTAGTTCACATATGTAGTAATGTGTAGGCTAAGTGTTTGATAAAATGTTTGAATGAAAAAATTGTTGGTGAATTGTATTTGCTTAGGGTATTGAGATAGGAATCTCAAATACCTTATCCATATTTATAGTTTCCTTCGTGTAATCTTAATTCCTACTACGTGATTTATAGATGAAATACATGTATAATAACATGTTCATTGTGTTTGATAAAATGCTTAAATGAAAGATTCATTTAAATTGTTTGTCAAATGCTGTTATGATTATCATATGTGACTACCTATTGCATTTGAGTATGATTAGGACTACTATATAGTCCAGGCAATCGGTAATGGTTCCCAATTGAGTGGTCGAACTAGTCTTGCCACATTGGATACGTTCGATAGATCCAAGCCATATGGTGATTGTCGACAGTGGTTGGGCCACGTAGAATGCTTATGCACTCCATGTTGATTAATCCAGTATGCGCTCGTACCAATCGAACTTGTCAAATAACCCAATTGGCCTATTGTGTGTTTACCATGTATAGACATTCCTGCTTGAATCTAAGGTTCCACTTACCAATGTAAAGCCCGTTTCAACCATGGTACCACGATTCGCTAAAACTCATGAGCCGGGCATGGCGGTATGGGATACCGTGATCGAGCTGTTGGCCTACGCTGGGGTGACGAGACTCCCCGTAGTGACCAGTGAGCAACTCAAACTCGTGAGCCGAATACAGTGGTGAACTTACCTATCCATTGCTTTCATTAGGGGTGATGCCCTACAACTTGCCTATCATATGTGATTAACTAGGATTGACGACCCTAGATGGATCTTTGTTTGGGGTAAATGATGTAAATGAAGGTACCTTAGCTTTTCGAATTGTTGTATGAATAAGCCTAATTAAGAACTTGGCTAACACGAACATGCACTGCATTGCATGTGCTTTGGTGAGGAAGCGCACGTTTAGGGAGTTTGTCATAAGCGACCGTGAGATGAAGTCACCGAGGGAGTACAGGAGAGGGCATGCATCATTACAGCATACCATTCCTGTATTAATAAGAGTACTTAGGATATGATTGTTGTACTGTTTTATCATTACTGATTGACTGAATTGATAACATGTTAACATTTGCCTTATAGTACCACTGAGTTAATCACTCACTCCCACTCTGGGACGGTATTTTAAAACACTAACCAGACCCTGATTTAGATGCAGGTTATGGCGAGGCTTACACTATGGAGCCGGACTTCTTTGATGAGGAGGAGTTCTCCTACGTGCAGCTCTTTTGCGGGTCTGTGTAAACATAGAGCCGCGTCGCCGGGATTACAGGGTGATGGATTAGTTGGACATTACACTCGATATTTTGTAATTTTTGGAACTATACATGTATATATTCAGCCTGATAACATACTCATACTCTGGGGATTGAGAAATACTTATATACTTTCTATACCTATCTCAGTCTTCCGCTTGCTTAATTTAATTACCTTTGGAGTATGATATGTTGTTTTAGTGTAATCTCACTCATGTTTAATACATTAATATGGATAACATTTAAACATCATTATTTATGTTGCATAAGTGATGCGTTGGATCTCGGGAGTTGAACTTTACTCAACCCTCGAAATTTGGGGCATTACAATAATGCTTGTCTTACAGAGCTCGATGTCCATCGCGGGAATCGGACCTGGGTAGTGTCCAGAACGGCTCAACTTGGGCCGAAAGCTAAGTGCTTGCAACGTGCGAGAATCCCCTAGGCTGAAATCTGAAACTTAAGTGAAATAGACATTCTGCTCTTTTGTGAAGTTGTGGCCTTCAAACCGTTAATCTACAACCAAAATTGGAGTACCAATTAATGATATTTTCCTCCTCATATCCGTATAGCCGCTGACCCGATCGACCATCGGTGACTGTTAAACTGACTTCTAATCATATCCGTTGATTGACACATCCAAATGGCAGACCGATCATATCTATACATAGATCATCATTAGGGCTAACTATCTTGTAATGTATATCGACTTATACACCCCGTAATGGGCCCTAAAGGTTAGAAAAACCCTCTCATAGGGCTAGTATAGTAAAAACCCAACCATTGGGGCCATTTACATCAAATCTGGCATTATATAAGGGCTTCATTTGGGCACCCCCTCTTCCCATACGAATTTGCATTTTCAAAGGAGAGAAAGAGAGAAAGAGGAAGAGAAAGAAGAAGAGAAGAAGAGAGAGTAGGGTGGGGAAGCTTTAATGCTTCCCTTCATCGGTTTCCTCTAATCAAAGCCCTAACATCGATCACTTTTCTCCTCCGAATTCACCCCATTTGCGATTTGGAGGTAAGAAACAAACTTACTTCCTGACTTAGGTTCTTTCTAAAATGGATTACATGAATCTCATATAGTTCTTGGTGTTTATATGAGAATTTGTGATTTTTCCCAAATCCCTAACCATAGGAACCTTGCATCCACCACTACAAGAGCACGATTCCCAGGTAATCACCATTCTTCTCCATATATGCGTTTTGTAAGCTAGGCCCTTGCATGTATCCTAACATGCGAGTGCATTTGACTCAGGACCTTGGCAAACCCTCCTGTGAGTCTAACACCCCTAGGACGATTCCGTAAGCCCTTGGCAACCTAAAGGTACGGACCATTATCCCTAGGTGGCTAAGTACCAATTTTACGATAAATTTAATAATTGTGGATGTTAGATTAATGTACATGAGTAATTTAGAGAAAATCTAGCTAGGAACTTACATGCTAGGTCTACCCAACACGCATGCAATGATAAATTAATGTTTGATTAGTCTTCAATTCGTTTGGGTATGAAATTAGCGTTGCATGTTCACTTCACATCCGATTTCTGCTTGATCTTCTCTGTAGCATGTATGATTGCCTCATTTCTTATTGGATTTTTGTACTATGAGTGATGTGTTATCCTTTGTCTCTTAGAAAACTCGGCACCACATGCACACACGTTTGACTTATGCTATTATGAGTAGTTACATTTATTTAATATCTTGAAATTTTATGCTTGATGTATTGTACGCATGATTCTACCTGTACTAGAAGACGATCTCTCAATTGCGAGACGTGTTATTGACTACAACCCACTTTCTGGGTTGGTCAGTGAATTGAGATTTGTGAAGGTGGTTTCGTTGGTTGGACCACCCTGTGACTAGAATGACTGATTTGGGCGGACACGAATGGGTGACAGTAGTGGGACTACATGGGTTGCTTGCACACGATGTCGTGCATTATGTGCTTGCCTGAACTTGGGAATTCTAGTCCACCGACTGACCAACCATGCTTGTTAACCATGTTTGCTCATGCCTGTTTGGGACCTGGAACACCGCTCACCTACTGACACCCACTGACAACAGTTGGAAACTGATCCACGGTCTCATGAGCCGGGCATGGTGGAATGGGACACTGTGTTCGAGCTGTCGGCCTATGCTGGGGTGACAAGCCTCCTCGTAGTGACCGCAAGCAATCTCACTTCCTAGCACTCCCCACGTGCTTGTAATCAGGGGTGGAGACCCCGATGGGATCAAGGATCATAGGATCCTGGCTAGCGCGTTGAGGGGTCTAGGCCTCGTAAATGGATGAGGGCATTGATATCGTCGGGGTGTACCAGTTTCCCCAACCTGTTAGATGAATGGAATTAATTAAATACTCGGCTAACATTATTCACGCATCGCATTAGCCAGGATTTGGCGACTCAACAATTGAGGTCGCAATAAGGGAGTGTTGGTTATCCGCAACCGGGAGACGAAGTCGCTCGAGGGAGTGTTATAGGTGAGGTCATGTATCATACACAACTCATGTATATGCATTAACAAAGACTAGTTAGTAATTTATGAATGTGTGCTTTTCATTAAAGTTATCATGGAATTGTTATTTGATGTAACTTATGGCTAATGAAACCCACTGAGTTAGCTACTCATTCCCACTTTGAGACGGTGTTTTAAAACACCAACCAGGCACGTCATTAGATATAGATGAGGCAGAGCTCGACGAGTTGAGCGGGGTGAGCATGGATGAGGTAGAGGTGCTTCCCTGCTTCTAGACTTTCAGTGGATCCTTCTAGTCTGAGTTCGGGCTACCGCGGGATATGGGCCAGGGCTCTAGTCACTTTGGGTCATGTATGGGTGGGACTAGTTCCCTATTTAGATTATTTTAGATTTGTGGTTTGGATATTTTTATATTTAGTGGCACTTGATACTGTTTTATGACTTGTTTATGCTTCATGCCTTGCTAGACTCTCCATTGTTTGTGAGATCATCCAAATGTAATTAAAATTTGAAGCCCATTAGGGCACCCATGACACCTGGGAATTCGAGAGCCAAGTTCCTACACGACCCCCAAAAACCTGGGGTGTTACACAATGGGAGCGGGTTCCACATATTCAAACGCAAGATGGACGGCAGAAAAAAGATCCCGTGGGCCATCACAGAGTCGACCCAAATCGCACTCTCTGGGCCAGGATTTCGAGGCAAATCCAATGGATGGAATGTATTCTCCTGCTTGCACCGATCATGGGCCCACCAATCATTACAACATAAGAAATTTCACAGAGAAGTGCGAACGGGAATTGCGGACGCAGCTCGAGCCACCGCAGGCTATTGGACGATCAAGGTCCGGATCAGGGCCATAATCCGGACCATCCAGACTTAAGAAACAGGGATTTCGACCACCCCCATGTTAACAGATGGGATCGGAATTAACACAGTAGACCACGAACAGTGTTCGATCGTCCATGCGTAGACACGAGGTGCATAGGAAAGACGTTCGGTTCCCTGTTAGAAACCTCCTTGCGCAAGAACCATCTGGAAGATTTTTTTTCCCAATAAAACCCTCTCCATCCGACTAAAAAAAGGGAGAGGAGGAAAGGAAGAGCTGAGAGGAGAATGCAAGCAAGAGGAGAAAGAAAGCGAAGAGCAAGCGTGGAAAGGTCATCTTCAAGAGTTTTTCTTTTCCCTTTCCTAAATTGTTTTTTTTTTTTTTTGTTATGATTTTCTTAAATAGATTCTAGTTCAATCATGTCTATGGTTGGCTAAACCTCTCGGCTAGGGCTAAGAGGTGAAGCTTGTAGCGTGATGAGATGTTTTCTATGGCTTTGATTCATGTTTATATTGAACTCTCTTGATTCTAGTTTGATTATAAGAAATACTTTCAGTTTTTAATGATTTGTTGTGACTTAAATTACAATGGATCTGCGATAACTTTGAGTATGTTCTTTTTATTATTGAGATTGTGGTTTTAGGAAATCATGTTGTTCACCATCGTCCCCTGAGCATGGTTGGATGATGGAATCCTCCCTAACTCTCACAATTCTCTCTGATTGGTTGTGGATTGGTAAATTCTATTGTTTGCTTTGTCTCATGGGTATGGTTTTGTGATGGAATCAATTCTAGTTGTCATACCTCTCATCCATTGAGAATTAGGTCAAAGGAAGTTCTGATTTGATTTTACTGAGATATCTTCCAATTGGATAGGATGAGACACCGATTCCAATCGTGTGACTTGAATCAAGCATAGATCTCCCTGATCTTTATAAGTGGATCCTTGGAAACCCTAGTTTTCCACCTTTGAAGT
Source organism: Magnolia changhungtana (assembly GCA_030180095.1). Lineage (NCBI taxonomy): Eukaryota > Viridiplantae > Streptophyta > Magnoliopsida > Magnoliales > Magnoliaceae > Magnolia > Magnolia changhungtana. The sequence continues at coordinate 711,057 of JASAUF010000481.1, forward strand.
TTTTAAGTTTTTCATTAAATCTCTCACAATTACTCTTTATACGTCCAGATTTAGGTTTTCATCTTCTTCTAGTTTTAGTTCTAGTTACTTTTAGAAGACATACAAGTTCAGTCCTTGTGGATTCGACCTCAGTCTTACTGAGATTATTACTACATCACAACCCTACATTTGGAGTTGTGAACAATGCCCACTGTTAAAAACTACTAGACTATAAAAGTTTTGGATGAAGCTGATATTTGTATTTGTCTTTCATCCAGTTCTGCGTAGCTTAACCTACTGGTGGATGGTAAATAAACATTATAGTAGGTCTTAGAAAGTTTTTAATGGTGGGTGTTTAATCCTCATTGCTTTCTTTTGTTGTGGTTCACTTGAGATTTGGATCTGCCTCATTTTTAGGGTCATGCCCTAATTTATTAAAATAGATGGCCAGTATAATAAAAAAAAAAAAAAAAAAAACACACACACACACATCTTGTTAGGGTCCATGGATCACAGTCCAGTAGCAAGGGGGCGTTTGAATCTTAAGATAAGTTACTTATGCTATAAGTAGCTTATCTTGATTTTTCCATATTAAACTTAAGTGATTAAATAACTTTAAAATAAAATTAAAAAAAAAACTTATAATTGATCATAAAACAAACTTTTTTTTACCTCAAATAAGTTACTTAGCTAAGAAAAAGTAACTTATTATAAGTTTTTATTAAGTAACTTATGCTATAAGTAACTTATTATTTAAAAATAATAATAATAATAATTAGGTGGTATCCAAACGCGCCCTAAGCACCTATCAAAGTTGGATGCGGCTTGGCTGGTTACCCCAAACAATAGCCAACCAGTTGGTGTCAAAGTACTGTAGGCCCCACCATGATGTATGTGATTTATCTATGCCGTCCATCCATTTTTCCATATCTTTTCAAGGTTTGAGCCCAAAAATGAGGCAAATACAAATCTCAGGCGCACCACACCATAGGAAAACAATGTTGATTGAATGTCCACCACTTAAAACTTCCTTAGGTCCATCATCAAAGGCCTTACAAATTGTTTTTGACCCACTATGACCTGTATATGCCATCCAATCTATTTAGGAAATAATGAACCCAATAGGATGAATGGACATCCTAAAAATTATTTTTAGGCCATTCCAAAACAAGGGTAGTAACATGTCATTTTAGAAGTTTTAGGCACGATTTTAGATTCTATGGCTCACCAAAGTTTAGACCGGTCTGATTTATAGGGTTTAAACGGCATGACTATATGTCCATAATCAACTAATCAGATCTTACAAAGGATTATTATATATAGAGGGCCCTTGTAATTTCTAACTTTCTAAAGAAGATGGACCTGCATGATTTGGCTGCGACCTAGATCCAGTAGTATGGTTGGCTGGGACCCTGATTGTGGGGCCTGCCTCGATGATACATCGTGTATCTACATTGTCTATCCACTTTTCCAAATCATTTTAGAGCATGAGCAAGAGAGAGAGAGAGAGAGAGAGAGAGAGAGAGAGAGAGAGAGAAGATACAAATCTCAGGTGGACCACACCATACGAAACTATGGTCATTGAACGCCCACTATTAAAAACTTCATAGGGTCGCCCATAGCTTTTATTTGCCATTTAACCGGTTGACAAGGTCACACAGACCAGATGAAAGGAAAACACAAAATATCAGTTGGATCAAAAACCTTCGTGGCCTACAAAAAGTCTTTAATATTGGACATTCACCACTGTAATTTCTTGTTGCGGGTCCACTTAGATTTGGATTTGCTTCATTTTGGGCCCATGCCATAAATTGATCTTGAAAAATAGATAGACGACATAGACGTACAATTAATGCATACATCAAAGTGGGTCCCGTGATCAGTGTCCCACCCATATCATTATATCCGGGGTCGCAGCCAAGTCGCATCCAAATGAAGAGAAACCTTGAAGGTGAAGTGTGATTGACGATAGAGGGGAACTCTATGTGAACAAAAAAAAAAAAAAAGGCACTTATTTAATGATCTAACTATTAAATCGCTGGACATTCATTACACATTTAAAAATGAAAAATATCGGATAGGATTGTTCCATCATTCTTTATTTTGAAATTGTGACATAGTGCGCTAGTCACTTTAATTTTAGTTGGTGTCCACCACATGTTGAATTAATGAAAGCCTACTTATCAAGAAAGCTACATTAATATCATAAAATGGGCCATTGGGAGTGCGGAATTAGTAAAGTTAGTGAGTATTTAGGGCTTGTTTGGTATTTGGGCTTAAGAGGGATTAAGTGGAATGGAATTGTATTTGGTTTCATGCAAATTCTATGAACGAGAAGGAATGAGATTAGGTGGAGTGGAATTGCATTTGGTCACATGCGGATCCGCTATATCTATGGGCCCCACATTGACGCATGTGTTTTATCTATGCAGTCCATCCACATGCATCCTTTACATATGATATTTGAGTTGTATACATGTGCAAGTGACCGACATCAGTTATGAATCTAGTCTATTAATTAAAAATTCATGGTCCACCAAATAGAGTATTACTTAATAAGGTAGTTTTACCTAGGAAGAATTTGATCCAAAACATGAGGATTGGATGGTTAAAATACCATGGTATATCAAGGCATGCAATCATTGAGCAATAATGGTGTTAATCTAGCTGCAATTTCATGCCATTTAATCCCGCATACCAAGTGGGTGGGCTCAAAAGCCTTTCGTTTTGAACACACGCCAAGACCTTGTGATTTCAATTCTTCAGGTCAATTTCAATTGGAGTACCGCCATGCATCAACACCTGATAGAAGAAGAAAAAAAAAAGGTGAAAGAAGGGACTTATTAAGTGAAAGTGATCCCACTAAGATCCAACTTTCGAGCCAATTATTAAGTGGGCCCCACTAAGAAAGAAGGGACTTAAAACAAGCTCCCCCAAAAAGTGAAAGTGGTCCCACTAAGATCCAACTTTCAAGCCACTTATTAAGTGGGCCCCACTATGTAAATTCCCTGGGCCCAAATGTTATGCTGGTCTATCAAACGTGTAATAGATGGTACACATAAGAATAACAATGATACTCTGGTAGAGTGTGATAGATGGTACACATAAGAATAACAACGATACTCTGGTAGAGTGTGATAGATGGTACACGTGTACTTAGAAATTACCTGGAAACTCCACACCTGGAATAGCACAAATTTAAATTAAACTGTCCAAATAATGAGAAACCAGTTTATTTGTATTGTAATCCAAAAAATAAACTCATTGGGTTATCTGATTGGATGGTTAAAATGAAAAATATCCAATGCAACAAGCAAGTGTTCATGAGTCAGAGGACAGGATTGGTCAATCAATCTGATTTTGGCACCTGTGCCTTTGATGGAACTTCAATGGCATTAATGATTTGTCGATGGTATATATTAAGGAGGCATATATATTTACTGCTCTCGAGATTCGAACATAAGACCTTTCACTATGATACTATGTCAAACAACCATTTACTCTAAAGCTCGGTTTGTTAGAGGATGGTGTATCAATGTATATATTAAAGGTCTTTAACACGATGGACCCTGCGACAATAAATTCGTTTTGCGACGGACCAGGCATAGTGAACACCATCTCAAACACCATCTCAAATGAGTTGTATATCGGATTTATATTAAAATCATGTTTTGATCAGGCCGATTGTAATGTGTTTATGGCAATCCAAGCCATTCAGAATCATTGCCCTACAATGAAAATGGAATGCGACAAATAAGCTTAACTCTTACGTGGCTCATACCATAGAAAATAATTGACAACCACTTCAAACCTTAAAACTATATTGGGGTCCACACCATACTTCAAATAGCTTGATTTTGGAATAATCTTTTTCATCTTGGGGCATCTTAGTGGCACAATTTTCTCACTATACAATTAGTTGCACGTAAGACATTCTCCTTTGCTATCTATAATGTGACCAGCTGTGGATAATTTTAATTACTTATGAAATTGGTCTCTAAAGAATCTTAAACCTTGGGTTTTAAAGAGATTTCTACATAGGAAAAAGTACTAAAGAAATTTTGATAGGCATCAAGAGTAACAAGCATGCATAGGTGGATAAAGTGAATCAAAGCAATGGGTTAAGCCCCTGTTATGACCTCGATCATCTTCTTGATTATCAGAATATAGTGTAACGGGAAAAGAAGTGCAAGCTAATATTAGACATTTAAATCCAACTTGACTTTACAGATCCAATCGATGTGTATGCATGCATGCTCTTGCATATGTGTGGGATAATGTTCCATGGTGGAGACTTGTCATATGCATATTAATCACATCATTTATAGTTGCCCATGACTTAAGCTATACTGGCTTATCTATTGGCCGTGATAATATTTAAGGTCTATAAAAAGTTGAATAAATTAGGCCCTACAATATATTTCGTATTAAACATATCCTACTTCATTATCTGAAGATATAAAAATCTTGATGAAGTCTCTAAATACAATAACAATGAAAAAATAATAAAATTAATGATATATATATATATATATATATATATATATATATATATATATATATAATTCATTGGAGTAAAAATGCATATATTTCAACAGAAGTAGATAATTAATCAACCTACCTCTTAATATTATACACGTCCTTTTACTTACTGCTTTAAGGCCCACAGCACCAAGGCAACACCATATGCCACGGCCATGGTTGATTATTTAAATAGAAATCAAAACTGTTGACATTCATACACGATTTCAAAATTAATTGTTTTATCAAAATAATTTACAAAACAATTTGGTCATATTTGTGTTGATTAATTTTCTGATTTCAGATATAAGGCTAAACCTATAGAGGGCATAGTTACTTTGTGGAGAATACTAGTTCTTGTAAGAAACCTGATAGACCAGTACTCATCTCGTCACAATCCACTTAAAAGGCTTGCATATTAATGAATTAATTAATAAAATCTCAAAGAAATCTCCAAACCAAATCCATTTCAATTATATATATATATATATATATATATATATATATATATATATATATATATATATATATATATATATATATTCCATGTCTATATAGTTAATAAATAATGAACTATGCCTCAATGATTTTAAAAAAATAAAAAAATAAAAAAATCCATTAAGTAAGAGAGCATATGATCCAATAATGTATGCCACTTACATTGATATGGACATGACTCAAATCAATGGACAGTGCATGTGCACAAAGACACGTGTGGAAATCTAATGGATTAGTGAAAAGTTTATCTTGAATGTTGATCATTTTCTTGAACGATGGTTCAATTTGATGAGCCATATATTATTATTCAATCAAACATGAGACCACACTCGTTAACAAACCGCCTATATTTAGTCAAATGTCTGTAATTAGGATAGTGAGGTCGTACCACAATTGTGTTCAACTTGAGTTCGATTGAATGCTTGCGACCTTAGGCGTTAAATCAACCATAGGATTATACTTATGAAGGTTGACTTGACTGTCTAACTACTAATGTTGCAGCTATCATGCGATTTAGAATGAGAGGATTAGTTCTTCTGAATGGTTTCTTTTTGCCTTGAGTTAAGAAATTTTCTTTCAATGATGATTGCAAGCCTTAGGTTTCTTAATAATGTAATAATATATGGGAATAATTAAAAATTAAAAATTGAATTATCAATTTTATTAATTATAATTGTAACACCCGGCCCAATCGGAACAATGTCCTGAGGCGTCCACATGTGAATGACGTAGGACCGTACGATTCGATCACACGTGTGGATTTATTACCAATAAATTAATCTGGATTAAGCTACTAATGCGATTGAATCCAATTGTGCTTGGGCTGAACACGGGCTGTAGAGTCCATCAACCCTTTGTACTTGGTGACTATCTATACGAGTCGTACACCGCCCAAGGAATGACATAAAATTCCAGAACTTGGGGAGGCCATGGGCCTCACTGGGCTTGTGGTCCATCGTAGACGACAGACTCGGACAACACCCGAAAATGAACAAATCGCGCCGTCCAGTCGACACTTGTAAAGTGCAAGTCACCCTAACTTTGGAATAAAATCTGGAATTTAAACCCTGTTAATTGAGTTAGTGAATTAGGGCATTTCAGCCGTCTGATTTCTTCTAAACTTACACCGAAGGCTGAAGACATTTCTCTGCACTCGTCCACAAAATCTGACACTTGATCGAGAATCAGTGACCATTGATCGCAAATCAGACTATTACGACAAAACTCTACGTCTGTTTGCCATCAAACTTTACCCAGCCCTTCATCAGGCTAGGTGCCCCATGAATTAGATGGGCCAGGGAGCCATCAGGGCAGCCCCAACAGCCAGAAATGGGTCCCACAAGGCCGTTTGAAGCACTTAACAGAACCCAGGGCCAAATGTTTTAATTCTAGGGTATAAAACCAATAAACCCTCTCTCTCACTCACTCCTATAGAATTTAGCAGCTGAGAGAGGGAGAGAGGAGAGAAAAGAGAGAGAAGACAGGAGAGAGAGAGAGAGAGATGAGAGAGAAAGAGAGGGAGAGTGTGTATGTGGGTGCATGTTGCACTTGGGAACTGAAATTACTCACACAATCATCTCCACATTGTCGGGAATTTCGACTTGATCGCCGTAGGGACGAGTTACGCCCGATCCAAGGTAAAATCTGAACTCCAATTCATCTCTCCCTAACCAAATCACATTCATGCACCTTACCGCAAAATTCATGTGACGCAGGGTCCCGACACGTCAAGTTTACGAACCCGCCGACGATAAAGTGACCGCAAGAGCTTCCGGTCGACAATAGGTGCAAACCATTACCTTTAGGTGACCGATTATCATGCCTAGCGTAGATCATAGTGGATTTGAATGGTGTATGAATATGCATGTCGCTGAATTTTAACATGTGTTGGATTTCCCTAAAATTGGGAGAGAGATTTAGGTCCCGAGAATTTCCTAATGTGTGGATTGTTGATTTGTTGGTCCATTTAGGGAATTATGTGTGCAATTCTCCAAAATATTGCCGATTTGGTATCTTGAACTTTGTCACATGCAATTGCCTGCCTGTTGAAATGCTAAAATTATTGCACTTGACTTAGGTGAATTATTTTCTGCCTGTTGAAATGTTGAAATTATTGCACTTGACTTTCGCTATATTGCTGAATTGTATGTTGAATGTTGGCACATGTAAGTTGAATTGATGTGAGTGGGTGTATGGCTGTCCATTTTACTGAATTGATGGGATATGTTGAACTTGATCTCCATTACTGCTAATTTTGTAAAATTGATATCTTCACATGCAGATGTTTTGGTGGAATCCAGTGTATTGATGTCTAAATTGTCGAGATTCTGAAACATGCTTGTCTCTTGTTGAACTTGTCCCTGAAATTGTTGAACTCATGCTATCTACTTGTGCACATATCCCTTATGGATCGGCCAACTAACCGGAACCCCTTTTTGGGCAACCTTTCCGTTGGGTTGGACTGCACGAGACGTTGTTCTTAGGCTGTACAGTCTATAGTTCGTCTCGTGGGGGCATATTAGCCCACCGATTGGTCATCCTTGCATGTTAACCATGATTGTACATGCCTGATTGAACCTAAGGTACCCTGTGACCCTTGCACCCACTGATAATCATGATTTGCAATCCACAAGACTCATGAGCCGGGAATGATGGTATGAGACACTATACTCGTACTGTCGGCCTACGCTAGGTGACGAGTTGCCTTCCCGTAGTAACCAGTGAGCACCAAAGACTTGTGAGTCGGGGATGGTGGTATGGGACACTATGCCCGTGTTGTCAGCCTATGTTGGGTGACGACCTCCCCGTAGTGACCGCGAGTAGGACTCTAAAGTCCGAACCCACAAGGGCTAATTAGGGATTAACGAACCCACAAGGGTTAAGGATCGCGAGAGTCATGTGGTCACGGCCATTAGAGCCGCTCGACTGGATTAGGGCAATGTTCTGTCAGGGTATCTTAGTTTCCCCAACCTATTGGATGAATGAACCTAACTAATTGTAGACACCCCACCCAGGCTAATATCTTGAGAAAGTTAAGACAATCTGAGAACCATGATCATATCCTAAACCTAACCCTAATCCTAACCTGAGCCATCATGAATCATCATTCAATCCAAACCATGTCCGAAACTGATCCATTTCTCGGGTCATTTTCAAGTAACAATCGAGCCAATTTTGAGTCATTTTTAAGCCGAATATCCAAAACGGACTTTGTTTCACTCTAAAGACCCAAAAAAGGACCCACCGACAAAATTTCGAGGAAAGCGTATCATGCGAAGTGGTAGTTTGACTACGCCGGCGGTAGTCAAACTACCGCCTCTCAAAAAGCGTGCGTTGAGCCAGCCACACGAAAATCAGACCCAACCAGGTCCGGGCGGTAATCGGACTACCGCCGGCGGTTGTCGGATTACCGCCGGCGGTGATCGGAATTCCGCCGCGTACGGTCGGAGCAGGGACAGCTGTCCCAGCGTCCAAAGTCAACTTTCCTATACACTTACCCCCCTCATTTTCACTATTTACCATTTTACCAGCCCCTTTAGCCAATAGGAGCATGCCATGTGGCATCTCTCTCCTCTCCACCAATCACCATATGCCACATCAGTATTTGCCCTCCTTTTATCCCCTATTTACCAAACAACCATTGGAAAGGGCTATAAATAGCCCTCTCCCCTTTCATTTTCACCCATGGAGGAGAGCCACCAAGAGAGGAAGAAAGTGAGAGAGAAAGAGTGAGAGGAAAAGAGAGAGAGAGTGAGGAGGAGAGTAAAGGAAGGGAAGGAGCTCCCAAGCCTTCAAGCCCACATTTTCCAGCCACCTCCTAGCCTTCAGCTCAACCCTTCCAACCCACAAGCCTAGTCCAAAATGATCATGGTTCAATCTACATCTTAGCCTTTTCAAGAATCAAGTCAAAGATCCATTTACATATAAGCATTTACCATGACATCTACTCTCTTCTCAACCCCCACTGCTTCTCTAGACCTCTAGTGGACGTATGCTCTGTGACTTGCCGTACATCGGATCCTGTCACATCAGAAATCCCTAGTGATCTAGTCCACTTTTCTTATCTCTTTGCATAAGCATCATCACATCCGCCTTCTAGACACATTGTTGGATGTATGCTCTGCTGCCTGCCGAAATCTCGGATCTTCTACATCGAAATCCACATGTGACTAGTCCCATCATGACCACAAAGCACCATCATCATCCCTTGAGACTATTTTACCACACTAAGTAGAGACCAGTACATTTGTACAGGCAGGAGAGGGTGCCTAACACCTTCCCTCTTTATGAAGAGGTCCCTTACTCGGAATCCCGGATCATGAGACCGAGTCAATCTAAGGTCGGAGGATCTTGATTTCTCCAACTTTACGTATTCCGTGGTTCTAGCCGACCGCGGGATTCTGAGATTATTCGGCTAGTGGCGACTCCAACAATCACAAATCAGCTTAATCACCCCCAAAAGTACCACTACAACACACTTTTACCAAACAACGTGGACGCCCGATTTTTCAGTGTCTACAGAATGGCGACTCTGCTGGGGATGAGTCTAGAACGCACTAGCTGAGACCCGACTCGACAACGTGTGGTATACTAATCTCAAGGGACATTCATCACCGCATTCATACAAAAAAAAAACATCTTTGGCTTACACTTGTTTGGGCATCAATCCTAGCCCCGACCACTCAATCTCATGCAGTTATGGCTACCCATGAAAAAGAGCGGCGGCTACTGCCCGGACTCTGGCTGCCGTGCCGGTATCGGCACCGTCACCGACACCTCCAGCAGCTCCAAATCCACAGGCCAATACAACCACGCAAGAGTTACTACTTCGAGCAATGTAAGAACTATTGCTTCGCCTAGCGCCAGGCGCCATACCGGACATACAGGCAACACAACATAGTGCTCAAAACAGTTTAACCCCACAACCTCCCTTTGCTTCCTCCCTTCCTCCTCCAGCAAATCCCATTCTACCATTCCCTATGGAATCAGCACAAGATCACCAACATCCTCTTCCTAGTAGGAGATCTGGTCAATTTAAAGGGGAAAAATCCCTCTCATATGATCCTTCTGAACTCACAGAACTCCGAGAGCAATTGTGCGATATACAAAGGAAATTACAAAGGCAGCAAGGAGAGGATCATCCATCCACCAAATTCAGGGACTTATGTCCCTTTCCCGATGCCAAGGTACCTCAAAACTTTGAGGTTCCAAAATTCAAAAGGTATGATGGTACGGGGTGTCCTATGGACCATTTAAGAGCATTCTGTGGAGAGCTTAATACTCTGGCAGGTAATAATGGAGCGTTGATCCGTTTGTTTCAAAAATCCTTGAAAGGTGATGCGTTAGATTGGTACACGTCATTAGACTGCCATCGAATTAAGACTTGGGAACAACTTTCCCAAGCTTTCCTTGATCGTTTCGTGTACAATCTTAATGCAGCACCCAAAAGGGCGGATCTTGTTGCCTTAAGGCAGAGGGACGATGAGTCATTATCAGCTTACGTTGGACGATGGCGGGCTATGGCTGCCAGAATGAAAACACCCATTGATGACGAGGAGCAAATGTACATGATCATCCACTCGGCAAACCCGAGTATCTCTGGATACCTCGTCTCATATCCATATGCCAACTTTACCCAACTCATCCGCGCTGGGGAACAAGTTGAAGCCGAATATAAAGTGGGACAATCTCTCCCACTGGTGGCCTCATCAGGCCTCCCGATACAACGAGAATGTGGAAAGAAGGCCCTCTGGATATGAGAATGGTATGAAGTGTTCGACCTCCATCCAACGAAGAAGACAATCTTGTCGCCTCCACCCAAGGTGCTCAATTCGCTCCTCAAGAAGGACAATGGCGACAACAACAATGAGAGAGAGATTCCTCGGTACCCCAATCATGGTCGGCGGATGAGGATGACCGGGAACCTAGGCGGTTTACAGATAGCCCAAGCGTACGGTGAGGTACTAGCCACGCTAGTCCAAAGGCAAATACTAACACACCGCTCTTGCCTAGGCTCCCACCAAACCCTCTGCCACCAAACTATAATGAGAATGAGTACTGTGCATACCACCAATCCCGAGGCCACACAACGGACCGTTGTTTAGCCCTGAAACATGTAGTCCAAGATTTGATTGACAACCAAACGATTGTGGTTACCTCTCTGTTGTTGCCACCACCAATTACACCCTCAGAATTTATCGAAGCAAGCCCCACCTCGTTGGGCACCCCTACCACTAATATCATTCAGGGAGAATCACCTTGCCATCCAGTCCAATGCATCCATTCAATCACTGTCAGCCCAACAACAATACCCCTAAGTCTACAAGGGGGACACCCTGCCAATCCAATCTCTTCGCCCTCAAATAAGCAAGGGGCATCTCCAGCCGGTCCAGTCTCCATTCCCCCAAATATGCAAGGGGCATGCCCATCCAATCCAATCTTTGCTCCCTTAAATATGCAAGGGGCATCTCCAGCCGGTCCAATCTCCATACCCTCGGAGCCACCCTCAATCAATTCAATCCATACATCCTCCGTCTCTCGCAAGGGGCACCATGCTTATCCGATCCTTGCTCCAACCCACGTGATCCAAGAAAATGCTCCTTCTTCGATCAACATACCGCATGCCCTAGTAAAATCAGGGCCCAACTTCAATCATGTGGTAACTTTTCAAGAAGGACATTACGCTACTCAAAGGAATTTGTCTAGCTCGCTTAGTCTTGAACCTTCAAGAGAAGAGTACGGGACAAGTAGTTCCCGCCTACAGGAGAAAGGTCGAGGAAGAAATTAATGTCGAGATCTTGATTAGCCCCAAAACATCAACCATCACTTTTCGGGTCTTTGACATCACTGCTTCATTTCATCTCCTCCACGATCGGTCTCGGATCCATAGAGTCGAGGCTCTCTCTTCGACTCTTCATCAAAAGGCCAGATATATTTTTCGGAGACAAGGCGTGACCGTTTTGGACGATCCCGAACAAATCTTTCCGATAGAAGCAGTCGACCATCGAGAGCTAGATATTCCGATCATAGACATACAATGCTCCGACGAGGACATACCATGCCATAATCTTGAGTTTAAAACAGCAAATTGCATACTTCTTGCATGTCTCATCGGATCAAACTATGTCTTCCCTTCAGTCGAGCACCAACATTTTTATTATCAGCTTGAATATCAAGAAAATGCAGGCATGATAGGACTGGGAGATCAGCCTCCTAAGGATGAGATAGCAAAGCACAAATGTATCGGAGGAGAACAAACTCGGCAAGAGGAAGTTGATCCCTTCATCCACACATCAATCAGATCCATTAGAGAAGGGATCATTCATCTGACTAGTAGACGGAGATCCATCGTGGAGGATCAAATGAGCGAAATGAGTCTAACTGAGCAATTTGAAAATGACTCGGGCAAGGGCAAGAATTGCCCCTAATTGTGGACCACAATCTGGGTCCCGCTTGAGCAGGAAGAATGCAAAGACTCACAATGCATTGGGGATGAACTGAGGAAAGGGACATCTAACACCAACTCGGAGCCCAATCTCAAACTCATCACGACATTTGGGTACAACAATGAGGGCCCACCCTCTTGATCTGTTTGGCCCCTCTACGAGGGGAGGGAGTGCGGGGCAATAGGCAGTTCACAATCCCGGAGACGCGCGATAAAAGAAAATAATGTTTGATTCCTCGAGCAGAATCGAGCAATCCACGATTCACATGTTGTCTTTCTTTTAAAAAAAAAAAAAAAAAAATCATCGAGAAAATTCTCGAAAAGCCAAAAACATTGGATATTTAGAAACACCAAAAAAAAATCATATACTTGTCAAAATCCAAAAAAAAAAATCGAGAAAATTTCAAAAGGCCAAAAACATTAGATATTTTCAAAATGCCAAAAAAATTCAGATACTTGTTAAAATCCAAAAACAACAGAAATTTCTCAAAACAATAGAAAATCTTTCAAAACTCACAAGCAAGAATGTGCCAAATGCGTCTGTTACAACACCCAAGTTTAAAGTTGACTAATATGATTTCGATCTAGAGTTGAACTTCAAACTTATGGGTTTGAACGAAGCCCAGGATGTGGGAAAATGATGATTCGACTCTCGAGCTTGAGGATTCCCTCAGAAAGCTCGAAACAAAGGTCAATGTCGTGACATGCGATTTTGAAATTGTAAGCTTGGGATCCCCTGAGCTCCCTAGAAAAGTACGCATTAAGAGATCCTCGTTTCATGAATACAAGTAGAGGATCACGAATTCTTAAGGCCAGGGCTATCCAACCTTGCGTTCTCCTATGAAGCCTTACCTAAATCGAATGAAGAGCTAATCATACACCATCTCTTATGAAGCCAGAAGTCAAGCCCATCAAGCAAAGCGGTCAAGATCATGTCGAAGTCCACAATGGAGTCCTCGATTAACGATGGAGATAAGCTATTGCGGCATGTCGGGAAGTGCTTCAAGTATCGGAGCTTGCATAACGGATCCATGTGCATGCTTCAGAGTCTTTATAACTGTCAACACTCTAGCCCTTCTTCATTATGGGGTGTGGACATCATCAAAAGAATGACCCCAAAGGCATCAATGGTGATGAGTACATTCTCGTGTCAGACAAAGCGGCGCCAACAACATCTTACATCATCGGTGCAAATGAAAAAGAGAAGTCAATGAAAATGATTGGTGGTAAGCTCGATGCAACCAACTACATCTCGCAGACATAAAGCGCACGACGATCGCTAGGACCAATGACAAGCAAGTCTGAAAGAAAGGTTAGCAACATGGTAATCATGCATATCTTATCATTGCGCCTGCTAGATCCAGGGGACAACTCCAGGCCATCTAAGACGGTCGTGATCATCGTAAGGTTCTTCGGGAGGTGCCCTTCGTCTCACCATCATTAGGGGCAAAGATCTTTCAGAGCCCATCAACGCCGACAACGTGAATATCTATCTTGGGTAATCTATCGACTTTGTCAACAACCACAATCGTAAAGCTAAAGTCAAACGACAAAATGTTAGCATCTGAGGTACATTCCATCATCATTCCTTCCCTCCAATAAAGCGTTCTAAAAAAAAGGGGTTCGAAAAAAAAAAGGAGAAGGACAAAAAAAAAAAGAGATAAAGAAATGGACGAATAAAGCGCGCAGTCCAAAAAAAAAGAAAAAAAAAAAAAAAAAGGAAAAGAAAGAGTCGAACAATGAGTGAGAACACAATTCACCAACTCATTTTCCCTCAAGATAGTTTAACCCAATGTCAACAGCTTCATGATCGTGATTGAAAACAAAGTCAGGCAGCTCACTAGTCGGCCGGCAATGAATGGAGTCTAGCCTCCTGCCTCTGTACAAGAAAAGAGAAATCAAAAGAAAAGTAACATGCCTAAGCAAAAAGGGCGAGGTGAAAATCCGAAAGGGCGCCTCGAGTAAAAACAGCGGGTATGTAGCGGACTTGGTGAAAACCTGAAAAGGCACCAAGGGTAAAAAGAGCACAGCTGCCAAGGGGCAGGCAAGAGCAAAAACTCGGGACATGGTGAAAATCTAAAAGGACGCCATGGGCAAAAATGACGAGAAAACCGGTCGTGGTGAAAACCTGAAAAGGCGCTACAGGCAAAAATGGCTAGAAAAGAAAAGAAAAAAATAAAAATAAAAGTGCAGTACTGGGAGAAGCCAAGGCAACAAGCAAAATAAGGAAGCACTGAGGAAAAGATAAGTCGGATCGAATTTTGTCGGACTCTACCCAAATCAAGGGGTGTGATCAGGGTATGCGCTACTCTCGGGGAATCGGGATCTCTAGTAAACAACTCGAGAATACCGGATTCGACGTGGGCTAAGTTCAATGTTCGATTCCATCATCCAAGCACAAGTTCGAGACTGAAGCAAACAGACAAATTTGGCACAAACAAAATTTTCATTCCTTTCTATACATCTCTTTCCTTTCTTTACTTAAAAAAAAAAAAAAAAAAAAAAAAAAAAAAAACATTTTGCAAGTACTTGCTTTTCCTTTCTTATATTTCAGAAGCGAAAATTCTCTATGCGTACAAAATAAGCGATCGATCAACTGGCGAGAGATTACTGGTAAGCTCCTACCTCTCATATACCAAGAATCTTTCCCTGAGCTCTCTATCTCCATGCGCGGTAGAAGATCTCATCCTATATAGACGGTGTGCCACGAGCATGCTCTCATCATACTGCAGCCCTACGGCTGGTCGGCGAGCCATGTCCTCGCACAGTGGCGGCACAACAATCTCACTAATCGGGTGGCCATGTGTGGCTAGCGAAAGGAAGGATCGATGAAAGGCCGCTCCTCGAAGGCCTCAAAAAGAATGGATAACACGGGAGGAAAGACGACGGTGCCACCCACCCAAATTTGATCCATACCATCCATAGTCATCCTCCCATCCATCGAGGCATCCACACCATCCATAGCCATCCCTCCATCAATCAAAGCATTCACATCATCCCTCCATCAATCAAAGCATCCACACCATCCATAGCCATCCCTCCATCAATCAAAGCATCCACACCATCCATAGCCATCCCTCCATCAATCAAAGCATCCACACCATCCATAGTCATCCCTCAGTCAATCACTATCCATAGCCATCCCTCAAAGCAATCAAAGCATCCACACCATCCATAGCCATCCCTCCATCAATCAAAGCATTCACACCATCCATAGCCATCCCTCTGTCGATCAAAGCATCCATAGCCATCCCTCCATCAATCAAACCATCTACACCATCCATAGCCTCAATCAAAGCATCCATAACCATCCCTCCATCAATCAAAGCATCCACACCATCCATAGTCATCCCTCTATCAATCAAACCATCCACACCATCCATCGTCATCCTCCAATCAAGCCATTGGCCGCCCCCCATCACACCATCCTCACCATTCAAACCATCCATCACCATGTTAACATCCACAATACCCGGTGGCCCACCCGAAATAGACTCATCAAGTCCATCCAACCCATCTAACCCAATCCCATGTTCCCCATTGAAGGAAGAAGAATTCAAGCCATAAATAACATTTACCTCTTCAAAGGAAGACATCCCTCCTCCACCTACCTCCATCGACCCATCCATAAACGGATCCCCTCCATCATTTATGGACCCACCAACCTCACTCATAAACCCATCGACCCTTCATCAGGAACAACCATAACAACTCAAAAAAAAAAAAAAGGGGGAAAAGAAGAAGACAAAAGATGAAAGGAACAAAGGAAATAAGAACAAAACAAATGATCAAAGAAGAGGACGGACGAGAATATCGGAGGGGAGCCAAGGAGAATGAGCGAGAGAAAACAGGGCTTCTTGGAAGAAAAGATCAATGGAAGCGTAATCGGATTACCGCTAGCGGTACTCAGTCTGGTTTGAAGTGTCATCAGCGAATCAACTGCGGCTTTTGTGAAGGAGCGAGAATGACAAATATCAGCAGTGGCGGTACTCCGAATACCGCCGTGATAGTCGGACTACGCCAGGGCCCACTGAGACAAAACTCGGGCCAAGGCCCACTTTGAAGCAAAACTCGGACAGGGGCCCATCTTCCAAGGCCCATTTCAAAAAAAAAACCATTTCCAGGCCCACTTCAAAAACCCATCTCAAGGCCCAAGCACATTTCAAAAGGCCCATTTCCAAAAATTCCAAAAAATTTCCAAAATCCCAAAAATCCTAAAAAATTCCCGAAAAAATTCCAAAAAAAAAATCCCAAAATTCAAAAAAATCCCAAAATCCCAAAAAATCCCAAAAAATCCCAAAATTTCTCAAAAGTTTTCAAAAATTCCATAAAACCTCGAATTTTCCAAAAATCTCAAAAAAATACCAAGTAACTCTAAAATAAATCCCGAGTAAGTATAGGCCCAAAAGGTGTGCTTCTTTAAAAACATTAGCCCCATTAATTTATTAGTGGAGGCCATCGACTTTTGCAAATAAAAATTAGCCCCATTAATTTATTAGTGGAGGCCATCGACTCTCAAATAAAAACCGTTAGCCCCATCAACTCACTAGTGGAGGCATTGTATTGTTTACTTAACTTGCGAAAATAAAAACCGAGCAACGACGCCCACCGCGAGATCGACGGATATTTTCAAAAAAAAAAAAAAAAGAGTTCAGATAAAATTCTCAAGGAGCCTATCTCCAAAGAGGATAGTTTTAAAAAAGCACGCTGCCGCGTCTTGATACCTTGAGAATCTTCCATATTCTCCGGTTGCGGTCGGTCTGCAAATAGTTAAATAAGACCGATCTCTTAGGTTTCCCAAAGGACGATCGAGTACAGTACATGATACATGTACGATTGGCAGATCTCTATAAGCGGGCGGTCGTACAAATCAAAATTTAGTAAGATGAGTGGATCTATCTCTAGAAAGAATAATCAAACTCGAAGTGAAGACAATCCATTGTAACGAAGTGTCAGACTCAGCGGATTGCATGGCAAACAGATTACCTACACATACCTAGTCCAGAATGTTCTCAAAATTTGATCGAATTCAAGTCGGCGTAGTGAGTTCCCCATAAGGCCGCACCAATGCGCAGGGCAGCTAACCACTTTGACGATCAAATGGAGCGAACATTCTAGGGTGATTACATAGCAAAGGGCGCCGGACCTAGTGACGGGAATCCTCGTAAAGCGCGACAAATGCGAGAGGTCCTTACTTTTCGAGACTTACCCTCAATCTTTGTAAACAATCCGATGTGAAGAGGTTGTGATTGGTGATCGTAAAGCCGCGACAAATGCGAGGAGACAATCACAACGTTTTCCTCAACCCCGTGATATGTGCAAGTCATCTTTTTCCAAGCAGTCAATTGACAATGATACAATGGTAGGCAATAGATTTGAATCACTACCCTTCATTCGACCGGAAAGGGTGGGGTGTCCACTTGCTTTGACCTTCGGTTGCTGCAACCTCGGTCAAAGAGGGCATCTGTAGACACCCCACCCAGGCTAATATCTTGAGAGAGCTAAGACAATCCAGAACCATGATCATATCCTAAACCTAACCCTAATCTAACTTTGAGCCATCATGAATCATCATTCAATCAAACCATGTCAAAGCCCTGATCCATTTCTCGGGTCATTTTCAAGTAACAATCGAGCCAATTTTGAGTCATTTTTAAGCCGAATATCCAAAACGGACTTTGTTTCACTCTAAAGACCCAAAAAAGGACCCACAGACAAAATTTCGAGGAAGCGTAGAAGTGGTAGTTTGACTACCGCGGCGGTAGATCAAACTACCACTTCCTCTCAAAAGCGTGCTTGTTGACAGACCACACGAAAATCGGACATTAACCAGGTCCGGGCGGTAATCGGACTACCGCCGGCGGTTGTCGGATTACCGCCGGCGGTGATCGGAATTCCGCCGCGTACGGTCGGAGCAGGGACAGCTGTCCCAGCGTCCAAAGTCAACTTTCCTATACACTTACCCCCCTCATTTTCACTATTTACCATTTTACCAGCCCCTTTAGCCAATAGGAGCATGCCATGTGGCATCTCTCTCCTCTCCACCAATCACCATATGCCACATCAGTATTTGCCCTCCTTTTATCCCCTATTTACCAAACAACCATTGGAAAGGGCTATAAATAGCCCTCTCCCCTTTCATTTTCACCCATGGAGGAGAGCCACCAAGAGAGGAAGAAAGTGAGAGAGAAAGAGTGAGAGGAAAAGAGAGAGAGAGAGAGAGAGAGTGAGGAGGAGAGTAAAGGAAGGGAAGGAGCTCCCAAGCCTTCAAGCCCACATTTTCTAGCCACCTCCTAGCCTTCAGCTCAACCCTTCCAACCCACAAGCCTAGTCCAAAATGATCATGGTTCAATCTACATCTTAGCCTTTTCAAGAATCAAGTCAAAGATCCATTTACATATAAGCATTTACCATGACATCTACTCTCTTTCTCAACCCCACTAGCTCTCACAGACCTCAGTGGACGTATGCTCTGTGACTTGCCGTACATCGGATCCTATCACATCAGAAATCCTAGTGATCTAGTCCACTTTTCTTATCTCCTTGCATAAGCATCATCACATCCGCCTTCTAGACACATTGTTGGATGTATGCTCGTGGCTGCCGAAATCTCGGATCTTGCTACATCAGAAATCCACATGTGACTAGTCCCATCATGACCACAGCACCATCATCATCCCTTGAGACTATTTTACCACACTAAGTAGAGGCCAGTACATTTGTGCGGGCGGAGAGGAGTGCCCCTAACACCTTCCTCTTTGTAGCGAGGTCCCTTACTCGGAATCCGGATCATGAGACGAAGTCAATCTAAGGTCGGAGGATCTTGGATTTCTCAACTACGTATTAGTGGTTCTAGCGACCGCGGGATTACGAGATTATTCGGCTAGTGGCGACTCCAACAATCACAAATCAGCTTAATCACCCCCAAAAGTACCACTACAACACACTTTTACCAAACAACGTGGACGCCCGATTTTTCAGTGTCTACACTAATCAACTCGGGTAACATGTGCACTGCATGCATTGGCTACTTTTATGATTTGACGATCGTGGTCGCTGGTGGGAGTGTTGGTTAGCGAGTGTTAGATGGTGTCACAAGAGAGATTGTTGTGGTGAGAGGCATGCATTATTTCATTAAATCATGCATTGCATTAATCAGAGTATCTAGGGTTCTGTGAATGTATGCTTTCCACTAAATTTACTCTTGTGTATAATAATTCGTGTAACTTACTGTTAATGGTACCACTGAGTTAGCTACTCACTCCCACTCTGGGACAGTGTTTTAAAACACCAACCAAAACATGTCATAGATGCAGGGACAATGGAGCAGGATGTGCTGGAGGATGTTGATGTGGACGACGAGGGGGAGCGGGCATACTTCCAAACTTTCAGTGGATCTTACTAGTTCGGTTGGCGATCGCGGGATTGGGCCAGGGCCCTAGTCTTTTGGGGGTTATATGTATGGATGGGACTAGATACCTACTTGGATGTTATTTTGGATATTTCGGATTTATGCTTAGATGTTTACATTATTAGTAGCACTTAACTTCTCCGTATGAATTATTGTTACTCTATGCTTGGTTTAATTCTCCATTTCCCACGGGATACTTTACATTCATTTACATATAAGGCCCGTTAGGGCATACGTGGCACTCAGGAATTCGGGAGCCGAGTTCCTATTCGGCCCTCGAATTTCGGAGCATTACAATAATGGAATTCAGTATAGCTAACAAGGAAATAAAATAAACAGACAAATAAAAATAAATACATGTGAACACATGTATAGATGAATAATTAGGGCAGATGGTCAACAAGGTATTACTAGGGTATGATCTTCTAAGGACTTGGCTAATTGGGAATTTGATGATGTTAAGTTGTAGATATTTATATTACCCCTAAGCGTACTGTAGAGATGGCGCTGGATAATAATGATCTAAGTTATCCTAAACTCTAAACGCTTTGTAACGGAGTCATGTAGAAAGGAGCCAAGTAGAAATGAATGAATTAAAGTTATAACTAAGATAACAACATTGTATTGTGTAAATAGATTATTTTAGCGAAGGCTCAAAACTCTTATTCTGGTGATCTTTATATAGATTAGGTAGGGTGATTATCTATATCAAGATCTACTTGCAAGCCTATAGATATCCTTAAATGTTACAGAATTCATCAGTATCCGAGTTTGACTTAAATTTCTCATCGCATCTTTTAATTTTCTTTCATTTTGGGAGAAGTCTGATTCTCAAACTTTGGTAGTCTTCTTGAACGCACCTATTATCTCTCAGCAAATTTTCCATTTTGGCAAGATTGTTGACGTAGAAAGTGTTACAGATACATTCCTAGCATGGTTGGACCAAAAGAAGTTGGACCGTAAATTGATCATAACTTTTGATTCGGGTATCGTTATAGTGCACCAAACCGAGTATCATGAAGCGAAGCAGCACGATAACTCAAGGACGAGTTCTTTTGAAGTGGAAGGGACTGATGTAGAGTGGGTCGCGAACACTTTCATATTCAAGATAGATCAGAGAAGGCCCGATCAGAGGCAGAAGTCATCAAGACCGTCAGAACCTTAAAACAAGCATATCCCGCAAAACTAGAATGAGTTACTCGACAAACCATATATGATTTTGGGGTAGGACGAGCTACTTTAGCCAATCAACCCTGCTCTGCCGGGTTGCCTACGCTGAATTTGTGAGATTTCATCCTATCAACGGTCAACTCACATGTTTAGCTTCGTTTTTACTAAAAATAGTAAGTTTTAGTTTGATTATAACTCTTTATCCGTTGGGCTTTAGGAGTTGTGTCCAACATGAAAAGTGCTTAGAATAATTAGGAGAATAACGTGGTTAAGCTACATAGGAAACTTACTATAAAAAGTAAATTTACTATTTATAGTAAGTTACGAATTTTAGGAAGTTTTAATTATAGTTTGCTTTTAATTTCTCTTCCATTACTTGGTATCCCTATTTAAAGGGTTGTGAACTCGTTTATTTAAATGGATTAATCAAATTTTAAATTTATTAGAATTTATTTCTATTTTTTTACTTTCTTTTCTCATGAATCTGAGAAGTTGTTGTAAGGAATTCAGAAAAGCTCCATGAATCGGAATAGTTATCCCTGGGGGAGACGGTGATCAACCTCATCACGTTAATCCGTGTGTCAATTTTGTGAGATGAACTTTCTAAATATATTGATTATTATAGATTTCTCTTCTGACGTATCTTTATAAGATCTTCGAATATGCCACTTCAACTGCATCACGTTGTTTTATCCACAACTGCTATGTGTACCTTGTTCGGCTTACAACAGAGGACAACTCATAGAAGAATACAACGCAAGATATCTAGTACAATAGTATTTTGTCCGTCGTTTGCATGCAGTGATGACAAGCCGCGTTTCGTTGGCTCGCCTGAACCGGACAGGACAGTTGTAAACACCGTATGCTAAATTATTAATATCTTCTCACCAGGATGCTTCATTGGAATCACATAAATACTGCATGAGGATGATGATTTGTGTTTTCTCTGATCAAATCTTGACCGTTCATTTTTCATGATACCAATCTGATGGTTGGGAACGTCTTGTCAGTGCAACTTTTGCATCATGACCTGAAAATAATGGTAAGTAACGAATGGACGGTCCACAATTTATATATGATGCTCCAAAAGAAGTGTGAACGTGTTCGGTCTGTTACGTGTCATTTAAAATATTTCTTTTTAGTAAAAGGTTTGATGACATCATGCTAATGTCCCACGTGTCATTTAAATAAGGTAGGAGAGTTATTGATACTCTGACAGAGTATGACACTTGATAGGCATGACATTTGATATGCAGATACTTAGAAATTGTACACGTGGCATTAATTAAGTCAAATTAAACGGCTAAATCGCCGAACCATTTGTCCTAAATGGCGGTCACGAATTCAGATTGGTTTACAGTCTTGACCTCTTGATTCGTGGACGCTTGCTTGTTGAAATTGGACGATGGGATGCTTTTCATTTACAACCGTCCAATATATATCATCCGATCCGATGGTCAGATGATCAAATGAGCACAAGTTTTTGGTTTATTATACATCTAAACTGGGACCCATGATTTGGACAGTTTAGATTGAATTACTTTTACGCAACATGTATGCAATTTCTGAGTAATTTCTATATGCCGGGTATCATTCATCGCGCTCTGCCAGAGTATCAAAGTTTTTCTTTAATTAAGAAATAATTAGCAAAATAGGCAGTGATGTTTGGGAGAAATCCACACCGTCCATCCGTTTTAGGAGATCATTTTAAGACGTATGACCAAAAAAGAGGAGGATCTAAGACTCAAGTGGGCCATATGAGAGGGAAAATTAGGGAAAGAGTTTCCTGCCATTGAAACCTTTCTGGGATCCACATTGATGTTTATATGCCATCCAAACCGTTTAAAACGTCATTCCCAATAAGATGAAGTGAAATCACAATAAGCTTAGCCTGATAAGAAGCTTATGGGCCGCATGAATATTTCAACGGTGGTTGCTAAATCTCCACCTTTTTCCTCTCGCCTGTCACACTCGACTGTTGAATCCACCTCATTTTTTATAAAATGTACTAAAATGATCTCACAAAATAGATGAATTGAACAGTTGTACGAATCACGAGATTACGACCGCCTGACTAGTGGACCGCTTTATGGGCCATTGTTCATGACTTCTGCAGATAGTAGAAACTAGAGGTGGGCAAATTCGGTCGATCATCCGACCCGTTTCGGGCCGATTTGAACTGATCCAACAGGTTAGATCTGTGCGAATCAGGTACTTCCATCTAAATCCAATCCTTTTCAGATTAGGTATGGGTTGGACATGATTCGATCCGATCCGATCCGATCTAGAATCTGATCTGATTGTATTCGATCCGGACTGATCTGATCCGAATATATTTAGTATTTATATTTTTTTAAATATTTTTTATTATTTTTTAAAACATTTAAAATATTTTTTAATTTTTTAACGGTCCAATTCGTGTCCGATCCGATCCAACTCGATTTTCCTGACCGAGTCAGACTCAGATCGTATCTGTATAGTGAGTTTTCGGATTGGTCCGAGTCAAACGACCCGGACTCGATACCAGATCGGATCGGGTTCGAGTTAGACCAGTATCATTTCGGATCTCTCTGTGTGGGACCCAATCCGGCCGACTCGGACCATGCCCAGCCCTAGAAACCAAACTATCTGAGACAAAAACAATAGGAATATCTAACTTGTCCGAATTCTAGGGTACGGTCCATCCAATAATGTGTGAGTGTTTTTTGTGGCTTGTGGCCCACTAGTCATGGACCCCATAAAAGAATGAATGTAAGATATTAACGGTCGATGGGAGTGACATTGAGTGGAAATTTAAAATAAGAGGTGCTCAACGGTTCAAATTAAAGAAACATATATATGTCCATGAATAACAAATCAGGACCTTCTAATAGATCCTATTTTGGAGCTAGACTCCACATACATTGGGTACTAATATCCGGCCAGTTTAGATGACTTGCGCGTGCTACACGTGTATGACACTGCTCAGTCATGTGTACATGTCTCCTGCTCTACAAGCGTACCGAAATTTGGCATCTACTTCCCCACAGCTCCGTACGCATAGAGATATACCTGCGTACAGAGCTGTGTGGGGCCCACGGAGATGTCCGTGACAAATCCACTCCGTCCATCTATTTTTAAAGACCACGATAGGATGTCAAAATAAGAAATTAGGCAGATCAAAAACTCATACGAGCCACACCAACCAAACAGCGAGAACAGAAACATCCACAGTTGAAACTTTTCTGGAGATGACCATGATTTTTATATGTCATCCAAACCGTTCATAGAGTTCTTACCACTCAGATAAACTCTAGGAACAAATATCATACGGATATAAAACTTCTGTCACACTCAATCATTCAATCCGACTGTTTCGTTTGGTATGTGCCACCTGAGTTTTGGATCTGCCTGATTTTTAGAATCCTGTTCTATTTTTGTCTTTCAAAACATATAGGCGGAGTGGATTTGTCACATGCATCTCCGTGGACCCCACATAGCTAGGCACAGGAAGTTCTCTATGCCTGGGTCACAGGTAAATAGGTAATCAATCAGCTAAGGTTTTCCTAAATGTATACAAGAAAGGGTGCATATGTGGGAGTGGATTAGTTGCGGGCATAGCCTCACCCAACACCATGCGGTACTGACCGTGGGCCCACCTTGATGTATGTATTGTAGATCCACGCCGTTCATGCATTTTCCAACCCTTAATCCATTGAAGAGAGAACGATCCGGTCAAAAGCAATCGTAACGTGACTTCGCACGTCCGAACCGGCGTGAAGTCCGTGTGCTTTTGTAGGGTTTTTTGGAGCGGAAAATGTCACGCGGTCCCATCGTCCGACTGGTGCGTAGTGGGACGCGGATTGCGTCCTACCCCTGCCCGGACGGCAATCCGTCCGGGCAGGTCTCTGTGGAGCCTACCGTGATGTAAGTGTCTTATCCACGCCGTTTCTCGTTTTTCTCATATCATTTTAAGGTATGATCCAAAAAACGAGGCAGGTCCGGGGCTTAAGTGGACCACAAAGTGGGGATTGAACGTACACCATTAAAAACTTCTTGGGAGATGGAGAAGTTTCGAATCAAGCTGATATTTGTGATTTCACTTCATCCACGTCTGCATGACCTTATTAATAGGTTGAATGGTATAACAACATCACAGTGGCCCTTAGAAAGGTTTCAACCGTGGATGTCATTATCACTGCAGCTTCCTTTGATATGGTCCACTGGAGCTTTATACCTGCTTCATTGTTTGTCTCATAACTTAAAATGATACGAGAAAAGCAATTAACGGCGTGGATAAAACACTTACATCACGGTGGGCCCCACAGAGACCCGCGTAGTGGGCTATGTCTCATGCTTCTATGAAATCCAACCCGTCCAAAATGTTGGACCCGCTATGATAAACACCTAGCAGAATTTTTTTAAAATATTAAAAAAAACTAATTTATTCCTTAATTACATGAGCAAAACGTCTACATTTTGTCAGATATATGGTTGTCTATTATTTTTGTGGTGTGGCCCACCTGATCGGTGGATTGATGTGATTTTTGTGCTATATGTCCTTAACTTGGGCGATAGCTTTTGGACGTTTGGATCTTCCTCAGATGACACAATGATAGATGGAGACAGCATTATCGTCCAACCGGTCATGTAAGACCTCTTTTGGGACCATGCCATTGGACGCGGGTTAGGTACTGACAGGTTGGGTAGCGAGACTCCCTACTGAAGTGCCGTCACCAAGTTATGTAGGCCCACCATGATGTATGTTTTGTATCTACACCATTCATACATTTTGAGAGGTCATTTTAGAGCATGATACAAAGAATGAGGTAGATCAAAGGCAGGAGTAGAACTCACCATAGAAAACAGTGGAGAGAGTGACGCCCACCGTTGAAACCTTTCAAAAGTTCACCGTAATGTTTATTTGAGATCCAACCTGTTTATGTGTTAAAGCAGACATGAAAGAAAGGAAAACATAAATATTAGAAAAACTTCTGTAACCCTTAGAACTTTTTATGTGGTAGGGTCTACTGGATGTTTCTTTGAATTATGTGATGACAAGAAACAAAACATACATCATGAGTAGGGCCCACAAAAGTTGGTGACGTCACTTCATTAGGGTCTCTGTGCTCAACCTGTCATTATCTAGTCCGCATCCCATGCCATTGCCCCCTGTCCACCTATGAGGGCCCACCATGATATATATCTTTTACCTATGCCATTCATTCATTTTTTTCAACTAATTTTAGCATGAGCATACAAATTAGGCAGAAGGAAAACTCAAGTAGCCTACATAATGGAGATTGAATGATTACAACCACAGAATTTTAGATCAAGCTGATATTTATGTTTTCCTTTCATCCAAGTCTGCGACCATATGAACAAATGGGATGATAAGCTATGTGACTTAAAGAAGGTTTTAACTGTGGACATCATTCTCCCTCCCCCTTGTTTCATGTTGTGCGGTCCACTTGAACTTTAAATATCCCTTTTATATTTTGTGCTTATGCAATGAAATGAGTTGGAAAACTGGATAGACCGAGTGAGAAAACATATACATCATGGTATGGGTCCCACATAGCTTTGACACCAGCTGGCTAGCTGGTGTTCGGTCACCAGCCAAAGGGCGTCCAAGCTAACCCAGCCATTACGTGATCCACAGGTGAACTTTTAAAAATACGTTCGGTTGTACCTTATTTGTTATGGTGTGGCCCACCTGAACGGTGGATTGGTATTATTTTTGTGATACAAGTCCTTCATGATGGGGAAACCATTTACACAAGTTGGATCTTATACACGCTTGACACGTTGGCATTTGGAAGCTAGTTGGACGGTATCTTAACCGTCCAAGCTAGTTGTATAAGACCTCCTCTTCATGGGATTTTGCCGTTCTGGGATTTCCTTCATCCTCTCAAAGAGCTAGTTGGACGGTATCCTGACCGATACTTGTTGGTTTAATATGAACCGTCAAATATAATTCATTTCAGTGTCCACCAATCGGCCAAATTCGAAAAATCAAATCATTGTAGTTCATTGGATCCATCATCCATCTAGGGGTCATCTAATTGGACGGTTTCATTTGATTTAATTGTAACCCACGTGTATATGGTGACGAGTCATCTATATGTACGGCTAATCAACACCATCCGAATTGTAGGACCCTTTTTTTTTTTTTTTTTTTTTTTTTTAATGGAACATAGATGAAAATTTGCACCGAACGTACATCCCAATGTATGATCAAACCATTAATATGATGGGCCTCACTATTCATTGGGTTATATGATGGGCTCGCTGTGGACAGGGATTAACCAGAAAAACTTTCAGCCTGAAATATTTCAAACTGTTGATTATTCAAAAGTTAAGAAACTGTCCATATTCAATAAATTAAACGACGAAAATACTGAAATTTAGCTTTAGATCTTTTGCGATCAAGCATCCTAGCTCAGGCCCATCATATTAACGGTTTGGATCTGTGAAACATCACCCCAGATACAAAGGCTTTATTTCTGATGTATCCTATAGCAATACGGTATCCTCTACCGTAAGATTTACGCAGCATGACTGCATGAGTGTGCCAGTTTTGTTAAAGCCCACACGCGCATATGTAGCCCAGCCCAGCTACACGCCTGTAAATGGCACGTGTCTAAGATCAGTCCAATCAAAGGTGGGGCCCACAGTATATTTTCTTACCCAGAAATAGGGTCAGTCCACTCATAAGGTGGGCCACATTGCAAGAAACAAATGGGTCCACTCATTGTCTCACATTGGCCCGCTAGACCGGCAAAGCAGCGTGATGGACGGTCAGATCTTGCAGACGTGTTGGTATGAGCACGTGCGTGTTGATGAGCAGGCTTAAACACGTGTGGTCTTAGCTAATCTACAGTTGTAAATTGATCTGGTCCCAACCCTAGGCCCAGCATGGATGACCTGTAGCCCAAAGATTGCAGTAAGCAGATGGTGGTGGTTGTTTTCTGTGGGTTGAAAATGGACGGCTGGAAATGCACCTCTAACAACCTTAACTCTTTATCCGATTTTGTGTATGAGAAAAAATTCGATACTCCGGCAGAGTGATATGGACGATACACAGGCACGTAGTTTAAAATTAAACTGTTAAAATTGTGTGTCCCAGTTTAGATGTTTCATGAACCAAAATTTACTATTCTTTGATTTTGTAAATATCAGATTGGTGGACATTTATTGGACGGTTAAAATTGAAAATTTCCGGTTATCCAATTTCAACAAACCAGTATCCACAAATCAGAGGTCAGGATTATTCAACTAATCTGATTTTGGAACTGAGGCTTAGCGACAGTCTGTTCAACAATATATATAGTCGGTTTAATTTGTGTTAACGTATGCCACGTGTACAATTTCTGGTGCTGCGTATCAAGTGTTACGGAGTATCTAATAATAGCCCTTAATCGATAAGTTTGTAGTATCACTTACGTTAGAACGGATGGTAATTACCACACGTTCGACCTATTTGAGGCCCACCGTAATGTTTGATTGCCATCCAAACCGTCCATTAGATGCGGCAAACCCTAACACGTGATATGCACGTACAGAAATAGGAGCATGTACATGTGGGCCAAACACTCATCCGGTGAACAATCCATGCCATCCGAATTGTGGATGGACCATGACATTAGAATCACAACCGATGGAGCAATCCTAGCCATCAAAAGGAAAATCAGCAAGTGTGGTTTTTTGTGTTATGCTCGATCCAACATCAGGTCAGCGAATTGGAAGGCCAGGATTTACTGACAACTATCCCGTTTTGGTATTTTTAAACAATGGTCCCATGTGACAAGTACATCTACATGGTGGGGTCCATCTGATGTAAGGATTGGCTGCAGCACACGTGTCAAGATGGCCAATGGAGAGATTTGCGTGGGAATATAAATCCAACCTTTGTGTTTCATGTGAAGGTACTGGGGCCCACGTGATGCACGAATTGGACGATTCCTTTCGTTGGTTGGTGAGTGAG
The DNA here is from genome assembly GCA_030180095.1 of Magnolia changhungtana. Classification (NCBI taxonomy): domain Eukaryota; kingdom Viridiplantae; phylum Streptophyta; class Magnoliopsida; order Magnoliales; family Magnoliaceae; genus Magnolia; species Magnolia changhungtana. The sequence continues at coordinate 740,046 of JASAUF010000481.1, forward strand.
GTGAGATTGATAGCATGTAGAGATTGTTGTTGGCGAGTGAAGGTACTGAGAGAGGACGCGGAGTAGCTGTGACTCGGATTGGGCCCCACCATGAAGTATGTTATTTATCCACTCCGTCCATTTATTTTTGCAGATCATTTTAGAAGAAAATCCCAAAAAATAGGTAAATCTAAAGCTTAAGTGGACCACACAATAGGAAATAGTGGGGATTGAATACGCACCATTGAAAACTTCCTGGACCAAGGAAGTTTTGGATAAGCTGATATTTGTGTTTTCCCTTCCTCTGTGTCTATGTGACCTTATGAACAGGTTGGATGGAAAATAAGCATCGCGGTGGGCCCAGGAAGGTTTCAACGGTGGCCCACTGAAGGTTTCAACGGTGAGCGTTATTGTGAGCGTTATTATCCCCGCTGCTTCTTCGACGTGATAGACTTTAGCTTTGGATCTACCTCATTTTTGGGTTCATGCTCAAAAATAATCTGAAAAAATGGATGGACGGCCTGGATAAAACAAATACCCATCATGGTGGGTCCACATATTTTTGCCACGTATGAAGTACGGACGTCATTGCTTGGTTCTCCACCACCCAATCCGAGTCTGATCAGCTGCAACCCCAGGTCCAGCCCGGTGGGTGCGACCTTGATCATGGCCCACCTCAATGTATTTGCTATATATCCACTCCGTCTATCTGTTTCGCCAAATCATTTTAGGGCAAAGTCCTAAATTTTAGGCAGACCCAAATCTGTGTGTGAATGAATTCACACTATATATTGAAAACTTTTTAGGCCACAAAAGTTCTGGATGAAGCTGATATTTATGTTTTCTCTTTGTTTACATATGTGACATTTGGTCCTTACTCATGCCTCAATGGTATACTCACAAGAGCCTGTGTGACCTTATCAATACGTTGTATGGCAAATAAACATTACAGTAATGTTTCCTGTGGTGTGGCCCACTTGATACTTTGATCTACCTCTTTTTTGGCTAAATTGGAATGCGGTTTGGCTAGTGACCCAACACCAGCCAGCTAGCTGGTGTCAAAGCTATGTGGGCCCACCATGATGTATTTGCTGTATCTACTGTCGATTCATTTTCCCAGCTCATTTTATGGCATGAGTTAAAAAAAATAAGGCAGATCTAAATCTCAAGTGTACCACACCAAAGGAAAACAGTGTTGATTGAAAGTCCACCATTGAAAACTTCCTGGGCCCACTGCAATATTTATTTTCCATCCAAACTTCCAGCTAACTGGCTGGTGCTGGGTTGCCAAGGCCCGTTTCGGATGCCTCAACTAGGGCTGAAAGTCGGGCAGGTTCAACCCGGCTGACCCGACATTGGGTTGGGCTTGGGCATAATGTGTCGGGTTCAGTCTTGCCCGACCCAACCCGAACCGATAGATATATATAAGTTACTTATAAATTATAATTGAGTGTGAATTGCCTACATTGAAGGCACAAGAAATTTCACCTGACAGAGACTGCATGGGTTGAAGTTGAGTTGAGAATTCCCAACTGGAAGTTGGGTTGGATTGGGTTATGGCTGAGGTATGGAAACTTGGGTTGGGTTGGATTGGTTTAGGGATGAGGTATAGGAAACTTGGGTTGGGTTAGGGTTGAGCACCAACGCAGTCCAACCGACTTTCAGCCCTGGCCTCAATATGAGTGTAGGAAATCCTTGGGAGTGGATTACGTGAGACCCGGCCCCACCCTAGACAGTGAGACCCTTATCGTGGGGTCCACCTTAATGTATGTATTCTGTATCTATGCCGTCCATCCATTTTTCCAAATCGTTTTAGTTCATTATCTCAAAAAATGAAGCAGATCCAATTATCAGGTGGACCATACCATAGTAAACAGTGGTGACTGAATGCCCTACCCTTAAAAGCTTCTTAAGGGGCACCTTCATGTTTCCGTACTGTTTATCTGCCATCCAATCTATTGATAAGGTCACATAACCCTGGATGAACGGAAAACAAACAAAAATCAGCTTGATCTAGAACTTGTGGCCGATTAATGGTCAGTCACCACTGTTTTCCTATGGTGTGGTCCACCTAATAATTGGATCTGCTTCATTTTTAGCATAATACCCTAAAATGATATTTAAAAAATGAATAAACGGCGTTGATACAGAATACATACATCAAGGTGGGCCCCACTAACAGGACAGTGCACCTATATAAGAAAACGCATCCCAACCATTGATCAAATAACAATCAGATTTTAATTTGTTTTTTCCTTTTATTTGAATGCAATATATAAATTGCAAATATTCAAAAAGAGGAACATGCTCTTGTACTGGAGCCCCTGAAACCCATGCAAGATTGCAAACACATAAAACTCTCTCATTCCTTCCCTACTTCTTCATCTTCTCTCATTTCGAACGTGCATGAAATCACAGAACAGCCATGCAAACCACCCCCACGATAACACTAACTGCAACACGTATGACCGAACCATCAGAAGAGTCGGCCGAAGGCCCGTCAGCGTCAGGGCTGGAGGCAGCAGCTTCAGGTCCATCACTGACCGGAAGAGGTGGTGACGACGATGGGCTGTCGGAAGTTGGGCCATCAGATTCTGGTGTCTCAGCTTCAGGAGTTTCAGCTGTGGGCCCATCGGACTCAGGAGCATCAGCTGGAGAATCAGATGCTGGCGCTGATGCCTTTGATGGTGCTGGCGCCTTCTTGGGTGTGGCTGCAGGCGGAGTGGCCGGAGTCTTTGGCTGGGTATTATTAGGGTTATCGATTCCGGTCGGGAAGATGATGCTGCTGACCTGTAATACTGAGATATTGTACGGCTGAGCGGCGATTTTCTTCATTACATTGGCATTGAGACCCGACCCTGGAACTGCAGACCCCATCCTAATCTGGCCTGAGGACTTGTCGTTTGTGACGTTGATGAATCCTTGCTGGTTGGTAGCTAGACCTGATGATTGGAAGAGGGTTGTGAGGAGCGCGGATTTCTTCGATAGTTTATGGAGTTTCTCCATATCGTAGTAGTCGAGGATGACGTGGACGCTCAAGACGTTCTTCTGGACATCAGGAGAGCTTCCTGAAATGGCGGAGATAGCACCATTGTCGACTGCGAGTACGGTGATTGTCTGGCGCTTGTTGATTTCGGCTGCCAGATGGGTCTGGCTCAGGAGACTGTTGAAGGTGGAGAAGTCGGATTGGTCTTCGAGGATTTTGGTGATGTTGAAGGCAGTAGCAGAGGATAGGAGGAGGAGGAAGGAGATGAAGATAGGAGAGAAGGAAGAGGAATTCATGGTTATTTTATGTTGGAGCTTCTTGGTTTTTTTGGATATTAGGTAATAGAGAGAGAGAGAGAGAGAGAGAGAGAGAGAGAGAGAGAGAGAGAGAGAGAGAGAGATAAGAGGATTATTAGTTATGAGGTCGTTGGAAAGATGGAGGAGAGGATGTCTTCCAAACGAGGCCTGATGGAAAGAAGGAAAGGAGTTGAAGTTATATAATAGGGAAGGTGTAACTGAATTTCGAAAACGGGTGGAAGAGAACATTTCTCCCGCCAAATATGGTTGCATTATGGTTTTGAATGAAACTAGGTTTCTTTGCTATTTTTGGACGTTAACGAGGTTTGACCTTCCAAAGGTGGTATTCAAATGCTTGACTTTTGCTTGGGTTATTTGATACTCTGGTGTAGTGGATGGTTGATACGCGGGCATGTAGAAATGTTACATGTGGTACGTAAGCTTTGACCAATCGAAAAAGATTAAATCATGTTGGACTTTTTCTTTATTGAGTTGAGCAGCATTCGGATTGCGTAGTGTAGCACACAGCACCGAAGTTGGTACTTTGTGCTAATGGGAAAGTTGTACCAGTCACCATGATGTATGTGTTTTATCCGCACCGTACATTCATTTTTCTAGCTCAGTTTAGGGCATTGGCCTTAAAATGAGTCAGATTCAAGTCTAGGGAGGACCACACCACAGGAAAAAGTGGTGATTGAACTATCACCATTAAAAACTTCCTAGGGCCCACCGTAATGTTTATTTGCCATCCAACGTATTGATTAGCTTACCCAGACTTGGATGAAGGGAAAACACACATATCAGTTTTGATCCAAAACATTTGTAGGTCCTAAGAAGTTTTTAATTGTACACGTTCAATCCACACTGTTTATTGTGGTGTGGCCCACTTGACGCTTGGATCTACTTCATTCATGGTCATCATTCTAATGATACGGGAAAGCTGATGAACGTAATGGATTTCTCGCGGACATCTCAGTGGGTCAAAAAACACTAAAGGGCCGTTTGGATACAACAGTAACTTTTTCTGCTGATGGTGGAATTAAGATAGGATAAATAAGTCTGGTTAATAATTAATTATCAGTTATTTACTGAAAATTATTTAAGTATTTCAGTGATATATATATATATATATATATATATATATATATATATATATATATATAGGGAAAAGGTACTATGCGCTCGAGCGTAAAGCGGTCGTCCGTGAGGTTGAGCTGGTGTGGGCCCTACCGTGATGCCGTTCGAAAATCCACACCGTCCACTAGATGCACCATTCCATAGGGGACCCAGATGGCTGAAAATCAAGTCAATCCGTGACTTTTGTGGGCCACTACAAAAGTTGAGAGGGGCTGTGCACCATTGAAACATTCAAAACCATTTTTGGGGACCTTTCGAGACGTTTTTTGATGATCAACACCGTCCATCATGTGTGTCCCACTTGAATATAATTTTAGACCAAGTTTCAGGTGGTATCCACAACTCAGGTGGGGCCCACCAAGTGCATTTACATGTTTTTGCGTGTATACTTACGTTTACCGATGGTATGGCCCACCTGAGTTATATGGACGACTGATCACACGGCCCACCCTGGGCTCGCACATCTGGTGGACAGTGTGGATCTTCGAACGGCATCACGGTGGGGCCCACACAGCTCGACCTCACGGATGACCACTTTACGCTCGAGCACATAGTACCTTTTCATATATATACATATGAAAAGGTACAGTGCACTCGGCCTCACGATAAGCTCCCATGAGGTCCACACAGCTCGACCTCATGGGATGGTGCATTTGACTGATGGGGTAGATGTTCAAAATGCATCATGGTGGGGCCCACACAGCTTGACCTCATGGGATGTTTCCATAGCTCGAGTGTATAGTACTTTTTTCATATATATATATATATATATATATATATATATATATATATGGAAAAGGTACTATGCGCTCGAGCGTAAAGTGGTCGTCCATGAGGTCGAGCTGGGGTGGGCCCCACCGTGATTCCTTTCGAAGATCCACACCGTCCACCAGATATACCGCTCCAAGTGGGACCCACACGGCTGGAAATCGACCGTCCACGGAACTCATGTGGGCCATACCTTCTGAAAACATAAGTATACATGTTTTCGCGTGTATACTTATGTTTTCAGAAGGTGTGGCCCACCTGAGTCACTGATTGACTTGATTTTGGGCCGTCCAGGCCTAACATGGAATGGTGCATCTGGTGGACGGTGTTGATGTTCGAAAGGCATCACGGTGGGGCTCACCCAGCTCGACCTCACGGACGACCGCTTTACGCTCGAGCGCATAGTACCTTTTCCATATATATATATATATATATATATATATATATATATATATATATATATATATATATATATATATATATATATGCTCAACACGCAACTAGTTGGACAATTCAAATTGTTCCAACTAGCTTAGTCATTTAATGAGCAGTAACGTTAATAAATCTTTCCACGTAATTGATGAAAAGAAGTTGTTTGTTTGGGTGGGCCCCATTGTAGCATTAATGTGAAATTCACCCAATCATTAGGTAAGTCACTGCATGTCACAACCGGTACAAAAAGACCAGCCCTATCCCTTGTTCACGTGAACCACACAATTGGAACAAGTGTAGATAGAAAGCTTACCCTCCAAACTCTTTCTCTTGGTGTGGCCCACTTGAATTATTTATGAGACTGATTTTTGGGTATGATGCCTAACATTTGGTGTGGCAGCTAATGGTTGGAGTAGATTTTACATTCTCATCAAGGTGGGCCTTGTAAAAATTAAGGTTGGTTGTTTCTTCCAACTGTTTCAATTGGTATGACCCACTTAAATCATTGATTAGCTTGACCTTTTTTTTGCTCTGATCCCAACATGGCATTACACATCTAATGATCGGAGTAGATCTATTGAACACATCACGGTGGGCCATTTCAAAAATTGAAAGGGGTGTACACCAGTCAAACCATTATTGTTTGATTTGTTTCCATAAAATAGTTAATTTCTGTAAATAACAGTAAGAAGTGGATTAGGTGTTACCCGAGCAACAGAGGCGGCGAGTGTTTCTCAAACCATATGGTCCACCATGATATATATGTTGTATATCCAGGCCGTCCATCAGTTTTTACATGTCATTTCAGTGCAACTAACTAAAAATATAGTAGATTTGAATCTCAAGAGGACCACACCACAAGAAACAATGGATATCGAATACCCCATTGAAACATTCCTAGGCCTACAATGATATTTATTCATCCAACATGTTCACGAGGTTACAGGCACTGATGTATAATTTTCATCCATGTCAGTCATGAGGTAATTCCTACTGGGATGAACTGAAATTATAACACACAAAAAAAAAAAAAAAAAAAAAAAAAAAAAAAACAAGATCCAAAACTTTTGTTGCCGCATGAATATTTCAACGGTGGAAGTTCAATCCTCACCTTTTCTTGTCGTGTGGCCCACTAGAGTTTTGGATGTATATCATTATAAGGTTGATGTCCTAATATGATCTAGCAAAATTGATGGGCGGGATAGATTTATAACAGACATCGCGGTGGGCCCCACCTAGCTTCAAGTTACAACCGGATGCTTTGGCTTTGTTTCGGATAATACGAGGGAGAGAGAGAGAGAGAGCATTAATAAAGGATGGAGGGATTAAATGAGGAGAGAGAAAAAAGGAGATTGAGAAAGCTTGTTTTAAAAGAAAATGGAATATTTAGATAAGTTACACTTATAATTTACCACGGTGATCTTTCATATGTGTAACAAATCTAGTCAGTTAAACATTTAGGGTTCCTTTTAAGCATATAAGCATGTGAAATATATAAAATATTATTTTTATGTAATTAATAATAAGATATTCTCCTACAACAAAATTGGGTGGTTAGAAATTTATTCTAACATTCCATATTCAACTTGCTTGTGTAGATAAAGTAATTAGAATCATTTACAAATTTTTGGCCCAGATTGGATGTGACACTTATTCCTACTGTACCTGTATAAAACTTGATGCCGTGTGCTCTCTTAAGAGGAGGCATTACATAGGAATAAAAAGAGGTTTTTTATATTTAATGCACAGCTAGTTGGACCAATTTGAGTAGTCCAACTAGTTGTGTGTGAGCATCTCTCTCTCTCTCTCTCTCTCTCTCTCTCTCTCTCTCTCTCTCTCTCTCTCTATATATATATATATATATATATATATATATATATATATCAGGCCAAGCGAGGTTTTGGATTAGGCTGATATTTGTATTTCACTTCATCCTAGTGGGATTCACCTTATGAACAGGTTGGATGGCCCACTTGATAATTGGACCGAACCATTCATCACTGGCCGAGGCTCCGCCTAACCAATACAGGCCTAGATTTCAGCCTAGTTTAAGGTTCCAATGCCTCTGGACCCATTGCCACACCTAGCATCAATCAACTACTAATGCTCTTTTTATGACATAAACCCATGTTTAAAATTAAGATGATAAAAGAAACTAATGACATTATTGTTTATCTACAATACCATTGAAATGAAAATGATATTAGAATCTTATTTTCAGACGAAAAATGGCACAGGATGCATTTTCCAATTCCAAACTAACCAACAGATAATGGAAAAATCAATGTCGCCCCAAAAAAGAAATCAATTTGGAACAGCTACCAGGAAACAAATGGACCATTCGACTATGGACTTTTCCACATTTCTACATTTATCCATGGAAAACTGCACAGCACACCAACCTCATTGTCTGTTTCTCAAATCTACAAAATGGTTCAACAAAAAAAGAACCTTCCAAAAGGACACGTTTGTTTTCATTGGATGTTGATGAAATGAAAACCATATCCACAAAATCCTAGTTTTCTGTTGTTTGCAAACATAAAATGGGTGTGGAATGTCTTTCCATTTCCATCCTGCCCTTCAAAGAGTGCCATACTTGCATTTCGCTGAAAAGGCAGTGAATTAATTTCCACCTCGGAGATGGGTTTATGCTTTATAGGAAAATCCATCATTCCAAACATAAGAATCAAAACAGGAATTACGGAAAAAAGGGAAGATTCTAAATCCAATGCGCAAAACAAAAAATAGTTTTCCTCGAGGATTTCATTCAATTCGTCTACATATAGATTCCAATTTTCTATTTCGATATCCACTTTTTGGATTCAACCAAAACAAACATGCCCAACCTCAGAATGAAAGCAGGGTAATTCACAACACCCAATTCACATAAAATGACAGGTTGTAGACATCTCTTAAGGTTTTCGGTTTCAATCAAAATGCAACCATAGCAGGGATCTTGACGACAGCTCCAACCAAAACAAAGAACGCGAAGCTGCTACATTTGTCCTCATGCCCTCTCCTTCAGATCGATATCGAATGGTATTGACCCATGGAGCAAAAACGATCAAAGTGTTCATATACCCTCCATCAAGCAATATTCTTGATGATATCCGCAATAACTTTGTCCATGTCAAGTGCTCTCATCTTTTCAAAAGGCCTTGGCATTGCCTACAAAAAAAACCAAAAGGCTAAGAAAACTAATATTTGCAACTTTCCCATGTGTTCCAGAAACCAAAGGCAATGAACAATGTGCAAATGGTTGATGTCGAAGAATAAAAGGTTGCATTGACTACCTAATGAAATGAAACTATCATTGTTAGTAATTAATAATAGCACTATTATGAATTGTTGTCGAGCGTATTGGTCCGTCACCTTTGCTTTAAAGGGTGTTTGTGAAGAGCATAAATGTCATCTTAACATGTTAAGGGGCATCTCCTGACGTCATGTCTCATACGGGTGTGTGACAAAGCCTAGTTTCTCATGGCTTTTCAAAGAGCTTTCTCTTGTCGTGTTCTCTACATAAGGGGAACGTGTGTAGAGGGTGAGAGCATCTTCTAGGATTTTCTGGGTAAGAAATTTATGGTGCATTGAAAGAGTGAGAGTGAGAAGCCTTGTATTTCTAATTTCTATTGTTTTAGTAAAGAAGAACGCTCATGTTGCTGCCCCATGGACGTAAGCTAATTTTCGAACCATGTATCCATGTGCTTCTTGTCTCTTACTTTATGGTTTGACCGTTTGGGTTTTTGTTTTGAATCTTTCCTTCTATGGTTTCGTTTTGTTGGATCAAACGTTTGTAGGTGTACCTGTGCAATGACTGGTATCATAGCTTTGGTTCGATTTTGGTCAGCTTGTGGTTTTTTGGTTTATATACTTTTGATTAGTGATCTATTGCCTATTAAAGGTGTGCATTGTCTACAAAGACATCGAATGCAAAGTTTGAGGTGATGTTTGATAAGAAGAATAATTTTAACCTATGACTGGTTAAGGCATGTGATCTACTAATTCAGCAAAAGTTTACACAAGGTATTGAAGGGAAGATCAAATAATATGGCATTAACTGATGACGAGTGGAAAATTTTAGACTTGATGTATAGCAACCCTAAATTTTGGTGCATTAAAAAAATTAAAATAAATATTTAAATATTTTATTTTTAATTTTTAAAATAAAGACAAGTCAATAATTGAGTTGGTAGAGATATTCTTAGTTGAGAGAGAGGTCTAGGGATTGATTCTTGGATTAGTAATAATAATTTTTTTATCAAATATAATAAAAAATTTCAAATTCAGGATAAGGGAGAATGTGCTCATCCTATCTTATCAAGAGAAATTTCTTTAAAAATGGATACGGAGGTTTCTACATAAGAAAAAAGAGATATGAAGCCTAAAGAAAAAGGGAGATGAGATTCTAAAAGGGCTTGATCAAGTAAGTTTCAACCCTTAGATCTTTTTAATTTTTTATTATGTTGTTAATTTCTTCTCGATCTATACAATGGATGGTATAAATCATCCACACAATCATTGTATAGGTGTGTAGAAAAAAATTTAACAAAGTGATGCTTTATGATTTCAGATCTAGTCAATAATATTTTAAGAATAAATTTAATGGATGGAATCTGATTGTGTTAAGATAGATCTGAACCATTCATTTGATCCTAAGCACCAAAAGATAAATGTGCCTTGAATTTCAGAGCAATCTGACCATCGGATGGGCCACACTAGTCAAATCTATAAATGTTTAAATAAGGAAAGTTTAGATTTCTGCGCAATTGATTGGTATCACTTAGCGTAGAAAGTCGAGATGGGTCATCCGATATATATGTGGTTAGATCCACACCATTCATCTAATGTGTAGAGGTAAAATATGCCAAGACCTCAAAAATTTGGATAATCCAATCATCCGGTAGGCCACCCCAATTAATCATTTGACATTCAATTTCAGGATCTTAAAAAGAAAATCTAAATTTTGATAATTAAATTTAATAAACATATATTTTTAATTATTAAATCATTTAAGATTTGGCCACCTAGGTTGTATATCAAAGGTGAGCACCACCGTGTAATATAACCAGATGAATAATAACGCTGTTGATATAATTGATAGAATCTTTGAATTCAAACCAACCTAATTACCTTGTAAATTCTACATTACCAGACTCAGGTGAATAACCCAACGTGTCTCATGATTTATTAGAATTAAAATAAATTATTTGTAATAGTTTAATTGATTGATGTACTGATTTGAGTATTTTATTGAAATATTGTATGATGCGGTAAATTATATGCTAATCTGTGCCAAATTGCATGAAATTATAATTGTAAATTAAATTTATTTATCAAGACAATTATATATGGCAGTTATGAAAATGATACATTCATACATCATCTATCATTCATTGCATTTGCATTATCGATCCTAGGGGCCCTCCCTGGAAGAAATGTCGATCCTAGGGGCTCTCTCTGAAAGAAATGTCGATCCTGGTAGAGCGTTACTAGATGCGTGCTATGCTCAAGCCTACAGAAAGGTGAAAGCCCACCCAACGGGTGGATGCAGGTTGACGACCTCCAACCCAAGCAGATGGACAATCATCTCATCTGATGCATTCATATATCATTGCATCCATATCATTATGCACACATGGTTACATTAAGTGCTTGTATTATTTTAATTACTATGATTATGAACCATGCTGGGTTATTTCACTAAGCCTGGCCAGCTAACCTTTTCATTGATGAAAAAACCGAACAGATAAGAAATTAACTGATGAGTTGGCGTATGAACAAAAAGTTGTGGTTGAACTGCTGCACGGCACACGTGAGACGTGATCGTATTTGTCAAGAGAGGAATTAACCACATTTGGACCGTTCCTAATTAATTAATTAGAATTCCCCTTGTTATGATGATCTGATTTATATATAATGAATGGTGGTATTAGTTATAGGATTTTTTAAATATTTGATTGGTTTTATTTAATTGAATTGTTTTAGGTCTGTAGCAAATAAGTTGTATTGACTGATGAATGATGCCTAAAATATGCAAATTAAATGTTTATGGATGTTGAGAATGGACGAATGTTGTTGCTTAAATCATTTGTGTGAATGATTATGAATGGACCTAGTCGGAATGTAAAAATAAATATTACTTTCGCCTTTAAATAATCATATAATAGAATGAAGTTAATACACTTTGTATACGAGTTATGACTCGAAACTCGGGTCTGAGGGTGCACACTCTGTACTCGAATTTTTGGGCGTGACATGAGGGTTAGCACAATCCGCTTATATCTTGCAGATGAGGTTCTTTATAACATCATAAATGAGAATTCTTTGAGAAAGCTTTCGAAAGAATTGAAAGGCCTCTACATGACAAAATCCATGACCAACAGGTTGTACCTAAAGCAGCAGTTACATACCTTGAAGATGAAAGAAGGTATGTCTGTCCATGATCACTTGAATCAATTCAATAAGATTATTTGTTAATTACTGAACATTTATATGAAAGTTGACAAATAGGATAAGGCCTTAATTTTATTACGTTTGCTTTCTCCATCATATCATTATCTTGTTACGACTTCCATTTATAGTAAGGAGACTATAACGGCAATAGATGTTACATTTTCTCTTCTATCAAAAGAGCTCGTCAAAAAGTCGAGTGATGAGGAAGGACATGTTGCGCAGCACGCCAACAACGCAGTGAAGCGAGATCCAATCTCAGGTCTCACCCACAAACGATAAACAAGAAGAAATATAAACTAGAAGAATAATCAAAGCATTACAAACAAACCACAAGACAAGATATACGTAGAAAAACCCCAACAAGGGTAAAAAAAAAAAAACACGGATGCAAACTTGCACTATGAAGAAAAACGAAAATTACAAGGCAATATACTAACCTCTTCCCTTAGAAGTACAGAGAAAACCCTTTGCCCACACCTTGGAATAACTCTCATAATGCCTAGAAAAGCCCTAGGGACCCCAATTTATAGTTTAGGCAACTTCCCTTTTGCACCCTGCGAAAACCGACTCAAAAATCCGCAGTTCGTGCAAAATCCGGAAACGAATCAGAGTAACCTCGACTAGTCGAGCAGGGGCCTCGACCGGTCGAGCACCTCGAACCCCAAAAAACATAGCTCGCTAGACTTTGAGTCGAGCCAGCCCTCGACTGGTCGAGCAGGGCACTCGATTGGTCGAGTGGCCCTGTCTAGATGTGGCTCCACATTTCAACACTCTCACTTGGAGACACATCACCATAAAACTTCGTCTTCTACATCCGGAGTGCACCACCTCTTTGTCTTCAAGCCTGAAGATCAATCAAAGCTTAAAAAGCTTCAGCTTCTCCCGTGTGACCCCCTTGGTCAGCATATCCGCAGGATTCTCACTTGTATGAGTCTTCTCCAGAGCAATCGATCCATCTTCCAGTAACGAACGTATGAAGTGATATCTGATGTCAATATGCTTGGTCCTTGAATGAAAGGCTGAATTCTTAGCCAAGTGTATTGCACTCTGACTGTCACTGTACAGCTTACAATCCGCTTGCTTCTTACCCAACTCTTCCATGAAACCTTGCATCCACACCATCTCCTTGCACGTTTCTGTAGCTACAACATATTTTGGTCCCGTCGTACTGATAGATACTATCTTCTGTAACTGAGAGACCTAACTAACTGCAGCACTACCCAGAGTAAAGACATAACCTGTAGTGCTTCTTCTGTTGTCGATATCTCCTGCCAAATTTGAATCTACGTAGCCTTGTAGCTTAATTTTCGATTCACCATAACACAACCCTATATCCACAGTACCTACCAGGTATCTGAGGATCCACTTCACAGCTTCCTAATGTTCCTTCCCGGGGTTGTTCATGAACCTGCTAACAACTTCCACTGCTTGAGCAATGTCTGGCCTCATGCTCACCATAGCATACATGAGACTCCCAATAGCTGACGCGTATGGGACTTTAGCCATGTAGTCCAGTTCCTCTTGCATCTTTACACCTTGCTCCTTAAATAGCTTGAAGTGGTTGACTAATGGAGTGCTAACCAGCTTAGCACCTCTCATATTGAATCGATCAAGTACCTTGGCTATATACTCTGCCTGTGATAAAACTAGTTTCTTGTTTTCTCTGTCACGCTTTATCCTCATGCCTAGGATTTGTTTTGCAACTCCTAAATCCTTCATGGAAAATTCTCTAGACAGTTGTCTTTTGAGATCTGAGATGTCCTTCATGCTTAATCCGACTACAAGCATATCATCAACGTACAGAAGAATGATGATGTACAACGTATCAAACTTCTTCAAATAACAACAATGGTCATGACATCTCCTAAAACCGTTTCCCGACATGAAATTGTCGAACTTCTTATACCACTGCCTCGGGACCTGCTTCAGGCCATATAGACTCTTCTTCAGTCTACACACCTTGTACTCCTTTCCTGGTGACACGTATCCTGTCGACTGATGCATGTATATCTCTTCTTCAAGGTCCCCATGAAGAAAAGTTGTCTTAACATATAGCTGCTCTAAATGTAAGTCTTTTATAGTCACTATACTCAAGACCAAGCGAATCGTATACATTTTCACCACAGGTGAAAATATTTCAGTGAAATCGATACCTGCCTTTTGTTGACACCCTTCCACAACCAATCTAGCCTTGTATCGTTTCGAACCATCGTGCTCCTCCTTCAGTCTGTAAACCCACTTTTATGAAGAGCTTTCTTATCCTTGGGTAGAGTGACTAGCTCCCATGTACGATTAGACTCAAGAGAGTTCATCTCATCATCCATGGCCTGCTCCACTTAACCCGTGTATCCGACTGTAATGCCTCTTCAAAACACTCTGGTTCACCATTATCTGTCAGCAGTAAATAATGTGAGGGTGAGTATCGAACCGTGGGTCTCCTCTCCCGAGTAGACCTCTTCACAACCGGTGTCTGTGGCTCTACCTCATAATGCTCTTGTGCATGATCATCCTGTGGCGCTGTAACACCCGCGTCCGGTAACTCTTCCAACTCTACGAATTCTTTCTCTTCGGCCTTATTTTCCTGCAGTCTTTATGCATCACTTTTTAATTGAAGCCTACGTCCTTGCTTCTAATGATTTTTCTGTTTTCTGCATCCCAAAACCTGTAGCCAAAATCATGCTGCCCATAGCCTATAAACGTGCACCTCCTGGACTTCGCATCCAGCTTGTTTCTGTGCTCTGCATCAATGTGAACGTATGAAGTGCAACCGAACACTTTGAGATGTGCAAGGTTCACTTCTTTCCCAGTCCACATTTCTTCTCGTAGCCCACCATCCAATGGTGCTGAGGGACTTCTATTGATGAGATATGCGGCAGCATTCACAGCATTTGCCAAAAAAATCTTGGGCAACCTTGCATGTAACCTCATGCTCCTGGTACGCTCAAGGATAGTCCTGTTAATGCGCTCAGCCACACCATTCTATTGCGGTGTCCCTGGAATCGTTTTCTGATGTTTGATTCCATTTGCTGCACAATACTCCTCAAATCTCTTATCACGGTATTCTCCCTCATTATCAGATCTGAGACATTTTACTGTTTTTCCTATCTCGTTTTCTACCATTACTTTCCACTTCTTAAATACATCAAATACATCAGATTTGTGCTTTATGAAATAAATCCAGAGTCTTCTACTAACATCATCAATAAAGGAAACAAAATAATGTGAACTACCAAGAGATGATACCTGTGTCGGTCCCCACACATCAGTGTGTACAAGATCTAACAGATGCGTCTTTGGAGCATGTACTGTCTTCTTGAAGCTTACCCTCTTCTACTTGTCATACACGCAGCCCTCATAGAATTCCAAGTCAATAGACTTCAGCCCTGGTATCTTCCCTTTTGACAATAACATTCTCATCCCCTTTCTCACTCATATGTCCCAACCTCTGACGCCATAACTGCCCATTCACTCCAGTTGATGCGACTACGAGTGAACTATACGATCCTGAAGTCACGTATAAAGTACCTTCCTTCTTGCCTCGATATATCACCAAGGCACCTTTTGTGATCTTTCAGGAATCACTAGTGAATGTCGTCACATATCCGGTATCGGCTAACTGCCCCACTGAGATCAAGTTCCGTTTCAAACTTAGTACATGTCTGACATCTTTCAATTTCAAAGTCGTTCCGTCTTTCTGATTTACGTGAACGTCTCCCTTTCCAACAATATTGCATGGCTCATCATCACCCAGGTAGACTCTCCCTAAGTCACCTGATACATAATTACGCAGAACTTCCTTACATGAAGTGGCATGAAACAAAGCACCCGAGTCTACAACCCAAGACTCATTCCTCGCATCAAGAGACAAGATCAACACCTCTATATTACTCTCCTCAGATAGATTCACTGAATCATTCCCGCCTTGAGAGCTTCCTTCTTGTTTCTTGAGCGCCCTGCAATCACGTTTCATGTGTCCCTTCTTCCCGCAATGCCAACACCCGTCTTTGTCTTTCGGTCCCTTGGACTTCTTCCTCGACTTAGAACGTCCGTGTTTATTGCCTCCTTTGTTCAGCAATCTTCCTCTTCATTCAACGTTTAGAGCATTTCCTGAATCCCATGAAACTCCTGATGCCTTTATTCTAGATTCTTCGCTGAGAATTAGACCGGCCACATTATCAAATTTCAGCTTTGTCGACCCTGAAGAATTGCTCACAGCAATCACCAAACCATCCCAACTGTCTGGCAAACTGGACAAGATCAATAACGCCCTGACCTCATCCTCAAAAACAATGCCAACAGATTCCAACTGGCTCGTGACTGTATTGAACTCGCTTAGATGTTCAGTCATGCTCCCACCATCTGACATCTTCATGTTGAATAGTTGTTTCATAAGATGAACCTTGTTAGACGCTGAGGGTTTTTCATACATGGTGGTTAGGGCTTCCATTAATTCTTTTGTGGTTTTCATCTTGGATATATTGAAGGCAACGCTCTTGGATAAAGAGAATCGGATCGTTTCTAAAACCTTCCGATCCAATAAAAACCATTCATCATTTGTCATCTTCTCTGGTTTCTTCTCTTTTCCTCCTAGAGGAATATAGAGGTCCTGATACAGATAATCCTCCATCTGCATCTTGCAGAAAGCAAAATTTGAACCATCAAACTTCTGAATTCTAGTCTTCCCTTCTTCCGTCATCGCTCCCAATAGAACTAGAACCAATAGCTCTGATACCAGTTATTGCGCAACACGCCAACAACGCAGTGAACCGAGATCCAATCTCAGGTCTCACCCACAAACGATAAACAAGAAGAAATATAAACTAGAAGAAGAATCAAAGCATTCCAAACAAACCACAAGACTGCGTGGAAAAACCCCAACAAGGGTAAAAAAAACCACGAATGCAAACTTCCACTATGAAGAAAAACAAAGATTACAAGGCAATATACTAACCTCTTCCCTTGGAAGTACAGAGAAAACCTTTTGCCCACACCTTAGAATAACTCTCATAATGCCTAGAAAAGCCCTAGGGACCCCTATTTATAGTTTAGGCAACTTCCCTTTCGCACCCTTGCGGAAACCGACTCAAAAATCCGCAGTCCGTGCAGAATCCGGAAACGAATCTGCATAACCTCAACTGGTCGAGCAGGGGCCTCGGCCGGTCAAGCAGCTCGGACCCCAAAAAACATAGCTCGCTAGACTTTGAGTTGAGCCAGCCCTCGACTAGTCGAGCAGCCCTGTCTAGATGTAGCTCCACATCTCAACAGGACACACTAAAGGTTTGGTGGTTGGAGATAAATCAACAAAAATAAATAAATAAATAAAAATCAAGGTAGTAGGTCTAGATCGAAATCTAAACCTAGAAAGAAAAATGTAAAGTGTTACTATTATAAGAAAATGACATACATAAAATAGTATAATAAACTCAAAGAGAGAAAATTTCAAATGCAGTGAGTATAACTAAAGGTTCTTTTGGTGAGAATGACGATGTTGTTCTATTAGCAGGCTCAGGTGACAATAAATTTTTTTATATAAGGATAACTGCAGATTTAATTAAGAGAAGAAAAAGAAACAAGAAAAAGATTGAGAACAGAGTGCGCCTGCTGAGAGGGCAGCCTCACTAGCCTCCTAGAAAATCAAAATCTAAATCCTTAAGCATGGGAACATTGATCGCCCATTCGATAATAAAACCTTTAGCCTTAACTGAGATAAGACTCTGTGGAATTTGAAGAGTTGAGAAAACACTTCGCATTTCTTTCCCCCCAAACTGACCACCAGATGGCTAGGATGGACATCCTCCACAGGCACTTCCTTCTTTTTTCCAATCTAACACCATGCCAAGTTGGGATTAAACTATCTACCGAGCCAGCCATAGCCCAAGGAACACTAAAACATTGACAAAAGTCTACCCAGGTTTTGGATATGAAGGGACAGTGAATCAGCAAGTGATCAACTGATTCTTCATCGTTCATGCAGCATAGGCAGATGTTTACTAACTGCATCCCCATTTTTTTTCAGATTATCAACCGTTAGATTCTCTTCTTGCCCACTAACCAACCAAAAGAAGCTATCTTAGGAGGAACCGCGTAGTTCCATACAAACTTAGTCACCTGATCTTTCTCTGAGACTGAATAAGTACTTGACTAGTAATATAACGACTTGACTGAGAAGCAGTTTGATTTGTCCCACTTCCAAATCAAAGAATCAGCTACCAGGCGGGAGGGAGAAATTTTGCAAATACATTCAAGAAGGTTCGCGTATTCAGCTATCTCACTGTCTTTCAGATTTCTCCTACAAACAATGTTCCTACCAAGCTTACCAGACGAAATCGAGAAGCAGTCAGCTATATACACTGATTTGTTAGGGACGAGCCTGAAAATATTAGGAAACCGAGTGCAAAAAGGAGCGTCACCTTCCCAAACATCTGCCCAAAATCTTATATTTACACCATTACCCACCTCAAACCCTATACCTTTCAAAACGTCCTTCTTGGTGCGAAGAATGCCCCTCCAGATATGAGATGCCCTGTAAGTGGTCCAATCTTTTGTCCACCAACCTCCCACCGAAGCCCCATATTTACCTTTAATTATAATATTCCAGAGATTAGCCTTTTCGGTCACCAAATCTCCATATCCACTTCCTACGAAGAGCCCGATTCATAAGCTTGAGATCTTTAATCCCCGCTCCACCTACGTTACAGGGCTTGCACACACCTTTCCATTCCATACAATGGAAATTCTTTTTGTCTTCTTTACCACTCCATAGAAAATTGCGCCTGAGCTTATTAATAGACTCTAGGACAAACGAGGGGCACCTGAAAATGGACATGAAGTAGAGAGGCAAATTTGAAATGGCCACTTTGATTAGGGTCAGACGTCCCCCCAAAGAGAGATAACGGCACTTCCACCTTGCCAGATACTGCTCAAACCTAGCAATAATACTGTCCCATAAAGATTTTGGAGGTTTGCCAATGCATAATGGGAGGCCCACAAAAGAGATAGGCAGGGAGGCCGAGATGCATTGCAGAGAGTCTGCAAATGCATCTATTTCCCCTTCATCCAAATTGACCCCTACCATCTTGGATTTAGCCAAGTTGACCCTCAGCCATGGGATCGCTTCAAAGCATCTGATTATGGTTCGCAGGTTATCTATCTTCTCCTGAGCCGCTTCTGAAAAAATGAGAATATCGTCGGCGAATTGAATATGCGAGACAGGGCTAGATAGGCTCGGAATACTAATGTCGCGAATGAGGCCTACCTCCTGCCCTCTATGCAGCATCATAGAAAAAGCCTCTCCCACCATTAAGAAAAGAAAAGGGGAAAGACGATCCCTCTGCCGAAGACCTCTCGAACTTTTAAAGAAGCCTTTCGGAGAACCGTTGAGAAGGACTGAAAAGTGGGCTGATCCAATGCATTCTGTAACACCCTATACTTTCCAGTACTTGAGTGTTATCATGTAATTTAATTTAATATAAATACAAAAAAATAATACAACCTAAATACATATACTATGAAATGTTATTTATAAATTTTATAAATACTTAAAGTTTCGTATGAAAATGATATGTAAATGTAATCCTTGTTATATGCATCATTAATATAAATTACAAACTATAGAATTTGTAATACACTATGAAATGTTATTTATAAATTCTATAAATACTTAAAGTTTCGTATTAAAATGATATGTAAATGTAATTCCTGTTATATGCATCATTAATATAAATTACAAACTATAGAATTTGTAATACATTAAAATAAAATATACTGGAAAAATTTAACGACATATATAAAATTTAAAACCTAGCACATAGATGACCATACAAATAATATATATATATATTAATCATTGCTTATTGATATTCATATAATTTATATGTATTAACAATTTGTGGTAATATAAAATATATATGACAAAATATATAAAGGAAATAAATAATGATAATAATAATAAAAATAATAAATGATGTTAAAAAATTATAAAAAGGGTACTTAATATCATAACCGTGTATATTAGAGATCTGATTCTTAGTCCAACCACTGAATTCTAGCTTAAATGGTTCCTTGGACCCTTTTAACCGTTGACATTCAATTTTGGAATGATCCGACCACTAGATTAACGGAAATCCACCATTAGGAGTAGGAAGTTAACTGTATGGCCCACTTCAGCCGTGTACCCACCTGGTTATCGGTTAAAGTATATATAAGGGCCCATCTAGTGAAATGGACAGTGTGGATTTATCAGGAACATCTCGATGGACCCCACATTGGTGTGGTGTGCATGCAAGAGGCTGTACACCAGCCGTACACCGAGCCAAAAGGCTCAGTCAACTGGCGCTGACCCATCCTTTCCTTAAGAGGAGAGGATTCTCTCTCTTGCTCGGGCTTCTAACAACGGATGGGTGTCCGTTCGTTTTTTACGTGAGATGGTCCACCATCGGCCATTGGTTGCGTGACCAGAACCGTCCATATTGTAGGGGACCCGAAGCTTATCAAAACCATGGTCAATCCACCGTTGGATTGCACGCACGTGCACACGATGTCAGCCTCAAATCAGGCCACAAACACACCCATTTCCGAAAATGGAAATCTGTTGCTGCCACGAGGGCGATCCGCGTGCTCCCTCCATTTCTAATCCCAGCCGTTCATCTTATAGGGCAATCCTAGCCCTGCAAACTAGGTCTTCTGTTTAAAAGAAAAGAGGAGGAGAGAGAACCAGCCGTTTTTCTCTTTCTCTGAAACCCACCGAGCAAACCTCCATGGAGCTTCAAACTCGCCATTCCACAAGCTCCTCTATGACTGTCCAAATCATTTTGCACCGTCAGATTGAAGGAAGAGGCTTCAGAATGAAACCCGCCATTGGAGCTGCCTCTTTATTCTCCGTTCGAGCCGCGACGAGTCGCAGCAAGTTGGGGCAAGATCGGTTGGGTTAAAACTCTTGTTGGCAGCAGTTGATTGGGAGAGGAGAAAGAAGACAGAGAGGGAGAGTCGGTGTGCGGGCGTTGCCACACCAACTGGGCCAGGTATGAGTTGCTGCCTGGCTCGACTGAGCTCGAGTAGGGTCAGGTGAAGGTGAGGTTTCAGACTCATCTCTGAGGAAAAGCAGAGGAAGAGAATGAGGGAGAAAAACAGAAGAAAGAAAGAGAGAAACCAGAGAGAGAAGGGAAAAATCAGAAGGAAGGAGAAGAAGAAGTGAGGGAGAAGAGGAGCATGGGCGTGGGCATCCCTGTCCCACCGTTCGAGCCGCACTGAGTTGACTCAGTCCGACTGGATCTGAGTCAAATCAACTTGGGCGTGCATTGCTAGATGTCTTCCAGCAGAGGGATGAAGAGGAGAAGAGACAACAGAAAGAAGAAGGGGAGAAACGAGTTTAGACTCGCTGAGTCAAGTCGAGTAGCTGACTCGTTTGAACCTAAACAAGTAAAGCTTGGTCTTGTTTCGGTTCTTGGTCTTGTTTCAGTTCAGGCTCAGAAAGATAGAGAAAGAGAATGGAAGTAGGAAGGAAAGAAGAAGATGATGGAGAGTAAGAATGAGAAGAAAAGAGGAAGTGAGGCGAGTCACGGAGTCGACTCGGTTGGAAACGAGCCGAGTCTCTGACTCGTTGTCTGGTCGAGTCCAGACCCTGCTAGAAGTGCATGTCAAAGTATGAAAGGAAGAAAAGCGGAAGAAAGAAGAAGAGAGAAGCTAGGAAGAAGATATGATGGTGAGCCGACTCAACTGGGTCAACGTGCGTGAGTTACCTTTCACTCTTTTCACAAGTCAGATTCTTTATTAAATAGCTTTATTATTAATATCATCTAAAATTAATAGTTAGTGTCATTTTATTACTATTGCCTAAGATTATAATTGTGATTACAAATCTATATTAGATTGTATACTAACTAGGGTTATTATTAGTAATCTTCGTCGATTATAACCGCTGCTACAAATTTTCATCCGTTGCGCAACCTAGATTTTGGAATTCCTAAAATGGCTAACCTTAAACGTAGGTTGGAGATCAAAGCCTGAGGTTAGATCTTAGCCGTAGATGGCGTGTGGAACTTAGATCTAAACCGTCCAAGTTGGATTCGTGCTTTGGAGCATTCATGTTGCAACCACTTAATTTAAAGGTGAGGATCACCCTTCAAGCTTTTTCCACATCTTGATAATTAGCTCTGCTATTTTTCTTTGCGCACTTATTTCATTAATTGATTAATGTAATGAATTGCTTTTATGAATTTTGATTCCTTAAGATAATTGGTGAATTGGATTCAATGTGAATTAAATGCCTCTAATCTAATGTGAAATGTATGCTTTAGATGTGCATGCGATATCCCGATAATATTATAGATGATTTAGTTTATCATCCATGATTACTTGATAGTGTTTTTAGGAAATCCTCGAACTAGCGGCCACCTGTGAAATGGGTTAAGTAAACTTACGTTGTGGACTTACCACCTTGTGGACCATTTGTGCATAAGTGGCTTTTGGAGAATAGTCTCTTTTAATCACATCATTAGGAGGAATATTTGGCCCTTGCGGCTTTTATGGAATATTGGCCCTTTTGCGGCTTTAATGAATTATTTTATACAACCTTGCGATGGTAAGTTCCACTTGTTGGACTATGATTGGTCACTAGTTGAGTAGGATACCTTAAAACAGCTTAATTGTTAGTCTCATGAGCCAGGGATGATGGAATGGGACACTATGCCTGAGCTATCGGCCTGTGCTAGATGACAAACCCCCCATAGTGACCTTTGAGCTTTCTTAAAATGATTGTTTGAAATCGAAATAATAATGGTTGGGCTAACCATGCATTTTCATGGCATGTATTACGGTCTTTTCCGGGTGGTTAGTTCTCTTTGGGTGTACCTTTGTGTACTTTTCCAGGTGACTAATTCTCCTTGGGCGATCTATATATTATCATGGTCTTTTCCGGGTGATTAGTTCTCCTTGGGTGTACCCTTGTGTATTTTTCCGGGTGACTAATTCTCCTTGGGCGATCTATATATTATCATGGTCTTTTCCGGGTGGCTAGTTCTCCTTGGCCGTACCTTGAGTATTTTTCCGGGTGACTAACTCTCCTTGGGCGATCTATATATTATTATGGTCTTTTCCGGGTGACTAGTTCTCCTTGGGCGTACCTTTGAGTATTTTTCCGGGTGGCTAGTTTTCCTTGGGCGACTTTTTACCAGCTGGATGTGCATCCCCAGGACTGTGAGCATGTGCATGCATCTATGCATTTAAACAAGATTATCTTGTGTGATTTATTTAATGAATGTGTTTCTGATGAACCTTATTGATTCCCCTGATAATCATTGTGTAATATATGTTATATGATGTCTCTGATAACCATGCTTAATTATCTTGATGTTACGATAAATCTTGAGGGGTATACCTCACTGGATAGTCATTAACGCTATCGAACCGCATTCAGTGTGCAGGAGGTACAGAGGATGCACATACTGGTGTTCATGTGGATTAGGAGGGGCCAGAGGACCTTGCAACTCTTTTTCCTGATTTTATTTCATTTTAATTTGTACTGTTGCATTTTGTAATAAGTTAAGACATTGGTTTGTATAAGTTTTTGGATAACCACTTGAAACATTGGTTATGTATATTTGGACTCCCTCTAATATCTGATTTATTTCCATCCCGCTATATTATTAACTCTGATAAAGGAAAGAGAAAAAAAAATGTACGTGAAATTTGAGTTATAGTTAAA
This sequence comes from Magnolia changhungtana, assembly GCA_030180095.1. Classification (NCBI taxonomy): domain Eukaryota; kingdom Viridiplantae; phylum Streptophyta; class Magnoliopsida; order Magnoliales; family Magnoliaceae; genus Magnolia; species Magnolia changhungtana. The sequence goes on from JASAUF010000481.1 coordinate 763,798, forward strand.
GGTTAACATTCGGGTTTTTGGAAAACGAGTAGTGTACTCGGGTTTCAAGAACCGGGGTGTTACACATTCTCCCATCCAACTTCTCCACTTTAAACCGAATCCCAATCTTTGTAACATATACTGAAGGAATCCCCAGTCGACATGGTCATATGCCTTCTCAATGTCCAAGTTACAAATTAAACTCCTTGAAGCGGACCGGTGAGTCGAGTGAAGGCACTCGTTAGCGATTAGAGCACAATCGATAATTTGCTTCCCCGAGATGAAAGCATTCTGAGAAGGAGAAATAACCTTTCTGATTACAGACTTTAACCGGGAAGCTAGGACTTTGGCTAGGATTTTATAGGGGGCCCCTATCAGGCTGATGGGTCTGAACTCTTTAAAGGAACTCGCACCCTTAACTTTGGGAATGAGAGCAATGTAAGTAGCACCCAAACCAGCGGAAAGTCTGCCTCTATCAAAGAATTCAGAAAAGAAAGCCATGATGTCTAAGCAGAAAATATCCCACAGATTGTAAAAAAAGGATACCGGGAAACCATCTGGGCCAGGAGACTTATCTTCCCTTAGCGCTTTTACTGCTACCCACACTTCTTCAACTGAGAAAGGGCCTTTTATCGAGTGAGATTCTGCTTCAGATATACTGTCCATCTCTAGGAGGTCCAAGCGCGGCCTTGCCCAATCTTCAGCTGCTAATAAAGATCTAAAATAGAGGATCGCCTTATCAACTATTTCATTTTTATCTTCTAGAATAACCCCATCAATCGACATACTTGTGATTTTGTTGCATCTAGCCCTCATGCTAGCAATACTGTGGAAATAACTAGTGTTTTTATCTCCCTCCCTGATCCATTTCTCCCTAGATTTCTGATTCCAGGAGATCTCCTTCTCCAAAGCACCAGAAGAGATAGCTTAGATTAGCTTAAATCTTCTGATCGACTTTGTAGCAAACATGGGAACTTTTTCAGCAGAAACATCGATCTGATGGAGGGCAGCGAGGTTGGACTCGAGATCGGAATCTCTTCTGATGAGCTCGGTCGCGTTCCAAATCTTCAGCTTTCCTTTGAGAAGTCTAAGCTTGGCTAGAAAACTGTGGCCAACAAAACCTTCTACCTGAAACTCGGACCACCAATCTGTAATCAACTTTTTGAATCCGTCAATCTTTAGCCATGAAGAATCAAAACGGAATGGTTTAAGACCCCAACTGTCCTCTTCAGACGAAAGGAGAATCGAGTAGTGGTTTGAAGTAGTTCTCGAGAGGGCTGATTGATGGACCGAGGGGAAGATTTCCAGCCATTCCGCAGATAGTAAGACTCTATCCAACCTAGATAGGATCGGGGAAGCTCTACCATTCGTCCACGTGAAGTTGGCCCCTAGCAACGGTAAATTAACAAGCTCTTGTTCCTCTATCCAATCTAAAAAGCCTTTCATAGCCGCACTAACTTTCCTAACTCTCGAGTGATCATCAGCCGATCTGCAGATATTGAAATCTCCCACGATGCAAGTTGGGACCTGAAAAGCCACGTTTAGAAGAGGTGATTTCCTCCCAAAACTCTGCTCTGCTTGAGTCTACGGTTGGCCCATACACTGCGATGATCAGAAACTGCTTCCCCGTTGAGTTGTCCTGTAACTTAACTGAAGCCGAGAATCTGCCTGACGCGGACCACTTTAGATCTCATTGGTTCGATCTCCAAGCCACCAAAATACCACCCGCGCTACCCTGCGAGTCAAGGGAGAACCACTTGGCGTTGGGAGCCTTCCAAAGGGAGGACATCAGACGATCGGAGAACTGAGGAGCCTGAAAACAAACTACATCCGGGTTCTTTCTGGAGACAGACTCCTTGATGAGGCTCCTTTTCTGCTTCGATCCCGCTCCTCTGATATTCCAGGAGATTAGCTTCATTGGGTAAACAAACTGCCCTGGGTCTCATTCCTGATTGACGGATCAAAGCTACCAAACATTGAACCAGGGGAATTCTCCAGTCTGCGAAGCTCCTTGTTACTGACGGATCTGGACAAACGCTTGGAAGAGGATTTAGATGGAGAAAGAGGTCTTCCTCTGTTTTCGATACATTGCAACATAGCAATGTAGTCCTCCGGGCAATCCCCAAAAGACAGCCCTAGGAATCTCCTTACGTGACCTACTGCATCTCTTATCCATTTCTTACTGTGGATTGAATTGCTGAGTTTTGCTCTTACGGGATCTTCCTCTTGAACATCGTCAAGGGCTTTTGGGAGGGGTTGATCAGCTAGGCCTCGCATCTGCAGGGGAGCTGCGTCGATGACGTCTTCCTCTGTACCGTCTTGGAAGATCGTAATAGGGCCTGCAAGAGTCCAATCCCGAGGAGCGGAAGACCGAGAAGAGGGAGGAGTATCTGGGAGTGATGGACAATCCGCCGAGGAGGGCTTGTCCTCTGATTCTCCTCTTTCGGAATACCGATCAATCAGATTCAAATCAATGAAGCTTGTTTCTGGAAAATGAAGGCAATCTGAGTCGTCCTACTGAATGGGATAGGCATATGGAGGGATCCTTCGCGGTCTATTTGGAAGTTTGGGGATGAGGGGAGGGATGGGAATGGAGGTGTGAGGTTTGGTAGCGAGGATAAGGTCACGGTCCTTTTGGGCTTCAATATTGGTCCGATTTAAGTCGATTGACGTAATCGGGTCTGGGTTTGGGTATTGGTCCGGGTCAGGTAATGGTCTGGGTTAGGAAACTGGTCCGGGATCGGAACTAGATCGGGTTCGGGTACTGGTCCGGGTTCGGGTTCGGGTACAGCACTGGGATTAGATTCTCGGGCCCGGATGGAGGAATGAACGTGCTGGATGGGGCCACTTGGCGAGAAGGCAGACTGCTGCTGACATCCTCTGAGGAGAGAGGACGTTGCGTAAGAATCGGCTGATAGCTTTGACGACGTGGCACAATCTGCTCCATCTCTTTTGAGCTGCCCTCTGCTCGAGGGACCTGATTTTCAAGACTTTGGCACAGGTCGAGAGAGGAGTCGACGCGTGTCCCTTGGTGTGACTGCTGTGCCAGAACGTTAGAAGGGCTCCGACTCCGTAGTCCACAAGAGCAGTCGATGAGCGGTCGGCACCGGGACTCTGGCTCTCCAAATGTCTCCCCACTGGGGGAAGAGTTCATCCTTCCCCTCTCTCTACACTGGAAGGAAAATGACCATATTGTCTACTTGGATCTGGATGTGAGGGGGAAGAGGATCTCCCTTCTTTATTCGAACTCGCACTCTGATAACCGCTACTTCCTCACCAATCTTCATTTTCAGATCTAACTCAATAAGGGACCCCAAAAGGTTTGCAGAGGAGATGAAAAACTCGTCATACCAAAGCTCCATTGGTATTCCCCAAATAAGGATCCACACCTCCTCCATGCCGAAATGGAGTATTCTTCCCAACTGAGGACCTTAGCCACAGGCCCGTCAGAATGGATAGATCCAGCCACAATCAAAAGGTCACTGTTAAGTGTTAACCCTCGGGCCAACTCTCACCCAGAGATCGTTGAAACCGATCGGTTTGATGATGTATTTGGCTGGACTTAGACTGCAGCATTCATCAATCCATTGACGAGCGTCAGGTAATGTCGCCCCTTCTTTCATGATCATCACTACCGACTCCCTCAGCTCATCTCTTTGATGATTCAATCTATCTCGTTCAATGCTTAGCATATAGTTCCTTTTTTATCCTGTTGGTTCGTCCAGCTTTGGTCCTTGCGAGTTGCCCACGTCTGCATTCGACGACATCGATTCAATATGATCATTTATGGAGTCTGTCGGCATATTGGAGTTGAGTGTCTCTGAAGGAGACACCCTCGGATTGAGTCTTCTTCTTCGGCTTGTCTTTTGACTAAGGCGCCACAGGAGCTTTAGATTTGCTTTGATTAGCGATTTTCTGGGGGCCAGGGGGGCCAAATCTCGCCCTCTGAATGAGTAAGGGGATCCCTGCGAATCTCACTCCATGTAGCATTTCAACTGCTTGGGCCAGTTCTTCTTCGGAGCTCATTTTAACTAGAGCAAAACCTTTGTATTGCCCAGAACTCCTAACTCTTTGCCATTATAACGTCCATCACTGCTCCTGCTCTACCGAAGATCCTAGAAATGTTAATGGGGAGCCATCCAGCTGGGTACCCTCTAACAAAGAGGGTAGGGAGATCGAGTTTCGAGCGAGAGAAGTGATTTGGGTTTCTCCTACCTTTGTCCCTCGCAATCTATTTCTATTCCTCTAATCCCTGTAGAGAGGGAGTCTGAGTCGATTCTGAGCTTTCGGCCACTTCCTTTCCGAATCTTTGGTGTCGTCTTTCACCAACGGTAATCTGATTTACTGCTTCCTTTGTTGCTCGAAAGTCGCTTGCTAGAATCGTCTCCAGCATTGTTGTCGTTGCCATCGGGTGACAATAATTTTTAAGACACGTGGATTCTTGATTGTAGTTGTTCCTCTCATACATATCCTAATCACAAGCCATTTAATGAAAGATTGGTTCTTATGAAAAATAAGGTTACTACTCGTAAGACTATTGAAATTAGGACCGTCAGCATTAAGATGTTTGATGACGTTATTAAAACTCTAATAGGAGAGTGACATGTTCCAAATCTGAAGAAAAATCTAGTATTTTAAGGTGTGCTTGACTCCAACAGCTATAAGATCACAACAGAATATGATGCCACGAGAGTTATAAAGGAGGCATTGATTGTGATTAAAGGAAATAAAGTGAGTAGCTTGTATGAGCTTATGGGAAGTACAGTTTTGTGTGAAGCACCAACGACCAATCCAAGTGATGCAGACCAAACGCTTTCGCGGTATACACATTTGGGTCAGATGAGAGAGCATAGTTTAACAGAGTTGCATAAGAGGATTTTGCTCAAGAGTATAGTCTTGCAAGTTAGACTTTTGTGAGCAGTGTGTAGTGAGTTTCAAGGCTACGACTCATCCTATTACAGGTATTTTGGATTATGTACACTCAGATATTTGGAGCCATTTTAAAGCCCTTTCAAAGGAAGGATCAAATTATTTTATTTTCTTCATTGATGATTACTCCAAAAAAGTGTGCATCTACACTTTAGAACACAATTATGAAGTATTGATCATTTTTAAGCAATGGTTCCAGGAAAGTGAGCGCCTGAGGACGGATAATGGTTGAGAATTTAAGCCGGCTGAGTTCATAAAATTCTACAAAGATGAGGGTATTGCTCGTCACCTCATTGCACCAAATACCCCACAACAAAATGATCTTGCAAAACGAATGAACATGACACTCTAAGAGAGGGCATGCAGTATGTTGAGTAATGTTGGTCTATTGAAGGACTTTTGGGCAAAAGCAGTGAATACAACATGTTTCCTTGTCAACAGGTCACCTAACACAACAATAGAATTGAAAACTCCAAAAGATGTATAATCTGGTTTCCTTCCCAGTTACTCTAATTTGCATATAATTGGATGTCCTACATATGTTCATGTAAAATGCTGATAAGTTGAAACTGAGAGCAAAGATGTTTATCTTTTTCTGTTACGCGACAGGTGTTAAAAGTTACAGATTATTGTCTCCAGATCCTGAAACGCCTAAAGCTCATTATCAAAAAGGATATTCAATTTTATGAGTCTTCTATGTAAATGCGACTAGATTGGATGGGCAAGACAACATTCACGTGCGGTTTAGCATCGAAAATCAATTAAACAGTGATTCTTCAACAGATGTAAAAAAAAATCCATTAATGAACCAGACATAGGCTAAACATGAGGACGAGCAGTTGCAGACATACAAGAATTGAAAATCCAAAAGGAATCGAAAGCCTAAAGTGATGCCAAATATGATTGCATATGCTTTGATGACAGAGCCTGGAGATTCGCCTATATTTCCAAAAACATTAGATAATAAAGATTCTAGTAGTAAGTATAAAGTTGTTATGGAGGAGATAAAATCTCTTTATAAAAATCAGACATGCGATCTGGTTGAGTTACCTGTGGGGAAAATATAGTTATCACTTACAAGTGCCTCTTCAAGAAAAAGAAAGGTTCCTCTAGTTTTAGGAATGTGGTGTGAAAGGCAAGATTGATGGCGAAGGGATATGCATAAAAGGAAGGTATTGACTTCGATGAGATCTTCTCACCCATTGTAAAATACTCTTCTATTTGGATCTTATGGGCATTGTTGCATTATTTAATCTTGAGTTACAGCAATTTCATATTAAAATAGTATTCTTACATGGCAAGTTAAAAAGAGCATATCTATATGCATCAACAAAAAAGATTTCAAGTGAAAGACAAGAAAGACCATGGGTGCAAATTAACAAAGTCTTTGTACAGTTTGAAGAAATCCCCAAGGCAATGATACATATGTTTTGACACATTAATGGGCAAACAGGGTTATACTAAAAGAAGGTATAATTGATGTTTTTTATTTTAAAAAGCTTCCATATGATTCTTTCATATACTTAGTGATATATGTTGATGACATGTTGAAAGTTGCAAAAGATATGTCTGAAAATAGTGTATTGACATCTCAACTCAACAACGAATTTGAGATGAAGGATTTGAGCGTCACAAAGAAAATCCTTGTATGGAAATACACAGATAAAGAAATGTAGGCAAGTTGTATTTGTCACAGAGTAAGTATATTGAGATGATTTTGACAAGGTTTGGCATAGATAACTCTCAGTCAGTTATTATACCTCTTGCTGCTCATTTTAAGCTTTTGACAGCTCAAATCCAAGACAGGCATACTGGCAAGCTCAAATCCAAGACAGGCATCTCTCTCTCTCAGCTCCGTGTTATTGCCTTGCCGACGTAGGCATATTGCCAAACCATGTAAATACATGTCTCCTGTCTCTTGTTTTGTGGTTTAGCCTTTTGAGTTTTCGTTTTGAATCTTTCCTTTTGTGGTTTTATGTTACTAGCATCAGGCATTTGCAAGTGTAGCTGCACAGCACATTTATCCAAGCAATGGCATGCTATAACAGCTAAAGGGATGGTCTAATCTCTTTAAAGCCTCGAAGGATTGCATGTGTTAAGAAGATAAAGAGGGGAGGAGAGAGTTCCTCAACAGAAGAATTTTCTCCAATGTATTTCTTCTTCCGTGTTGGCAAAGTCAAGCAAAGGAATATGATGGTCTTAATTGTTCGCTTTGTTGCATGATGAGAGGAGGGGGAACAGTCTCTTATTTGTTCACATACAATGCTTCTCTTGTATATTGTATTTTTCTTATTTTGCTAGTGGAATGATTTGTCTATGCGTCCCCATTGATAAGCCATTGTGACAAACCATATATATATAGTATTTTTCTTATTTTGCTAGTGGAATGATTTGTCTATGCGTTCCCATTGATAAGCCATTGTGACAAACCATATATATATTGTGTCTCATTCTCTGGTTATTTCTACTTATACCAAAATCTATGGTGATGGTTATATTTCACATTATCTTTGCATGATCAGCAACACACACAGTCTAAGTGCTTCTGCACGTGCAAGCTCAGCTTATTTCCCACTTTGTGGATGTTAAGGTCCGGAATCTGTCAAAACGATCGGAAACATGGATTGCAAATCTGGCCTTCCATCTGGTTGATCCAGTTTTGATTGCCAATGATTTAGTTGTTAAATGCCTGATGGCTCTCTCTTATCAAGAGGTTTTACCAAATCTACCAAGTATCTTCACATAGTTCCATGACAACAATCTCCATCGTAAAACAAACTCATCTTTCAATCTTCATAATGCAGCTCCAAAGAACTTTTAAAAAATAAAACTCAATCATACCTGACATAGTAGTTGTAAAACAATCCAAATTGTCCAAATCGCTGACCCAATTGTGGGTGGAGCATAATAAAAAAAAAATTGCACCAAGAAGATAATATTAACCATATAATTTTTCCTATCAAATTTGGACTACTAACCATCCATTTGATATACATTAATTGGATGGTTAGGATATCTCCATCAGTTTGCATTTTAATATATATGCTCCATCTAATGGGACCCACTATTTGGATGGTCTGGCTAGTTGTACATCATTGCCACACGACAGGATGATGAACCACCCCCATTTTTAAATGGTGTAAAACTAACCTTGTCACAAGGGCCACAATGCTTGAACCCTTAGTAACATACATATGTGAAGGAGATTATTTTAGTTCACATGGTAATATACCTACATAACAGGATGGGAGAGAGAGAGAGGGAGAGAGAGAGAGAGAGCTGATGTACTCAAGGTAGGATGTCTAATGTTGGTAGAAGTTTACCAAAAGAGAGACAAAGGTTTTGCCATTTTCCTCGCGTATCTCGAAGCATCCTCTCCTTGGCTGAAAGTAAAAGATTGAAGGTCAATGTCTGAAGGAAATGCAGTAAGAAAATGAGAAACAAACAAAACTATCATAAAATGTGTGTCCAGTGTCCAGTGCTCTTCTTCTTCTTTTTCTAGAAACCAGTAAGCTTAACCTCAGACAGTTCAAGGATTTAAATAGTAGTTTCGGATTAGAAACTGGTATGACTCATCTATTTCAATCCCGTATCGTTCTCGTGATTCGTTTCTTTGCAGGCCGAAACAGATAGAACTCGAATAACATAGTATCAGAAAACAATTAAAACTATCGTTCATATAATTCTAGTCCAAAGATAAAGATTAAATGATTAGAAACCCCCAAAATTTTGAATGGAAAAGTATCTACGACCTTACAAACTCAACTAAGATGATGCCATTCAAATATGTGGTACATCCAATATGCTATTAGTGCCCCAAAAGAGGAAACTCAACTACATTTCCAATTAATGGTAGCATAATAAGACTAATTCATACATTTCTTTTTGAAAGATAACAATTTCATGAAAAAGGTGCTTATAAGAGATGCCAAGAAATAGGAAAAGAATATTGCGGAAAAAATGTAATCGCCCCACCCTTGGCATATGGTGAAGGATTAGGATCCCCTACAGCAGAAGGCGTATGGGTAAGATGCCATGCAAATATGTCCTAATACAATCAGGAGACGACTAATAGAATAGTAAATGCTAACAAACATGTAAATGTTAAGCCAATAAATTAACACCAATATTTCTCCGCCAACATGAGGGCACCCATTAAATCATCATCATCATCATCTAAGCCTTATCCCAAATAATTGGGGTCCAGTGCATGGATCCTTTTCCGCTATTCCGCTATCAAGGGCCATAACTTCAGTTAGACCATAGGTCAGGGAACCCATTAAATGCTACAAAAAATTAGCCGTCATGAAAGATTCAACAGTAATGTGTATACAGAAAAAATGCGGGAAAAAACCATAGAAAAAGCAAAGAATCAAAGTAGAAGTCAGTCAGAAAAAATCATACTTAGCATAAATTCTGATAATCTGAACATGCATACCTTCTCTGGGTTGATTTTCACAATGACTCCAGGGACACCATTTTCCAAACCCTCCTTCACTAGCAAGGCCCTCTTCTTGAATTGAGTGCATTGTTTGCTAAAGTAAATCACAGGTTTAATGCAAAGAAAAAAATATATAGCGTAAGATAACGAAACAAATGCCAAAAACTAGGTTTAGTGTTGCAATTGGAAAAAAAAAAAAAAAAAAGACAGCGCAAAGAATAGTGGTCCATATAGAAGAGTATGCATGTGCTAAATAATATGATAAATGTTCAGCCATGAAGAAAAATGTTCTGATCCGCATTACATATATTAGTCGTCCACAATTTTGTCATGTCGATATGTGCAAGCACGGAGTTATCGTAGAAAATAGAAAGGGCATTTGCAAGAGAAACAATTAGCTACAGCTGCTATATCAAAATTTCTAATACAACCATCTTTTCTTGCCAACATGCCACAAGTGTAGGATATCCAATTTGCGAAAAAAGGTGGGCCACAACAAGATGACCACTTGATATGAAAATCAAGCCGATCCACTTTTATTTTTTTTTATTTTTTTTTTTTTATATACACACGCACACACACCCCACACCCTCACGCTGGTGGAATTTCACCACCTATGGGTACTCGAACCCTTGACCGGGTGTTGAAACTTCTGAGAGTCTACCACCCGAGCAAGAGTAAGGACCCCGATCCACTTATCAAGCATAACACAACGTCAAAATAAACTGCCAGTATGACTCAATGTACTGCTGTGGCCCAGATTTTGCACCGATTGGATAGTCTGCACATCAAGCATGTTCGCAAGAAAACAATGGTTGTATCATAACTATTGACACAACCATTGTACCTAATCATTTCTCGATATAATATATATTGTGGCAGGTGTTGAGAATACTGTTGAGCAGATGCCTTGGATTCTGCCAATCTAAGAGTCGTTGCAGGGCTTTGTCAGTCGGACCGACATTCCGACCCACAAAGTGCAAGTCTTCTCAAAAGCATAACAGGGTTATGTCGGTCTGAGTCAGTTCGACCAACGGACTCCGATTTAGTTACGTGGTTTTGCGAAAATCAGGGTATTTAAGCCTAATTACGATTAGGGCTTGTCAATACGAGTGTTTTCTCTCTAAGGGCAAAGGTCTGGCGAAGTAAGAGGGTTCTCTACACTTGTAAGGGCTTGAGAAGAGATTTTCTCAAGGGACTAGGGCTTTCCTAGGTGCACATCGCCAGGGGAGATCGGGTGATTTTGTAATCGAAGAAGGTGAGTGGTGTAAAATCTAAGGCTTTTGATGATTTTCTCAAGGGACTAGGGCTTTCTTAGGTGCGCATCGCAAGGGGATATCGGGTGATTTTGTAATTGAAGAATGTGAGTGGTGTAAACTCTAAGGCTTTTGATTATAGTGGGAATCTCTGTCGCTTTGTGCCATGGTTTTTCCCGCAAGGGTTTCCCACGTAAAATCGATGTGTTTTGTGTTTGCTTGCTTGATTGTTTGATTACTCTAGTTATTTTGATTGTTCTATCTTCATTGAGCGTGCTTCCGCAAAGCGTAGGATCAATGGTGGTGATAAATCCGTATTTCTAATACCTAGGGTTGATTTGGGTTATTTGTGGGCTCGGAATTACATCATAGTGGTGTGACAGAAGAGCCAATTAACTCCAAAAAATACCAACTCACTTTTTCTATTGTGTCTTATGTTTATTATCTTGTGAGTTCTGTCACACATCATATACTTGTAGGATGTAAAGGGGCTCGAATCTTCTAGTCCCAAGTGGGGAGTGTGCAAGTAATGGAGCACCTTGTAACACCTATTTGAGAGGATTTATATGTGAATGATGACTCGGCGGCTTGACAGTTGTTGAGTTGGACTACAACCAACTATTCCATGGGAAGATTTAAATGTATGTTGGAAGCTTGATTGAAAGACATGCTGCAACAGAAGATCTTGAATCAACCATGTTACGTTTGAGATGGAGTGTGAGAATACAAACTCAAACCTATTATTATGTTGTCTTATGTTAATTGTCTTGTGACTTTACTCACATACATATAGTTGACATATACTTGTAGGAAAGTGGGTTGTAACTCCCATCCATGTAAAGGAAATCAAATCATTTGGTCAAGTGTGGAGAGTGAGTAAACAATATAGCATATTGTGCATATGGGAGCTCTAATCCAGCGAGAGTGTCCCAACCATTCTCTTAGTATAAATCGATTGTGTTTGGGGTGGCAATGGGCCAGGCGCCCTATAAAGCCAAGGCCTGATTCCCTAAGCTTGACAAGAGAGAGGCCTGGTGCTGTAGACTTGGTAACTCCTTAGCACTCTTGCCTGCGCAGCACTCGCACAAAACCACGACGCTAATTAAGTAAGCCCAACTACCACTTCCCCCAAGTACTAAACACCAAAAACTTGCTAAGAAGCAAGGAAACTCAAGAGAACATAAAAAGAGAAGAATGTGAAGACTTGTATGGCAATTACAACTTGAGTGTGTACCAAATGTGAGGGACTCCCACTATATGTATATCTAGGAACTCTTTAGACTCTTCACTAATAACTTAGGTTGTGCCATGTGGCATTTCATATAACTGAAAACACTCTAGAAACTTTTACACTCTTCCACATTTCTCCTAGCTACCAAAACTTACCAGAGACATCTAAGCCTTTTAGAGATCACTACACAAAATTCTCTAATCTTCACTACAAGAGTCTGGATCATTTTAGATGTCTCTATACACTGTGCAAGCCTCTCAAGTACAAATGAGCCAAAAAATGGCCAAGTCCCTATATTAGCCCTCATGCCAATGACAATGGGCTTGAAATCTTAGCACAGTTTCCAAGCCAAATGATGAATGGCCTAATCCAATCAAGTAAAAACCACCATCATACATAAAGAGCAAATTATTTAAAGACACTTGTTCTTGGTTCTCATGCAATGTACCTATGTAGTTTAAAGTCACTTATTTGATTCAGGGTCATGTTTCAATGATCCAAATCATTTATATAATGGAGCTCATCAATGGTGAAGGATACCCCAAAAATGCTTAAATTGGATTATTTTAAACCTTCAATTTTATTTTATTTTTAGAATTTTCTGTGTTCTCTTTATTTAGTTTGTTGAATTTTGTATAATTAATAACTCTCTTACCTTCACCTCTTTCTTGCTTTTTTCTTTTTTTTATTTTTAATTCTTTTTTTAGTGCAAAAGATGAAATTGTTTACAAGAAAATTCTCAAAAAAACAAAGAAAAAAAATAGAAAAAATTAAGGAATGATGGCTAAAGGAGAGAAGAGGGACAAGTTAAATTTACACGTCGGTGGGAAATGTTCTAGCAACAAAAATATTTAGTGTGCAGCCGCTCCACTCATCAGGTGGGCCATGCTCATACATTCCACATCGTTCATGCAAAATGCTTTTATACTCTACCAAGGCGTGATGGATGATACACAGGCAGTTACAAATTATTGAGAGATTGCAAACATGAGAAACAATTAATTCAAGCTAAACTGTTTAAATTATAAGTATTAGTTTCGATGTGCTATGTGCCAAAAATTACTCTTATTTGGTTTTCTAACAATTAGATTTCTGGACACTTATTAAACGGTCAAAGGTGAAAAATATCCAACGGTCTTATTTCAGAAAACAAGTTCCACTTTCAAATCAAAGGTTATGATTGTCAAACCAATCTGATTTTAAGAATGTAACTGACATGACTGTTTCAGTTAATACTTTTCACTTGTACAGTTTTTAAGTGCCTGAGTATCAGGCATCATACACAACCAGAGTATCAAATAACTCCCCATAGATCATTTCTTTTTTAACTAATCGTCCATGTTTATCTTGATAAAGATGGCCCACCTGATGACAACACCTGCCTGATTTTTAGGGCGAACGTGTGGTCAGCGTAGGACCGACGCGATTAACGCCCTGGTATCGCAAAAGTCATGGAATACGGCATTGTAAAATCAGCCGTAGCTTTCCTGTGGACCCCACCTTTCCCGTTTTGTAACAGCCGTTATAACGACAACCATCTTTTATACATGGGCAGCAAATGAAGAGAACTGTACGATATACGGCCCCCGCCCGAGTATTGGTAAAGCAGTCCTCAGGATTTCTGTCCGTACAATCGGGGCCTAGGATTAGGTGTGTCCAAGCCACTGATATGATGGCCCCTATATTCCAACGGACGCGGATTGGGCTCGGCATAGGAACGGGCTATGAGGGGGCCCAAGTGATGTATGGGTTTATCCACACCGTCCATCCATTTTGCCTTATCAGATACAAGGCTCAAGTGGACCACACCACAGGAAGCAGCAGTGATAATGATGTCAACCGTTGAAACACTCCTAGGGCCCACCGTAATGTTTATTAGCCATCCAACCGGTTCATAAGGTCACATAGACGTGGATCAAGGCAAAACACAAATATCAGCTTGATCCAAAACTCCTGCAGCTCCCAAAAGTTTTTAATGGTGAGTGTTTAATCCCCAATGTGTGGTCCACCTGAGCCTTAGATCTGCCTCATTTTTTGGCTTATATACTAAAATGATATGGAAAATTGGATGGACGGTGTGGATAAACCCATACATCACGGTGGGGCCCTTACAGCTAAGCACGTTCCGAGCTCCGAACAGCCGGGGGTAGTACCTAATCAGCGTCCGACCTAATCCATCGATTGCTCAGCCTTTTGTGTAACATTTTCGGCCGCGATATTTTCTTTTAACCGTCTATTTACAAGTTACAGATCGGAGGGCTAGGATACTTCGACAGGGACGACTTTCAGAGCATGGCCCATCCACGACAAGGCCCAACGAATCAACGGCGCCGATAAGAAAATTGTGGGAAGTGGGCCCCACTCATCATAACACCTAATCAGTACAACCCTCGAAAATAAAAAGCAGCTCATCTAAAAAAAGATTTTCAAGAAAACAGAAAATCCTGATAAAAAAAATAATAAATAGAAAATGAATTAAAAATCCGAAGGGAAGAGAACGAACCAGGCTTCGACTATGATGGTCTTGGACCCTACAGCATCGGCCACGTCAGCAGCGGCAGCAGGTTTCGATGATTCTTTTGGCCCGTCCTCGGCTTTGGAGGGCTTGGATTTTTTACTCGGGCGCTTATGCACGGCCGCTGCTGCTGCTGCTGCTGGTACTCGGGCGGAGGAGCTTCGGGTCCTCCTCGGAGAGGCCGGAGCTGCTGCCGTCTCCTTTGGAGTTTCAGCTTCCTTTCTTTTCCTCGGCGCCATGAAAACGAGAGAAATGGAAGGGGAGAGAGAGAGAGAGAGGGAGAGAGAGAGAGATGCTGCTGCTTCGTCTTCTGGGATAAGATGAAAGGGATATTATACGAGGGGGAGTGGATTAGGTGCGGCACTTCCGGTGGGGCCCACCTTGATGTATCTATTCTATATCCACGCCGTTTATCTGTTTTTCAATATCGTTTTACATGATGAGCCAAAAAATTAAATGGATAAAATTTTCAAGTCGACCACACCATAGGAAACACTGGTGATTGATCATTAATGGGCCACGAAAGTTTTATATTAATATGATATTTGTTTTTCCTCCTTAGTCCACGTTTGCGTGACCTTATCAACTGGTTGGATGTGAAATAAAATTACTGTGGGCCCTATAAACTTTTTAATGGTAGTGATTTCAATTACCACTTTTTCCTATGGTATGGTCCACCTGAGATTTGGATCTTCTTCTTTTTTGGGCTCGTATCTTGGAATAACCTGTAAAAATGGATGGACGGTGTGGATATAGAATACATACATCAAAGTGGGCCCCACAGTAAGGACCGCACCGTATTGGATAAGTCCAGGGCCGCATATAATCCTCTCCCATGCGAAGGGAGTCGTAGCCTGACTCGCCCAGGTATAACGAGGGCCTGACTCTTGCTTTCCAAATGACACGTGGCCTGGAGAGATTCCCGTAAAACCGGCTACGGGTTAAGGGCTAAGTTGAGAGCGGGAAAAAATAAAAATAGAAAACACTTTCCTCATTCGGGCATTTCACTTTCTTTGTATTGGAAGTTAAAATAATACTAAAAAAGTTAAAATAAGAATATTATACTTATATATCATATCAAAAAAGCTATATAACTTTTTTTTTTTTTAATCGAAATTCACACTATTAATGAAAACTACTATTGGATAATCATTAATTTTTTTAATAATTTTTCACTATTCAAACAAGCATTTATATGTTGTCGAGGTTAAACAATATGTAAATTCATTGGATGCACCACGTATGTTGTGTGGATATGAATTTTTTATATCCAACTAACACATAATCCTTTAATCAAAAACTCTGGGTAATACACACTTTATTCACCAATATCATCCATTCAAGTTAGGATATAAATCCCAAAGTAAGATAAATCTACTAAAATGAAATCTTACATGCCATTCTACTATTTTTTTTTATTAAATTGATTCCCACTTAAATGAAGGTAAAACATGTAAGAACGCTATAATGTGGGCCTTATCGATCACAGGTCTAGATTTCATAAGGGTTATATAATATGATCGGGTGCACCAGTAAGCCCCACTAAGTTGTGATACATGCAGAATTAGTGTAAGGGGTGGTGTGTCTTAATAGATTTGGGATTACCAATTGGTGTGGAGACTTTCAAGGAGAAGCATTTTGATGAGTTTCAAACTCCTCTGCCCAATAAAATCCTTTGACAATTTTGCAATCAGATATAGAAGTTAGTATTAAAGCCCTTGTGCATCTGGATAGATGATCCAATACAATAAATTTAGTAGTTAAGGATTTGATTTCGAAATTAGACATTAGGGATTTGATTCCAAAGCTGCATTGGAATTTCAATTCCTAAATCCAGCAATTAAAATCTTCATTTCGTAACTTAACAATGGATTTCAGATTTCAATTTCCAAAACAAGCATTGGGATATCTACCCCCAAATCGAGAAAAACAACCATTGGGATATTACAAGCTTGTGGGTAACAATTAATGGATGGGTCTCATATATCTTTCACTAAATTTACTATTTCTTTCATTCATAAATTTATTTTGTATTTTCAAATTCAAAATGAAAATTAAAATTGACATTTAAAAGAGAAATACATACAATAAAAATTGTCTGATAAGTTTTATCTTGTCTAAATTCATTTATGAAGCCCCTTTCAAATACCATCTAAATTGTGGTATCTAAATTGTAATTTGAAGTCATTCTAACCATATAATCGGAGGGGTAGTTAAACTTTTATAGTAGTTAGACAAACGCTGGGCTAACGCATTGTTCATCCACAACTTTTATGAGTTTCAAGATCATGTAAACGATGGGATTTTGTAGGCTTATACTATTCAGGCTCATCTTTCACCAAGAAAGTTCCATTGGGAGATGGCCAATTCCAATTGTTTTTTTTTTTTTTTCTAATATATATATATTGAGTTCATATCTTAACATAAGTTGGTGCAATGCATGAATGAAGTGATAGTCACACAAATATCATGTCTAACCTACATAACTTCTAACTGCACAAGCTCTAAAGGTTCATAAGGTTGTAGAAAAGTTATGTCCATGTTTTCATCCATTCAAGTTAGGATGTAAGTCCAAAGGTAAGATAAATCTACTAAAATGAAAATTTGCATGCCATTCTATTATATATTTTTTTTCTTAAATTGATTCCCACTTAAATGAAGGTAAAACATGTAAGAATGCTATAATGTGGGCTTTATTGATCAACGGTTTGGATTTCACAAGGGTTAGATAATATGATCGGGTGCACCAGTAAACTCTACTAAGTTGTGATACATCCAAAATTAGTGTAGTGTGTGTCTTAATAGATTTGGGATTACCAATTGGTGTGGAGACTTTCAGGGAGAGGAGTTTTGATAGGTTTGAACAGTAAAATCCTTTGACAATTTCACAATCAAATTTAAAAGTTAGTATCAAAGCCCTTGTGCATTTGGAATAGATGATCCAATACAATAAATTTAGTAGTTAAGGATTCGATTTTGAAATTAGACATCAAGGATTTGATTCCCAAACTGCATTGGAATTTCGATTCCTAAATCCAGCAATTAAAATCTTCATTTCCTAACTTAACAATGGATTTCAGATTTCAATTTCCAAACCAGGCATTGGGATATCTACCCCCAGATTAGGAAAAACAACCATTGGGATATTACAAACTTGTGGGCAACAATTAATGGATGGGTCTCATATATCTTTCACTAAATTTACTACTTCTTTCATTCATAAATTTATTTTGTATTTTCAAATTCAAAATGAAAATTTAAATTTAAATTTAAAAGAGAAATATATACAATAAAAATTGTATGATAAGTTTTATGTCATCCAAATTCACTTATGAAGCCCCTTTCAGATACTATCAAAATTGTGGTATCTAAATTGTTGATTGTAATTTAAAGTCATTCTAACCATATAATCGGAGGGGTAGGTAAACCTTTCAACTCTTATAGTAGTTAGGTAAACCCTAGGCTAACTCATTGTTCATCAACAAATTTTATGAGTTTTAAGATCATGTAAACTATGGGATTTTGTAGGCTTATACTATTCAGGCTCGTCTTTCACCAAGAAAGTTCCATTGGGAGATGGCGAATTCCGTTTTATTTTTTTAAATTTATATTTTGAGTTCATATCTTAACATAAGTTGGTGTAATGCATGAATGAAGTGATAGTCACACAAATATCATGTCTAACCTGCAGAGCTTCTAACTGCACAAGCTCCAAGGGTTCATAAGGTTGTCCAAAAGTTATGTCCATGTTTTCTCATGTCCTAAAATCAAACCAATCTAAAACTCTAATGAGCTACACCATAAGAAATAATTGGAATAGAGAATCCCACCATTAAGATATTTAAAATTGCATACCATGTCCACCTAATGTGTGGATTAAAGTGAATTTATAAGCTTTTTAAATAATTCTACACCATTCCCTATAACAGTGTGGCCGACCCAACTCTTGAATTAGCTTACATTTTTGGATTTTGTGTGAAAAAAGGTGGCTCGTGTATTGAGCTGAGTGTATTTGTTGCATTTTCCCAAATGGAGCACTGCTTTGGTGCAGATCCACTTCTAATGGATTGAAGAACTCTTTGTATTTTTTCCTTATTTATTTTTTAAGTTTTCTTAAGAAAAGAGTATTGAAGGAATCTTATAGCATTTGAAGAAAGTTCTTCTCTTGTCAAAACCAAGATCAAACCTGTCTAAAATGGTCTCCACACCAATGCAACTCAAATGCTGGAGAATATATGTAGATCCAACTATCAGGTATATCACCATGAACTATAGATCTTTGGTTGGTTGTTTATATTATTTTAGGTAGGAGTCGTTGTATTGTTTTAATGTCATCTAACAGGAATTTAATGGAAATTTAAAGAGATAAGTATAGAAAATTATTAGGTGGGCCACACTATAGAAAACAAACGGATAGATGCCAAAGAGCCATTAGATTAATCAGCTGGTCCATGTGATAGCTGGATTGGAATGATTTTTGGATGTTCCTCTTTATGGTTGGGACACCCTTTCATGAACTGTCAGCACGCATAGACGGCGGTAGGCCCCACCCTAATGTTTGTTACTCTAATTGAACTCTTTTCCACCGTTGAAAGCAATGAACGGGTTTGTACTTTTTGAGAGCCGGTTGCTTTCTCACCAAGTCTTTCAAGCCACGTGGCGCTTGAAGATGGAAAGTCAGCCACCCACGTGCCTACGCAGGCATGAGAGGGTACGCGATTTGGGGAGTGATACAGCCTAGCCAGGTTGGTAATGATAGGGGGCCGTTTGGCGCATGGGTTTAAATGGGATTTGATGGGTTTTAAGATCACATGGATCATTGCAATGTGCGTTCGGGAATCGAATAAGGTATGGATTGTGAAGCCCTTCTTTAAACCAACTAAGTGCAACGATTTTTACGATCCTATTTTGGGTTTTGTGTAGCTAGTGATCGATGCCATGTGGACCCACCATAATATGTGTTTTTTCTATGCCGTTCATCCATTTTGAAATATAATATTTTAGGCTTCATCTCAAAAATGAGGTAGATATAAATGTAAGATGTACCACATCATGGGAAAACAATAGTAATCGAATTACATCATTAAAAACCTCTTAGGGCCGGTTTGGCCGGGTGGATTGGAAGGGAGTGAATGGTATTAGGATGGATGGCGTGGATTTCTAGGTAATGACGGTGTTGTCAGCGGATTGTCTTGAGATCCATGGGCTTGCTATATCCCTGGATTGATACATCCGGTCCGTTTGGCACGCCCGGCCAATCTGAAGATTAAGGCTTCCAATCCCTTCCAATCCCACTAACTAAACACGTCGCAGGCTAATTTGAACGGATTGGATGGGATTTAAGGTAATGATGGTGTTGTTAGTGGATTGTCTGAAGATCCATCGGATTTGGATCAGATCAACTACACTGTTTGGCACGCCCGGCCATTCCAGGGATCTACCATCCAATCCCTTCCACTACCATCTAATCCGTTCCAATCCAACCGGCCAAACAGGCCCTTAGGGCCAACTGTGCAATCCATTTGAGATTTGCATCAAACTCATTTTTGGGCTCATACCATGAAATAACATAGAAGAATGGGTGGACGGCACAGATGAAACACATACATCATGATGGGATTCACAGAGCACCGACCGGTAGTAACAAGATAAGTAGTCAATCTGTTTCCCAAACATGGAGTGGGATGGCCTCAATCCATAAGATTAGGAGACAATCCCTCGCACAGTGTAATCATTACATTTTTGGTAATTATTGTTGGGATTTTTGACCTGCGGAATCACACAGATCTAGATCTAGGATAGCAATCCAATAGCACCAAGCACACACACAAGAAAAGAGAATACACAGATTTAACGTGGAAAACCCTTGCGGAAAACCACCATGCACAAAGCGACAGATCACCACTATGAAAGCATCAATTACAAAGAGAAAAGACTTACCCGATTCGAACAACCTCGAATCTCACCCTTGCTACACCCTTTGATAACCTTAGAACCCTTTAGAATACCTTTAGGAAGTCTTGGAATAATATTAGAATAGCCCTAGGGACCCCAATTTATAGTTTTGGCAACTTCCTTTCATATCCCGATTCACGAAAGGACTTCGTCACAAAATCCATGAAACTCCTTTCGCATCCCGATTCCATGAAAGGACTTGCAACACAAAATCGTGAAACTCCTTTCGCATCCCGATTTGCGAAAGGACTTAATCACAAAATCCACGAAACTCCTTTCGCATCCCGATTCATGCGAAAGGACTTGCGTTTCACGAAATCATGAGAAACTCCTTTCGCATCCCAGTTGCGAAAGGACTCAGATTTAAGACATCTCGCAACAATTATATCCCACTTAACCCATCTAATCCCATGCTCCAAACACCCCCTTAGCCCTTACAATGTATTTGTTTTATCTATGCCATCTATTCTCCTTTTTTTTTTCTTTTCTTTTTTTTTTCAAATCATTAGTCTGAATGGTTTTACACTTGATGGACGCCCGGTAGACCCTGGCCTCACCCAAGCTTGTGAGACCCTTATTGTGGGGTTACCATGGGGCCCACCTTTATGTATGTATTATGCATCCACATTGGCTATCTCCTTTTCCGATCATTTTAGGGCATTATTCCAAAAATAAGATAGATCGAACTATCCAATAGATCGTATCATAAGAAACTATGTTGATTAACCTTTAATGGGCCACAAAAGCTTTGAATCAAGCTGATATTTGTTTTTGCCCTTCATCCAAGCATATGTAACATTATCAACAGATTGAGTGGTAAATAAACACAATGTACACATTAAGGTGTGCCTTAAGAAGTTTTTAATGGTAGGACGATTAATCACCACCGTTTCTTATGACATGGTTTACTTGGTAATTAGATTTGCTTCACTTTTAGGATAATGCCCTAAAATGATCTAAAAAATAAATGGACGACATGGATATATAATACATACATCAAGGTGGGCCCCACGGTAAGGCCTCACCGTCTTGGGTGAGGTACTTAATCCACTCTCGCCTAGAGCTGGGCAAACCTGACCCGATCCGCTGGATCCGACCAGGTCCAACCCGATTTGAGCCGAACCGACGGCCTAGATCGGTCAAGTTCAAGCAGGATCAGGCAAATCCGATCATTAATTCAATCAGGGTCGGGTCAAAGTTAAATCGGACGCACCGAACCAAAATTCGATCCGTTTGTAACCGATCCGATTCGTACCGGACCGGACCTATAATTATTATTTTACCCTCAACTATATATAACTATATATAACTATATAGATATATGTAGGGAGCCGGTCTCCTACGAACCGTACCGCATGGAATTTTTGTGCGAGCCTTCATGTACACCGTAGGATAAGGAGGGCGGCTGGAATTCCACTTCATTGGGAGAGAGAGAATCTTCAAAGAAAAGACTCTCTCCTACACTCACGGAGAGAAATTTGGAATTTCAAGAGGATTTTCGGGAAAGCCTTTTGCATGAAGATCATGCGTATTTTGTGTGGGGCCTATATTATGATGTTTGTGATAAATCCAATCTGTCCATCCGTTTTTTGAAATCATTTTAGGTTATGCGACCAAGAATGAGGAGGTTCCAAAAATTAAATGGGCTACATGAGAGGAAACAGTGAGAATTTTGTGACCACAGTTGATATTTACGATGTTGAGCCCATAATTGAAGCATATACACGGATCAATTGGATCACACCCTTTATAGGCTCCATAGTGATGTTTATTTGTTATCCAACATATTCATAAGATTATACAACATGAATGAAGGTAAAACACAAATATAAGCTTGATTCAAAACTTATGTTACTCTTAAGAATTTTTCGAAAGGTGGATGTTCAATTCAACTGCTTCTAGTGGTGTGGTCAATTTGAACATTTAAAATGCCTGATTTTTTTATGTCAATCCCTAAAATTATCTGGTAAAATGAATGGATGAAGAGGATAAAATACGTAAATCATGGTGGACCCACGGAGTTTACTCAGTATGCTAAGCGCAAGAGTCTGGATCATCTGCGAAAGCATGACTCTCCAGGCGCAGATTACATATTAGATACTGAAAGGTTGAGAAGCGAGACTTGCTACTAAGTGACGTCACCAATTTCTATAGGCCCACCATGATGTATGTTTTGTATCCACACTTTTCATCCATTTGGAGAGATCATTTTAGGGTAATATCCAAAGAATAAGTTAAATCCAAATCTCCAGTGGACCCAAGCACAGAAAAGAGTGGGGACAATGATGTCAACCATTAAAAGTTCCTAAAGGCCACAAAATTTTTAGATTAAGTCGATATTTGTGTTTTCCCTTCTTTCATGTATTTTTTAACTTTTGAACGGGCTAGATTTCAAATAAATATTATAGTGGGCATTAGGATAGTTTCAACCGCGAGAATTACTTCCCCACTGTTTTCTGTAGTGGGTCCAGTACAACGTCCTGACTTTCATGCTTTTTTTCATGGTTTGCTGAATAGTTAGTGGTCCATCTCAATCACAAATGCAATTACACAATCATACGGTCCAATTAAATTACAACATTTTACAAACAGAGAATCCGTATTCTAAGCGTAACCTGTATTCTGTGGTGGGCCCACTATTATGTTTATTTTCCATCTAATCTGTTAATAAGATCACAAATACATAGATCTAGAGGAAAAACCAATTTCATATTGATCAGAAATTCTGTGACCCCCCAAAAGGGTTTCAATAGTAGATGTTCAATACCCAACTGCTTTTTGCAGTGTGGTCCACTTGATCTTTATATCTGTCTTATCTTTCGGCTAAAGCATTAAGATGAGCTTGCCAAATGGATGGACATTTTAGATATAACACACACCTCATGATGGGACCCACAACTATATAGCTGATGTGTACTACACCAGCCAATCCGCTTCCGTTCCGTTTCAGAGAGGGACGTAGATTTCCTGCTAAAGCCTTCGTCGGACGTTCCAGCGCTGGGATGCTAGGCGGGGTCCACCGTGATGTTTTTGATAAATCCAACCCGTCCATCTGTTTTCCAAGCTCATTTTATGACATGCTACCGAAAATTATATGGATTCAAAAGTCAAGTGGGCCATATAAGAGGGAAAACTGGAGAAAGAGTTTTCTAGTATTGAAACTTTCCTAAGCCCCACCTTGATTTTTATATGCCATTCAAACGGTTTATGCCATCCAAATGGTTTACAAGATCATTCCCACTGGGATGAAGTGAAAACAATAAAAAATTGGCACGATAAGAAACTTTCATGGCCTTAAAAATATTTCAATAGTGGTGACTGAATAAAAAATGTTTCCTCTAGTGCGGCACACTTGACTTTTGTATCCATCTGATTTTCTGTAGCATGTCTTAAAATGATCTTGGAAAATGGATGAATGGGTTGGATTTATCACAAACATCATAGTAAACTCCACAAAGAATACTTGCATAGGATCTTCATGTGAAAGACTTTACCGTGAGACTCACGTCCGTGAGTGTAGGAGAGAGTCTTTTCTTCGGAGACTCTCTCTCCCAACTAAGTGAAATCCTAGCCGCTCTCCTCATCCTACGACATACATGAAGGCTTGCACATAAATTATGTGCGGTACGACACCCATGATATTTGTTTTTCATCTTTATCGATCTCCGTCCATTCATTTTATCAGATAATTTAGGGATTGACATAGAAAATCAGGCATTTTAAATGTTCAAATTGATTACACCACTGGAAACAGTTGAATTGAACATCCACCTTTCGAAAAATTCTTGAGCGTAACATAAGTTTTACCTTCATCCATGTTGTATAATATTATGAATATGTTGGATGACAAATAAACATCACTATGGAGCCTATAAAGGGTATGATCCAATTGATCCGCGTATATGCTTCAATTATGGGCTCAACATCGTAAATTTCAATTGTGGTCACAAAATTCTCACTATTTCCTCTCATGTGGCCCATTTAATTTTTGGAACCTCCTCATTCTTGGTCGCATAACCTAAAATGATTTCAAAAAATGGATGGACAGATTGGATTTATCACAAACATCATAATATAGGCCCCACACAAAATCCGCATGATCTTCATGCACAAGGCTTTCCCAAAAATCCTCTTGCAATTCCAAATTTCTCTCCGTGACTGTAGGAGAGAGTCTTTTCTTCGAAGACTCTCTCTCTTCCAACGAAGTGGAATTCCAGCCGCTCTCCTCATCCTGCGGTGTACATGAAAGCTCGTACAAAAATTTCATGCGGTACGGTTCGTAGGAGACCGGCTCCTTATATATATATATATATATATATATATATAGAGAGAGAGAGAGAGAGAGAGAGAGAGTCATGCTCCCTTGCGCACCTACGCATGTGCGCACCTTTGCACACGTGCCATGAGAGTCTAATCTGAATGGTCCATGTGATGTGGAATCCCATGAAATCCCATTTGACAAGTTTTTACCCCGATTTAAAATTCTGGTGGGCCATAGCAAAGAGAAATGCAAATCAAGGGAGAAAAATGTTTTCATTTTTCATGGCCCATCAAAGTTTAGATCAAAGTAAAACTTAGGCCCAGGGGATTTCACGAGGTGCTGCTTCACATGAACGGTTCAGATATTGGATCCACATCATGTATGATGGGTTCTCAAAAAAGTTCGTACGTAGTACGTACAAACTGGTTCGCAGGTGAGCGTTTCCGTGTGTGTGTGTGTGTGTGTGTGTATATATATATATATATATATATATATATATATATTCTTCTTTTTTAACCTTTTACCCTACCCTCCCTCTCTACCCGAACGCCCGCCGCGTCGAACACTAAATCCCCAAACCCTCGCTACCCTCCCGAGCATAGGCAGCTCGGCACACTCGTCAGCCTCAGGCCACTCACTCACGCTCGTCAGCCAGGCGGCCACTCTAGTCTCCAGGCTCCACTCAGCTCTCCATTCATCACGTAGGAGACCTACTCGCACCTACTCTCTCTGTATATTCATTGCTTATTTGTATACTATCTTCATTATTCATTTCTTAGCTCACCTGCTTTATTGTCTGTTTCTTTCCTGTTTATCGTTGTCTCATTGAATCTACGAGAAATCAGTTTTTTCGCTTTTAATAAATTCGTTTGTAGTAAGTTCATTATAGTTTCCATGGCTCTTCATTGGTCTTCTTACATGCTATTTTTAAACATTTTAAGTTTCCTGATTGGGTTATCCCTTTTGAATTACAGGTTCCCAGATCTAATGATCTTAAGGTCTGTTTTGTCTTGTTAAATCTGAACCTTAATTGGATTTCAATCAAAGTACAATTTGTCAACATCCTATGTGCGCCCACTGAATTCCAGTAGAATTCTATACTTCTTTGAATCCGTTTGCATCTGCCTATCATCATCCCTTCTCTTCAGATATCTTTTTCACTTCCATATTCATTGGTGGTGGTTCTTCAAGTGGCCCTTTTATTTTGTTAATATCACTATCACCAGCATCGTCATCTAAGTCTTATCTCAGCTAATTGGAGTCGTATACATGATTTTTCTCTCCTCTTGTTTTTCTAGTAAGTATTATTATACCAAAAATTCCTCCCCACCATCATGTACTTGAAAGGAATTCATTTAACTTGGCACACATTATACAATTGTGAGGAAAAAAATGGACCGATCTGAATCTGGCATAATCCGATCCGACTTGGTTTTCCTGACCGAGTTGGACTTGGATCGGTTCATGTCAGTATGGGTTAGGATCGGATCAAGTCAGATGACCTAGACTTGGTCCCAGATCGGACCTTGT
The DNA here is from genome assembly GCA_030180095.1 of Magnolia changhungtana. NCBI lineage: Eukaryota > Viridiplantae > Streptophyta > Magnoliopsida > Magnoliales > Magnoliaceae > Magnolia > Magnolia changhungtana. Next base: position 789,895 of record JASAUF010000481.1, read on the forward strand.
TCGGGTCAGGCCATGCAAAACTCAGACCGAGTCGAGTTAGACCCAATCCAATTCAAGTTGGACCCAATCCAATTCGACTCGATCCGATGCCCAGCTCTACTCTCGCTTTATGGTTGTCAATGGGCTGGGCTCGGGCCTGTAAACTCGGAATTTTAAATAGGGTGGCCTGGTAGCCCCTCAAAAAAGTTCAAAATCCAGGTTAAGACCCGCCCAGGCCCAGCCCGTTGATAGCCCTGTCTTGTTCCGTTACCTGAGTGGATCCAGTGCATCTCGAGAGATGAAAGATATCGTGCCTCCATGTCATTTCTGCAGGCATGGACTGAGATGAATAGATCTCAACCATTCATTTTATTTTCAAATAGTTAGTTGTCTACCTAGAAAAATAGATATTTTTTTGGGGGGAATATTAAACCTTTGATCTGTAGCAAAAAACAGACGCTGCAGATGAAACTCTGGAAATTGACTAAATTCATTAACAGAGATGGTTAGGATAGTTTACAGAGAGAAATTTTCTAATAATGACCAATCAACGGTAGATCATGCATGATGAATGCATTGGATTCTCGTAGAAGTATGCCACGTGTATGGTGCAGTATCTGCAGTCGATCAGCTCCAATTTCCCACCCATCTTAAGCTAGATATCAGCCTCTTCATTGCCAGCGTTTTTTCCCTTCACCGTAGGCATACTAGATGTGTGAAGAGAAATGCGAAATGGGCGGAACGGAAGTAGTTTCCGAAAGCGGATTGGCTGGTGTACCTCACATCAACTATATACCTACTGTATTGACATCAGCAAGTTCTATGGGTCTGATCATGAAGCATGTGTTATATCCAAACTGTCCATCCATCTGGAGAGATCGTATTAAGGCTTGAAAAAAAATAAGACAGATATAATTATCAAGTGGACCACACTGCAAAAAGCAGTGGGGTATTGAACGTCTACCATTAAAACCCTTTTTGGGGTCACAAAAGTTTTGGTTCAATATGAAATTTGTTTTTCCTCTTCATTCAGGTCTTTGTGACCTTGAACAGATTGGATGGAAAATAAACGTTATGTGGGCACTACAATTTTTTAACGGCGAAATCATTATCTCCGCTGCTATTTGTGGTGTGGTCCAGATGATCTTTGAATATGATTCATTTTTTTGGATAATGCTCTAAAATGATCTCTAAAAATATATGAACGGTGTAGATATAATAAATACATCACTATGGTACCATGTAACTTTTATCTTCTTTGAACTGTTCGTACAAATTGGAGCTCGAGGAGTGTCAGTGCTCGTCTTCGCACGACACGTACCTACAACAGCTATATAGCTAGTGTGTGGTACACCAGCCAACCCGCTTCGTAGTTTCCATGCTATGAAGATATAGCAAATGTGTATTAGATCAAAACCATCCATTGTGCGATTTAAATATTGATCGGACATGGTACAAAAATCAGAAAATTTTAAATGATCCTATCACTTTATTTGGAGGCACAAAAAAAAAAAAAAAAAAAAAAAACACTAATGGCCTGTTTGGATACCACCAAATAAGTTGCTTTTTCTAATTAAGTGACTTATTTAAGATAAGTAAGTTTGATTTATGATTAGTTATAAGTAACTTTTTTATTTAAAAGCACTTAATTATTTTAGTTAATATTTTTATTTTTTTTTCTTCTCATTAGTTTCTCAAGAGAGTCATTGGAGACTAAGGAGATAAGTTTATAAGTTACTTGTGGCATAAATAATTTATTTTAATCAACTTACGACCCAAACGCCCCCTAAAAGACAAAAATAGCAATGAAGAAATGATTGTTTATTACATCTCTATTATATCATGATTAAATAGAAATTTATATATAAATCAATGGTAGAATGGTCACACAAAATGTTCATTCTAGATCATCATATTCATGTGCCAATGCGCACTGTACAAAATCTGGAGGCACCAAAATGTCGTGCCATGAGAAGCAGCTAATCCACTACTATAGAGACATGAATACCAGAATATGATGTCTTTCTCGCCAAAAGACACGTGTGGTAGGGTAAAGTATAATCAAGACCATTGATATAGTGTAAGCTACGATGTGGCCAAATTTTATTAAAGTCCCTTCATATATATTAATACACCATTCTCTAATAGCTAAAGCTTTTAGAGAAAATTATTATTTAACATGATATCAAAGCAGAAGGTCTTATATTTAAATATTAAAAGTAGAAAATCTTCCCCTCGAATATGCCTCTCTAATATATTCAAAGGAAAACCTAAATATCAACTCCCAATCAGCCCCAACAAAAAAAATGGTAATGGAAGGACAGTGGGCCCCACGTAACTTTGTAAGGGCTCCTTGCAACACTTACAAGGGATATGTGTACCATCATTACAGGCCCAAATAGTTGAGTTGGGGCCTAGATGATGATGATTTTGTTGAAAATTACAGATTTGTATTTTCTATAAAAATATGAAAAGCTAAAATTCATGATAGAATAGAACAAGGACAGGTTGAAGCACGTTTGGAACGCTGACCTTAAAGCATTATTTACCCTTACTCAAGTGAATTGAGTATGCTGAAAGGTTACAGGCAAACCGCTTCTAAGATACGACGAGCCTGCTGTGGGTCTGTGTTCAGCAAACACGAAGGCTCACTAATGGAACTCTGTTACACAGTCTGACAGAAATAAAGAAAATGAAAAATCCCAGAAAAGAGAGAAGAAGAATTCTGATATTAGACAACTGCACTGGTCTGTTCTTCATATGTTGGTTCAGATGAACCGTTCTTAGACCACTCTATTGGTCTGATCTTCATGCAATGGTTCAGAAGAACCTTGCTGTATTGCTGGAGTATATGGTCAGTGGGCTCTGATTCGTATGGGCCTGTTGGAGTAAGTTGAGATTGAAATAGCGGTGAAGACCGCTTGAGTAGAAGTTGGAATATGTCAATATGTCCTAAAGGGGGATGAATAGGACTTTTAAGGATTTATGAGTTATTTAAAAATCCTATCACACTAATCCTATCATGTATGCAATTTTCAAGATTACTCAAATGTAACTCTACTGGCTTCCAGGCCAAGTAGAGGATCCAATCACAAACTAATCAAGATATAACAATCTGCAACTTAGTCTATGTTGGATGTGACTGTGTGTGTGTGTGAGATGTGATCAGATATATGAATATAAATGCATTGTCATGAATCACACATAGAGAAAGCAATCACAAACACAGTCATTTTATAGTGGTTCGACGATAAGTCTACTCCACTCCCGGCTACCGCACTCAACCCTTGAGTGTACCGGATTTCACTAAGGAGGTTCTCCAGAGTTCACCTCAAACCTAAGGTTTTAAATCAGGTTCACCTTCAACCTTTATAGAGGTTTTACGCGGTTCACCTCAAACGTAGAGTTTTACTGGTTCACTCCTAACCAGATGTTTATGCTCTCCATAGAGCAAGGGTCCACACAACGCACCCGGATTTTAGACCACATAGGTCAAGGACCTACACAAGAACTTAACAGTTTATGCCCTACACAAGAGCAAGGGTCCACTTTATGCACCCACAGCGTACACTCCCGCCGGAGGCCTCCTACGAGGGCTTCAAAGGGTGAGAACCACTTAAGACCTAATCCTAGAAAGGAATGATCATAAGTGTCCTCTTAGACTCTAGATACTTATAGATAAGTTGATGAGTCCCGTTAAGCACAATGCCGAAGATCTCCTCCTCCTTGTTGACGAAGAGTCTTCTGCTCCTTTGATCCGCAACACAAAAGATATACCAAGACTAGGCTTGAGGTTGGGTCAGGGTAGAGATGAAATCCTACTCTCTAAAGATTTTCCTATAATGGAGGTAGAGTAGTTCCACTCTCATGCATTCAAGGCATCCCAGCATAATGATATGCCATTAAGGTAGTAGCTGGAGGATCCTTAAATGTAGAAGTTCATTCCCCAATCAGCTCTATTGAATATCAATGGTGAGGGTGGATTGGAGGATGAACTCCCTTAAGAGAAAGGGCTTTAGGTATAGGATATAAGTTGAAACACTCAAAAGCTTTCTCTTCTTTCTCTCACACCAACAAAAGACAAGTCCTCTATAAATAGGCAAAAAGTTCCAACGGATATAAAACGGTCACATATGACAGAGTTCGATATCATCGAGCGTATACTCTCGACGATGGTCTGCTCGATGACTCGGACTCGATGTCATACACTTTTGAAACTCTTTGCCAATTGGTCGATAAATCGAATTTATTGTCGATGTCATCGGATTTCGAACTCCGATTCCATCAATGGTAGGTTCGATCCATCGACACTTGAAAAATAAGAGAGACTTGACTTTGAGATATTTCAGGTTTTCATGAATGATCGAGGAACCGTCGAGGTCATCAAAATTTGAATGTCGAAGACATCGAGATCAGAGTCAAGGCATCGATAAATCCAGCTGATTTATCTTTGAACTTGCTGGACAGATTATGGCTTCGTTCGATGTAATCGATTTGGTGTCGATATCATCGATATTTTAATATCGATTAAATCGAAGGGCCCCCAATCATAGTTAAAAACAACCTGAAATAACTGCTGTAAGAAATGCGCGCCCACTGTCGATATCATCGATCGACCACCGATCTTATCGATACTTGATTTTAGATCATATCGGACAGTCATCGATATATTGAAGAAATTTGAGATTTTCATTAAAAAACAGGGGCGCCGGAAATCAGCCTGTCGATCTTATCGAGCCACTCTTGATGGTCCTGAGATTTGAATATCGATGTGTATCGATATATCGATAATTCGTCCAGATATATTGTGAAGTTGCTGGACATATTTAGTGCTTTTATCGATGATATCGATAGGTGTATCGATAAATCGATAAATCCATCCTGATGAATATTTAGTTGCTGGATATTTTGGTCATCTTATCGATAATATCATTAAGGTATCGAGGATATCGACAGTGCATATCGATCATATCGAGGGTGCTTCGATAAAATCGACAGAGAGAGAAAAACTTAGAGATTTTTCTATTTTGCAAAAAGTTTTCTCACCATAAAACCCTAAGATGTCTATCTTGTTGTAAGGGTTTTTAATCACTTTGTGTTTTGGGACTTAGGATGTAAGGCTATGATTTACCTATTGCGAGCTTCCACACATCCGGTTGAGGCAGACGCTAGAAATAATCTTCCTATCGAGTTCTGCAGCTAGTCTGACTCACCACACACGTAACTTGACAAACCAGGGCATTAGTAAGTGCACTTTCAGAGATGGATTAGAAACCCATCTAGGCTCTCTCTATATATAGGCTATGGTGGCTGGGGGGTTATGGTCTAGAAACATAAATTCCATTAAGTCATTTCTACCTGTTGGAAAACTAGCTGTTTATGTTGTGCATGACTCATAACAAGAAATGTGCATGTCGATTGTTGTGAGACACTGCTAGCCGTTTTAGCTATTGGGCTATGCATGCGCTAGCGATTCAACATGGCTCACGCAATGAATTGCATAGATGTTACACATCTGCTGCAACAGTCATCTCCAGCCTCTCTCTGTATATACTGAGGGATCTCTCTCTCGGTCCTCCAGTCTCTCTTCCAACCAGCCACTCGCCACTTAGTCGCACCGTAACTCGCACACGTCTCGCATAAGGTCGCAAAGGAGTGACTCTTTGCGAATGTGCGAAGTGTAAAGTGCGCCACTAGCGCCTCTACCGCCATACTGCCTCACATGCCCACGCCCTCGCACCGAGCCCGAGCCCGAGCCCGAGCGTTCCAGTCCTACGCACTAGAACACGCAAGCTCCATAGTCCTTAGACTAAGTAAGCAAATATTATAGTACTCCACTGTTTTCATTTAAACCAAAAAAACTTATCTTTTTCCAATGTGGGACTATTCTTAAAACCCACCAAAAAAGTGTTTTTTCAAACTTTTTTATAATATGTTATATTATATTATATTATATTATTAAAATATATTTTAAAATCAACATTATGCAACTGATTTCTTGGTGAAAATCAGCTTTTTGCATGACTCATATGCATATGTGTTGGCATGTGACCATGGATGGGTGAACATTTGTCCTTGAAAAGGTAGCTATTCAATACTATGCTTGCATGTGATCGAGGATATGTGAACGCTTAAAAGTGGTACATTTTGCATATGCTAACTCAAATTAATTGATTAAACTATGAAACACAGTGTTGCAAAGAACAATTTAAAAAAAAGATTAATTGAACGTTCATAACTTTTGATTCTTGAACACTTATTAGTTGAATTTTGGATGCTAATATTTTTATTTTTTTAAATCTTTAGATATTTTCATGTGATTGAAAGGAAACTTTTACAAAATAGTTATAAGACTAATCATGCTAAGATAGAATGTTGGGTAATTGAGGAAGAACGCGTTTACAAGGCAAGTGTAGTCGAAATGAGGATGTTAAATGAATGAGCGGCAAGATGAGAAATAATATAATAGAAAATGAATGCATTTGAGGGAAAATAGGTGGACCTGCAGTAAATAATAAGATTAGGGAAGATTAGATGGCTTCTTCTTGTGCAACTGAGACCAAGAACTATACCCAAGCTTGTTTGGTTTGTGGGAATAAACAGTATGAAATTGCGTTAAATGGAATTAACATAATTATTGCATACTGATTCCATGTTTGAAAATAATATGGTATTTTGAGACTCTAATCCCACATTTGGAATCAAATTCTTATTACAAGAGAAACATTGTATTAAGTGAAATTTGAGTTTGGTGGACCATGAAATTGTAATCAATGGATCAAATTCACAACTGGTGTCAAATACTTGTACACGTGCAACTCGAATGTCACTTGCAAAGGGTGCATATGGATGGACAACATGGATAAAACACATGCATCAATGTGGGGCCCATATATGTAGTGGATTTTGAAATCCACCATAAATCCTATACTATCTAGTGTTAGTATTTGATAACATGATACTTGGACTATTTCAATCCTTATTGTTATCTCCAAACGCCAAATGGAATTTGTATGGGATCAAATGTAATTCATTACTAGAGGTGGGCAAAATGAACATGATCCGCCCCGATTCGAACAGAACCGATGGCCTGGATCGGTCAAGTTCGGATAGGATTGGTCAGATCCGAACGTTAATCGGATCGAATTCGGGTACATAGCAAAATCGCCCAAACCGAACCGAAATCCGATCAGTTTGGATCAGATCCGATTCGATCCGGACCGCACCGATGTAGTAACTAGTTTAAAAAAAAACCCCACCCAACCCATCTCTCTCTCTCTCTCTCTCTCTCTCTCTCTCTCTAAAAGAGATTCAGACAATTCCTTGGTATCTCAAGACCCAAGTCAGGTACAAAACCCAGCTTCAAATTCTCATCAAAGGCACGAATTTCCGTAAAAGCTCTCTTAGGATCCTCTCTCCCAAGCTGCTGTAAACACCACAACCCTTCAAAATCCGATCTTTTCAGCTCTAAGAAAGAACTTGGAAGATGGATAGATAGGTACCAATAAACACCCAGTGTCCATAACTCAAATGGTGATCGAGTAGAGACACCTCGTTTCAACACTTTAAGTCTTGGTATCTATCCCTAGTGGGGGTGGCTAAGATGGAGTGTTGGCACTGACATGGGTGTGTACTCACAAGCTAACCTAAAAAAAATAAAAATAAAAAAAAGGAAGAAGGAGAAGAGAAGACATTCATGTATTAGTCTTTGAAAGTGTAAATACCAAATTAATGCTTTCTTAGAGTGCTTTGTGGACCCTACCATGATGTATGTGTTTCATCTATTCCGTTCATCCATTTTATAGATCATTTTAGGGCTTTATGTAAAAAGATAATAGGAATATAAATCTCAGGTGGACCACACCACAGAAAAACAATAATGATCAGATATCCACCATTATAATCCTAATTGTATTGTTTATTTGACATCTAATCTGTTAATTAGGTCATAAGAACCCAGATGAAGGGAAACAATAAATATCAGTTTAATCAAAAACTTTTATAGCCTCTAAAATGTTTTTAATGGTCAACGTTCATTCAACATTGTTTCCTATAATGTGGTCCACTTGAGATTTCGATATAACTCACTTTTTTTTTCTAATAACCTAAATTGATCTATAAAAATAGATGGAGGGCGTGGATGAAACACATACATCATGGTGGGGTCCACAGAGCACCGATGAAGGGTGGCAAAGAGTAGCCAGTCCGTTTCCACTCTCCAGTACAACATTACAGCTGTACTGGTGCCAGAAGCTCCTCGAGCTCCGAGTTGTACATACGGTCCAAAGGAGATCAAAGTTATGTGGCCCGACAGTGATGTATTTATTATATCTACACCGTTCATATGTTGTTTTAGATCATTATAGAGCATCATGCCAAAAATGAATAATATCCAAAGATCATCTTAACCACTCCACAAATAGCATCAAAGGATAATTTTCACTGTTAAACCATTAGTGTGGTCCACTTGATAATTAGATCTGTCTTATTTTTCGTCTCAAGCGTTAAGAAGATCTTGCCAAATGTATGAACGGTTTGGATATAACACCTACCCCATGATCAGATCCACATAAGTGGCCACGTAAATACACCATTTGAATTCAAGACCGGATTGCGTGAAAAGCAAGTCACTGGTTTTCGTGCACTGGAAGGAACTTTAAAAGTAAAATAAGTTGGAGTACATGTAGATTGAAAATTCTCTTGGAGCTATGTGGGGCCCACCTTAATGTATATATTTCATCTAAGCCGTTTATCCATTTCGAAATATTATTTTAAGCATTGAGCATAAAAAAGAGGTATATTAAAGATTAACTTAGACCACATTATATGAAATAATTTAATTAAATTTATACTGTTCGAATTGTATCTAATCCGATCCGAATCAGTTTTCAAGACCGAGTCAGACTCGGTTCGGGTAAAGGCAAACAGGCATTGGATCAGTCCGGATCTAGTGGCTTGGATCCGGTATCGGATCGAATCAAATTCAGATCTAACTAGTGACATTTCGGATCTGATCGGGTTATAGCTAATCCGATCCGATTCGGACCGTTGCCCACCTCTATAATCATTACCACCTAATCCCAAGTTTCAAATGGTCCTAAGAGTAAGGTCCTATAAAGGATTTGAAAAAGTAAGGAAAAAAGTTCAAAAAAATTATAAATATAAATAGAGATTTAAAAAAAAAAAAAAAAAGGACTTGGTGGCATATATTATAACTAAAGATATAGTCCTTGATAGCATGGAAGGGTGGAACATGATTCATGTAGCGAAGTCCATAATTCATGCAGTAAAGATCAATTATTTGTGATTAGGCTTAGATGATGATGATGATGGTGGTGGTATTTTTCATTTTAACTATCCAATAAATATATGCCAACTGTCTATTGAAGGTTAAATTATCAAATAAGCATAGTTATATATATATATATATATATATATATATATATATATATATATATATATATATATATATAAATGTAAATTGGTCCTACTAATTTGAATTGCTTAAACCACATGCTTACTTTTTAAGCAATTCCCAAAAATGTATGTGTACCATGCATCACACTATGTTAGACTATCAAAGGTTTCCCCCCTAAAAAATAGTTTATATTTAATGCTATCCCTTTTTTGTTCTTACGCTAGTATGATGCGCACTTGAACAGTGTTAAACAGTGGTGTGTCTCTTCTATCAACTTTTGGAGGTAATTTGAAATTCAAATTTAAATCCAAAGTGATCTCATCATTCCAACTTATAAATTCTTGGCTTGATTTGCACAAGCAATTTTAAATGAAAATGTACAACTTTTGTTTCAAAATTTCCACACATCTACTTTTCACCAACATATCACACGTGTAAAATATCTTATATGCAAAAAGGTGGACCACACCATGATGATCGCCTAATATTAAAAGCAGACCATCAAGTGATTATCTCCCTGTAACCCACCTTTTGCACTCTTGAACATTTTCCATGTATGAGATGGTGGTAGGAAAAAAAAATGGTAGTTTGGGTAGGTGATATATCAATTGAGTCCATCTATCTGTTAGGCCCCATAATCGATGGCCTATATTTTAAAATTATACCAATTAGAAAATCATATCCATCTAATTAGCAATTCTTGAAGTGACTTTTAAGGAAATCTTAATTGTTAAATATTTTGAAAATGATAAATTATGGATATGATTTTCTAATGGTTTAACATTTAAAAACACCATCAATGCTAGGACTCATTGGATGAAAATGGACTCAATTAACATATCACCCTACTATGTTTACTGTAGAGAGATGGCTCTATTATATTTCAGTTTCTTCGGCCCCACCGCATCTTTCCTCTTAAGAATAAGGGCTTCGATTTTGCAATCTCATGATGAATTATACCTAGCCACTTTCAATTACTTAAAATTTATGTACATGTTGTACAAACAATGTAAATTAAAATCATCTATTTGTATACTAGTTTATATGTATCATGACCCAAAATATTATGCTAATTTAATTATCTATTTATTAGATTACAAAAATACGTTGGACGATTAATATTGAAAAATATCTAATGGTATTATTTCCACAAACAAGCGTACACAAATTAAAGGCTAGGATTGTTCAACTAACTTGAGTGTTGGATTATAACTTAATAATAGTGGTTTTCACAATTTAGTTGAGTTAATACACCCACATGTACCATTTCTAAGTGCTAATGTCTTAGGCCTAAAATGCATCCAACAAAAGATCTACTTTGTTGCGCAACACGCCAATAACGCAGTGAGCCTAGATCCAATCTTAGGCCTCAACCACAAACAATAAACAAGAAGAAATATAAACTAGAAACAGAATCAAAACATTCAAACTAACCACAGGATAAGATATATGTGAAAAAACCCCAACAAGAGTAAAAAACCACAAATGCAAACTTCCACTATTAAGAATAACGAAGATTACAAGGCAATATACTAACCTCTTCCTTAGAGATACAGAGAAAACCCTTTCCCCACACCTTAGAATAACTGCCTAATATTCACCTTAACCCTAGAAAAGTCATAGGGACTCCTATTTATAGTTTAGACAACTTCCCTTTCGCACCCTTGCGAAAGCGATACCAAAATCCACAGTCCATATCAAATTCGGAAACCAATCTGCGTAACCTCAACTGATCGAGTAGACTGCACGACTAGTCGAGAAGATCCCTCGACCGGTCGAGGATGATCCTTGATCGGTTGAGCACCTTGGAACCCAAAAAATTATGCTCGCTGGACTTTGAGTCGAGCTAGTCCACGACCGGTCGAGTGGGCTCCTCAACCGGTCGAGCAAGGGCCACGACTGGTCGTGCGCGGCCCCAAATGTGGCTCCACTTCTCAACAATTTTTCACTTGGAGACACATCATCATAAACCTTTGTCTTCTTCATCCGGAGTGCACCATCTCCCCGTCTTCAAGCCTAAAGACCAATCAAAGCTGAACAGAACTTCAGCTTCTCCCGTGTGACCGCCTTGGTCAGCGTATCCACAGGATTCTCACTTATATGAATTTTCTCCAGAGTAATCGATTCATCTTCCAGTAACGAACGTATGAAGTGATATCTAATGGCAATATGCTTGGTCCTGGAATGAAAGGCTGAATTCTTAGCCAAGTGTATTGCACTCTGATTGTCACTGTACAGCTTGCAATCTGCTTGCTTCTTACCCATCTCCTCCATAAAACTTGCATCCATACCATCTCTTTGCACACTTCTGTAGCTGCAACATATTCTGCTTCCGTCGTACTGATAGATACTATCTTCTGTAACTGAGAGACCCAACTGACTGCAACACTACTCAGCGTAAAGACATAGCCTGTAGTGCTTCTTCTGCTGTCGATATCTCCTACCAAATCTGAATCCACGTAGCCTTGTAATTTGATTTCCGATCCTCCATAACACAACCCTATATCCACAGTACCTACCAGGTATCTAAGGATCCACTTCACAGCTTCCCAATGTTCCTTCCCGGGGTTGTTCATGAACCTGCTAACAACTCCCACTGCTTGAGTAATGTCTGGCCTCGTGCTCACCATAACATACATGAGACTCCCAATAGCTGACGCGTATGAGATTTTAACCATGTAGTCCCGTTCCTCCTGCGTCTTTACACCTTGCTCTTTAGATAGCTTAAAGTGGTTGGCTAATGGAGTGCTAACCGGCTTAGCACCTCCCATATTGAATTGATTAAGTACCTTGGCTATGTACTTTGCTTGTGACAAAACTAGTTTCTTATTTTTCCTGTCACGCTTTATCCTTATACCCAAGATTTATTTTGCAGCTCCCAAATCCTTCATGGCAAATTCTCTAGAGATGTCCTTCATGCTTGAACCGGCCATAAGCATATCATCAACGTACAGAAGAAGGATGATATACGACGTATCAAACTTCTTCAAATAACAACAGTGGTCAGCATGATATCTCCTGCAATCGTTTTCCAACATGAAACTATCGAACTTCTTATACCACTGCCTCGGGGCCTGCTTCAAGCTATATAGACTCTTCTTCAGTCTGCACACCTTGTTCTCCTTTCTTGGTATCACGTATCCTGTCAGCTGATGCATATATATCTCTTCTTTAAGGTCCCCATGAAGAAATGTTGTCTTAACATCTAGCTGCTCTAGATGTAAGTCCTTTGTAACCACTATACTCAAGACCATGCGAATCGTAGACATTTTCACTATAGGTGAAAATATTTCAGTGAAATCGATACTTGCCTTTTGTTGAAAACCTTTCACAACTAGTCTAACCTTGTACCGTTTCGAATCATCATGCTCCTCCTTTAACTTGTAAATTCACTTGTTATGAAGAGCTTTCTTACCCTTATTTAGAGTGACTAGCTCCCATGTACGATTAGACTCAAGAGAGTCCATCTCATCATCCATGGCCTGCTCCCATTTAACCCGTGTATCTGACTGTAACGCCTCTTCAAAACACTTTGGCTCACCATTATCTGTCAGCAGTAGATAATGTAAGCAGGATGAGTATCGGACCGTGGGTCTCCTCTCCCTAGTAAACCTCCTCACAACCTGTGTATGCGGCTTTGCCTCATAATGCTCCTGTGCATGATCATCCTATGGCGCTGTAACACCCGTGTCCGGTAACTCTTCCATCTCTACGAATTTTTTCTCCTTGGCCTTATTTTCTGTCACACTGTCCTTATGCATCACTTTTTCATTGAAGAATACGTCCTTGCTTCTGATGATTTTCTTATTTTCTGTATCCCAAAACCTGTAGCCAAAATCATGTTGCCCGTAGCCTATAAATGCGCACCTCCTAGACTTTGCATCTAGCTTGTTTCTGAGCTCTGAATCAATGTAAACATATGAAGTGCAACTGAACACTCTGAGATGTGAAAGGTTCACTTCTTTCCCAGTTCACATTTATTCTGGTAGCCCACCATCCAATGGTGCTGAGAGACTTCTATTGAAGAGATATGCGGCAGTTTCACAGCATCTGCCCAAAAGGTCTTGAGCAACCCTGCATGTAACCTCATGGTCCTGGCACGCTCAAGAATGGTCCTGTTAATGCGCTCAACCACACTATTCTGCTGTGGTGTCCGTAGAATCGTTTTCTGATGTTTGATTCCATTTGCTGCACAATACTCCTCAAATCTCTTATCATAGTATTCTCCCTCATTATCAGATCTGAGACATTTTACAGTTTTACCTGTCTCGTTTTCTACCCTAACTTTTCACTTCTTAAATACATCAAATATATCAGATTTATTCTTTAAGAAATAGACCCGCAGTTTTCTACTAGCATCATCAATAAAAGAAACAAAATAACGTGAGCCACTAAGAGATAATACTTGTGTCTGTCCCCACACATCAGTGTGTACAAGCTCTAACAGATGCGTCTATGGAGCGCGTCCTATCTTCATGAAAATTACCCTCTTCTGCTTATCATACACGCAGTCCTTGCAGAATTCTAAGTCAATAGACTTCAGCTTGGGTAGCTTCCCTTTTGACAATAGCACATTCATCCCTTTTTCACTCATATGTCCCAACCTCTGATGTCATAATTGCCCATTCACTCCAGTTGATGTAACTGCGAGCGAACTATACGATCTTAAAGTCACGTACAAAGTACCTTCCTTTTTACCTCGAGATATCACCAAGGCACCTTTTGTGATCTTCTAGGAATCACTAGTGAATATCGTCACATAACCAGTATCGGCCAACTGTCCCACTGAGATCAAGTTACGTTTTAAACTCGGTACATGTCTGACATCCTTCAATTTCAAAACTGTTCTATCTTTCTGATTGACATGAACATCCCCCTTTCCAACAATATTGCACGGCTCATCATCACCCAGATAAACTCTCCCAAAGTAACCTGACACATAATCACGTAAAGCTTCCTTACATGAGGTGACATAAAATGAAGTACCCGAGTCTATAACCCAAGACTCATTCCTCGCATCAAGAGACAAGATCAACGCCTCTGTGTCACTCTCCTCAGATAGATTCATTAAATCCTTCCCACCTTGAGAGTTTCCTTCTTGTTTCTTAAGCGCCCTGCAATCACATTTCATGTGGCCCTTCTTGCCGCAATGCCAACACACGTCTTTGTCTTTCAGTCCCTTGGACTTCTTCCTTGACTTAAAATGCCCGTGTTTATTGCCTCCTTTGTTCAGTGATCTTCCTCTTCCTTCAACATTTAGAACATTCCCTGAATTTCCTGAAACTCCTGATGCATTTCTTCTAGATTCTTCACTGAGAATTAGACCGGCCACATCATCAAATTTCAGCTTTGTCGACCCTGAAGAATTACTCATGACAATCACCAAACCATCCCAAATATTTGGCAAACTGGATAAAATCAATAACGCCCTGACCTCATCCTAAAAAACAATGCCAACGGATTCCAACTGGCTCGTGACTGTATTGAACTCGTTTAGATGTTCAGCCACGCTCCCACTATCTGAGATCTTCATGTTGAATAGCTGTTTCATAAGATGAACCTTGTTGGATGCTGAGGGTTTTTCGTACATGGTGCATGGCTAGGGCTTCCATTAATTCTTTTGTAGTTTTTACCTTGGATATATTGAAGGCGACGCTCTTATATAAAGAGAGTCGGATCGTTCCTAAAGTCTTCTTATCCAGTAAAAACCATTCATCATCTGTCATCTTTTTTGGTTTCTTCTCTTTTCCTCCTAGAAGAATATAAAGGTTCTTCTGATACAGATAATCTTCCATCTGCATATTCCAGAAGGCAAAGTTTGAACCATTAAACTTCTCAATTCTAGTTTTCTCTTCTTCCGTCATCGCTCCCAATAGAACTATACCAATATCTCTGATACCAGTTGTTGCGCAGTACGCCAACAACGCCGTGAGCTTAGATCCAATCTCAGGCCTCACCCACAAACGATAAACAGGAAGAAATATAAACTAGAAACAGAATCAAAGCATTTAAACTAACCACAAGAAAAGATATACGTGGAAAAACCCTAACAAGGGTAAAAAACCACGGATGCAAACTTCCACTATGAAGAATAACGAAGATTACAAGGCAATATACTAACCTCTTCCTTGGAGATACAGAGAAAACCCTTTGCCCATACCTTAGAATAACTTTCCAATATTCACCTTAACCCTAGAAAAGCCCTAAGGACTCCTATTTATAGTTTAGGCAACTTCCCTTTCGCATCCTTGCGAAAGGTGACACCAAAATCCGCAGTCCATATCAAATTCGGAAACCGATCTGTGTAATCTCGACTGGTAAATGCGTAACCTCTACTGGTCGAGTAGACTGCACGGCCAGTCGAGAATATCCCTTGACCGGTCGAGAATGATCCTCGATCGGTCGAGCACCTCGGAACCCAAAAAACTATGATCGCTGGACTTTGAGTCCACGACTAGTCACGACTGGTCGAGTGAGCTCCTTGACCGGTCGAGCAAGGGCCACGACTGGTCATGCACGGCCCCAGATATGGCTCCATTTCTCAACATACTTAATCTTGAGGGACATGAATAAAACATGAATATGTGGTTGATTTTAAGGTTTAAACCGGCCATCAAGTATTTAAAAGGCTGGTTAACACATATAAGGTTTTCAATTGGTTAACCAAACTTTTCCAATTGTTAACTTTCATTTTTAATTTTTGATTTGTTTTAAATCATGTTTAACATCTAATGGTTGAGATATGATACAATCCATACCCTGGGTAGCATGAAAATTGTCAGGCAATGCAGACCACTGATAGTGGAGGGATTTAGATAGTTGGGGCATACAACATCCTTTTATAGTAGAGTACATAAATGTTCCATAGGATGGTAGAGTATTATATGTGATGTATCCTTATATAATCCAAACTCTTCCTATTTAAGAAATTATGAGAGAGAGAGAGCTTGGATGTCTAATCTTTCCCTCTAGGAGTTGGAGCAAGAAAGAAGGAAGAAGAAAAAAAAATGTAAGAAAGTGGGAAAGTGGGAAAGGGAGTTGGCTAGCGTAGAGCTTCCATCATCCACATGTCCACACCTTGTTGGGTCCATCTTTTGGAAGGCTCAAGGGTCAGATCATGATGTTATGAGATCTGTTCCAACCATTACATGTGCAATATTAAAATATGGCCATGGCAAAAAAAAAAAAAAGAAAAAAAAAACTGGCAAGCAATTCAGATGGGCCACACCAAAGGAAACAGTTACGAGACACATCCACTCTTGATATTTACAGGGCCCACTGTGATGATTATGTAAAATTCACTCCATTCATTAGATATCATACTAACGCTTAGGCTTGGGGTCCAAATATCAGGCCCATCTATTACTCAGGTAGGCCACATGAAAGGAAATATTTTAGAGGATAAGTAGTTCATGTACACCGTTTCCAATAGTACGGTCAACCTGAAACACAAATGGTAAGTAGTTCATGTACATTGTTTGTAATTGTATGGTCCACTTGAAACACAGACATAGCTGATTTTTGAGTCTTGGGCCTAAAATAGGGTCACACAACGGATGGTCAAGGTGGATTTCACACAAACAAAATGATGTGGCTCACCTGAGCCAGCAACCCTTTTGCTAAAGTGAAATGACTTTTTCCTCATCTGATTCCCTCTGGTGTGGATGGTGGAACTGAAATTTTGAAATTTGAAATATTATATAAACTCCATTAACAAAATCTAGCTGCCAAGCTTTTGGATCTCTTAGTCCGAGTCCAATCTGACTTAGAAATGAGCTTTAGATTTAAGCCTGAGCCTGGCTTGACCTTTTCTTTCTTTTTAAAATTTTTTACACATACATCCATACCCCACACACACTCATGCACTCACACCACATTGGCTTTTTTTATACTACAATAGATACTTGAACCCATGAGTTTGTATTCAAACTCTTGTGAGTCTACCATTGAGGCATGAGTAAGGACCTAGCTTGGCTTAACTTAGATACGGAATTTAAATTTAAGCCCGAATCCGGCTGAGATGGGCCAAACCCAAAAGCCCGACGGGCCAAATCAACCCATTGACACCATTACAAGTGTAGGGGTGAAGGTGGGAAAAAGCACACAAAATGGAGTATATCTAAGGAGCACGATACAAAAGAATATATATATATATATATATATATATATATATATATATATATATATATATATATATATATATATATATGGGAAAACGTACTATGCGCGCTCGACCTCACGAGTTCGTCCCATGAGGTCGAGCTGTGTGGGCCCCACCGTGATGCGTTTCGAACATCTACCCCATTAGTCAGATGCACCATTCCATCGTGAGCCTAAGTCTCAAAAACAAGTCAATCCGTGACTTTTGTGGGCCACACCACATATAGAAGTGGAGAGGGGCTGTGCACCTTTAAAACATTCATAACCATTTTTGAGGGCCCACCGAGATATGGTTTGCGAATCCAGCCCATCCATTATGTGTGTCCCACTTGAATGAGGGTTCAGACCAAGTTTCGGGCGCATGAAAAACTCAGGTGGGCCCCACCAAGTGCTTTTATATGTTTTAACGGTGTCTTCACATAATTCTAGATGGTATGGCCCACCTGAGTTCCGTATACGGCTGATTTTTGGGATATCCCATAATTTAAAGGGTACCCATCAAATGCACGGTGTTGATGGTCGACATGCATCACGGTGGGGCCCACACAGCTCGACCTCATAGGAGCTTATCGTCAGCTCGAGCGCATTGTACATTTTCCATATATATATATATATATATATATATATATATATATATATATATATGTCGGGTTAGATCGGTCCATCTGGCTCAGCCCATTGATGTTTAGGTCAGGTTTTGTAGGGTTCAACACAACTCTAGCCCATTTACTTAAATTAGAGACCCGCTAGCAATTTGGCTTGGGTTGAACCCGTTACAACTAGGGCTGTACATGAACCGAGTTAGCTTTGTTAGCTCGCTCGACTTGACTCAAAAAAGCTCGATTCGACTCGCTTCAAAATTGAGTTTGAGTTGAGTTGAGCTCGAAAAAATTTCAAACTGAGTTCGAGCTTGCCTGAGCTCAACTCAACACAGATCGAACCCAACTCGAATTGAACTTGGATCGAACTAGTTCGGTGACTTGGTTACTTTGATTTTGATATTGCTCACCAAGTGTTTGATGAAATGACTCAATGAAGTGTCAACTGGTGGTAAGGAATGTATGTTTCATCAAACAAATACTTTTTTTTTTTTTTCTTGATTTTGATGTTGCCTACAAAGTGTTTGATGAAATACTTGTAAAACCGCTGTTGGTGTTATACATACAGTGAGAATTTGAAAATGCAGTCCACGTGTTTGTGAAAATGCTACAAAGACAAACTCGACTTGAACTGGCCCGAGCTGCTGACCGAACTGAGCCGAGCTGGCTAGTCAGGCTCGAGGATTGAGCCGAGTCGAGTTTTAGCTAAGGTCAGCTAGTGGCTGAGCTGAGTTGAGCTATGCCAAGCTCGGTTCAACTCGTGTACACCTCTAGTCACAACAGTGGGTTGGTCCAGTTGGCCCATGGGCTTACCCGAACCAATGCCACCCTATTTGGACCGATCTGGTACGGTCCGACCGGCCCATTTCCACCTTAGGTGCATGGAGTTGTATCTCAATTAGGGTGCAGATGCACCTCTCCTGGTGTACTTGTAACGTGTACCACAAAGGTGGACCATACACTGAAATCTACACCAAAGGATTGGTGGACAAGGGCCGGCCCTTAAGACCTGAGCCCAACCTAAGATTGGGGGGCTAGACTCAGCCCGACTTAAAAATTGATAAAAATCCAGATTTCTCACTTGAATGTTCGTAATCTATCTGCAGATCAAGTGGGCCACACACGTGCAAAATAGACATCTTAGTGAAACGAAACCAACGGTCAGCATTCAATTGCACAGTGTTAACCTACCGATGATTGGAATGGCATATTTTTAAGATACGACCCATATACGTATGAAGCCAGGTGTGACCCAGCTAAAATGCCTTGAGCCCAGGCCCACCTGAAAATTGATAGGTCTATGCATAAGAGGCCAAGCTAAGTAGGTCCAAGCCCAGTCCAAACCAAGCTCTGGCTCATCTGACCAGATGGGCCGTCCAGCCCATCATCACCGTTAATTGAGTCAATGATTTGGACGGTTTTGATTACCTCACAGCTACTCCAACAAACGACCAAGCAAAAGAGCTAAAGTCACCCATCAATAATCCAACCTTACGTAAATGAACTCTATAAAACAAAAGGCCAGGAATCATGTAGAAAACACAATAGGCCTTATCTGCTCCTATCCCAACCGTTCCCTGTGGTGTGGCCCATCTGACTCTTGGATCATCCTAATATTTAATCTACAGATAGAACCTGACTAGTCTCAGATGATGGACGGATTGGATTTCATTAAAATATCCAAGTGGACCCCACACAACGTGTTGTAAGTAAATACTTGACCAGACTCCCAAAGGAAAAAAAGAAAAAGAACAGAAAAGGAGAAGGAGATTCTTATGAATGTGGTAATTGCACATGTAACAGCCGTCCAAAACAGTCCAGATGCATGACGTGGACTTCTCACCAAAGGAAAGTGTATCAAAACAACTCACGTAGAAAAAAGCTATATACCATATGAATCGGATCATGCACCCAATGCTACGTACAACTTCCTCAAAACACGGCTATACACCAGACTTTCTATATATACCCGTTTGATGCTCCTCTCTCACCAGCTTACACAACCAAATAACTGTCAACCAACTGCCAAAATGGGAATGAAGGAATGCAATGATATCATCTCCAGAAGCCCAAAAAGCCCAATTGAGAAAAGCCCAGAAGAGAAAAAGAGCAATTGCACCATGGAATGCAATGATATCATCTCCAAAAGCTCAAAAGGCCCAATTGAGAAAAGCCCAGAAGAGAAAAACAGCAATTGCACCATTTCTCTACTTGAAGGAGAAGAGATCTTCTTCAACAGGCTTCTCTCAAGGGACCCTTGCATGGGCTTTTCTTCTCGGGTTTATTGCCGGGCCGTGACTGGAAGGGTTCCGTTCGAGTGGGAAACACAGCCTGGAAAGCCCAAGATCGTGCTGGAAAGCACGCCGCTCCCGCCGATCAGTCCCCCACCAGGGCTGCCGGGTTCGTGCCGGCGTCGTCGACAGTCCAGGAGCTCGAAGAGATGGAGAGTCTTGTTTTGGAAGAATAGGGAGAAGGGAAGTCAACTAAGTCAAAGTCAAAGTCAACGCCAGGGTGTTGAGATGGTGGAGAGTTTTGGGTTTTGGAGCTGTGAAGGGGATGATGACTCAGCATCGTTGCCCAGGAATTCACACTCTAGTTCTTCCGGTGGATCGATGAATTCTCCAGCGATGGTGAGCCGGATGACGGTAAAGAGTTGCGGTGAGATGAGAGGAATGAACGGTCTGGATTGGGCTTGGAGCTGCACTCCTTGGAGATTTTAGGGAGTTACTCTGCAGTGCATGGGCAGGAGAGGTTGATGGATGGTGAGGGTGTGAATTTTATTTTTATTATTTTCTCATCAAGATGAAAGGGTTGTATGTATTTGTAGTGGTATGTATGTACATCGAGTTTGCATGTATCATAGTATTTGAAGGTACTAGAGAATGTTTCTGTGCACGTATGTATATTTTCATCCTTCCAATGGCCCCGTAGGGGTGTCAATGGGTCGGGTTAGGGCAGGCCAAGCTCTGTCCAAGCTCAGCTCGTATTGTTTAACATAGGCCTAAGTCCAGCCCAGGCCCGTCGAGTCGGATTTGGGCAGGCCAAGCTCTGTTCAAGCTCAGCTCGCAATGTTCAACATATAACCAAGTTCAACATAGGCCCATAATAGGCTAAAATAGTCCAGCCCAGCCTGAGCCCGAGTGTTTTGAATTCATTGGCTCATTTATAGCTCAATTGCTTAGGGCCCGTTTGGCCGGGTGGATTGAAAGGGATTGAATGGTATTAGGGTGGATGGCATGGATTTCTAGGTAATGATGGTGTTGTCAGTGGATTGTCTTGATATACATGGGATTGCTATATCCCTGGATTGCTATATCGAGTCTGTTTGGCACACCCGGCAAATCCCGGGATTAAACCTTCCCATCCCTTCCAATCCCTCGAACCAAACACTTCTAAGGCAAATTTGACTGGATTAAGGTGGATTGGATGGGATTTAAAGGTAATGATGCTGTTGTCAGTGGATTGTCTTAAGACCCATGGGATTGGGATTAGATCACCGCCTTTGTTTGGAACGCCCGGCCAATCCCGGGTAAATCCAATCCCTGCCAATACCATCCTATCCCTTCCAATCCGACTGGCCAAACAGGCCCTTAATAAATTTGTAACTTAGGCATCCTCATGTCTCATTAAACATGCTTTGAAAATATTTCCACACCCACACTCATCATTAAAGGATTGGCTATGTTTTACCTTGAAATTTTCAACGACGTCTCAAATATAATGATACTTTATCTCAACGTCTTGGCATTTTAGCCATTAGCTCTACTTTGTATCAATTTAAATGTAATATGGTTATAAAAAATAAATGTATTAGTTGTCAATTGAATTAATATTAGAAAGAATTACTTTTTCATTTTGCACCAAAGCCAAGGCTCGCATGAAAGGTCCGGCTCACATAATCAAGAGTTGAAGCGGGATTCTTGTTGTGTATTAAAAAAAATTACGGTCTATGACAACCTTATATATGTAAATAAACTTTTGTTTTAACCATTAAACAGATTTTAATTGCACTTAATGATAATATGATAGTATAAACTTGAGGATCCACTGCTTAATCTACACAGGCATTAGATCTTTGGTATATAGGTCATGGCAGTGGAATGATCGAATTAAATATATGTGCATGAAATGAGGTAGATCACAAAATTCCACTGTAATGGTTCAAATGAAAGACTCTAGGATGGTAGCATATAACAATTAGTGTAAGCCTTGAATGCCCTTCAAGAAGTTAGCAGAGGGGTTTCGACTAAACTATAATGGGAAAGAGGAATGCGCCTAGTCTGAGTCACAACACATTAGTTAATGAAATCCTGACTGAGTTGGACTCGATCTCGTGGAAGACATGCTAGGGCCCATAGAACTCAAAATATTGTAGAGAAATCTATCCAACGGTAATCATGGACAAGTTGATCAATCAACCGTCCATCTAATGGAAGTATCATGGATGGCTCGTGCTTTAAAAACCACACCCATTGGTTCGTCAACCTTATTCTTGTAATATTAAATGATTGCCATCATTTTGAGGGACACTGAAAAAATGACTACCATCATCCAATATATTTGTATCTAGATTATTTCCCATCCACAGTAGAAAAAACTAGATGGACGGTCCCTATTGATAAATTATACTACCAGTAGGGTTTATAAATGAATCCAATTGAGCTAACTATTGTGGCGGTGCGAGGATGTTGTTAGATGTCTTCAATCTGTACATGGAACAGGGGTTCGCTCGATCGACCACCCTGGTCGATTAATTGAGAGCATTATAAATTATACAGATTGGTCTCCAGAAAGTTTTGAATAGTAAATTTGAAAATACTTGTAATCTCTTTAGACCTTTTTGAGCAAGTTCAAGTGATCGAACATGTAGTGCTCAATCAACCGAGGATCGCTTAATCGATGTCGATCGATCGATGGTTAGATCAATGGCACGTACACTTTTGCATTATTGCACAATTAGTTTCTTATTTCGGGTATTGTGCTATATATATATAGTTTTCTTATTATAAGTGCATCTATTTATTGTACTTTTTGTTTTTATAGTAATCATTATCGCTTTGTGCTGTGGGTTTTTATGCAAGGGTTTTTCAATGTAAAAATCATGTGTACATGTGCATAGTTTGTATTTGCTTATTATTGCGTGATATGAATATAGGGTTTGCTTTTGTAATTCTTCAACAAGTGTTATTAGAGATAACATTGAGATTTGAGTTTAAATTTGAGACATGACGATTAAAGAATCAAATGAAAAGTATGTGTTGTTGTCCCATTAGTTAACAATACTGTCGAATCACATAAATCATCATACTTCTCGTCTCTTGTTTTGGTTTGGTCCTTTTGACATTTATTTCACCCTCTTTTTTTTTTTTTTCTTTTTTCTTTTTTTGTATTTTGATCTCGTTGGCATTGATCTAAGCCCAATCTTATTTTTTTAGCAACACTACGTAAGTCAAATTGTGATTTCCCCATTTGGGTCACATGATCAATTCAAACTTTCATTTTACACGTTTTTTAGGTATACAGTGGTAGATTGAGTGAAAGATACCTCATTTAAACAACGAGGTCTTGGTATTGATCCCTAGTGAGGGTGGCTCACAGAGAAGTGTGAACTGAGAGTGGGATGTACTAAAAAGTTAACTCTACTAGGCCCCGATCAACAGAGGATAAAAATTCTTCCTGGCCAATAATCCGGTGCAAGTACCCCTAGAAAAAAGGTCAGGGGGTGGTCACATAGGCCCCTATCATCAGGCTGTGTGGGGTCCACCTTAATGTGTGAGTGACATCCAAACCGTCCATTAATTAGATACACTTTCAATGTTAGGTCTAGATCGGCTAATCCATTCTGATCAACAACTCAGGTGGGCCAAATCAAAGGGGAAAACAGGGGACATTGGGGAGGGGGAATATAGGGTCCACCGTGTCGCCTATATATCATCCAACCCAGTCATCACGGCCACCCTGTTGAGATGAAGGGACCACACCAGTACTCAAGACATTCTAAAATTTTGGGTGGGCCATAACAAATGAATATATAGATTTAGGCAAGATCGTACACTGTTCCCTTTGGTGTGTCCCACCTGAATTTTTCGATAGGGATGATTCATGAAATATACTCTCCCAATGAAGTAACAAACCAGATGCACAGTTTGGATTCCACGTAGACATCATGGGTGGGCCCCACACAGCTCGACGCATTTTATCACTTTCCCAAAGCCCTAATAAAATATGACCGTTGATCGGTTTCCCAAATATCTTCTCCAACGGATCCAACGTCCTGATGCATTTTAACCTTTTAAGGCTTGAAATTTGAAGACCGTCCTCAGTCGTGGACCGTGCATGGCCACACCCAAACACGACGAATTGACATCTCAGATGAAGACCATCCTCTAACGTGGACCGTACATTTTTGTCATCTAGCACGGTTGAAGAACTGCTTTTCAAAAGTGTCACATGATCAATGGCTGACAGCTGATGCGATTGCAAACGGTTAAAAAATGTAAAGCCGATTGGCTGGTGTACCACACAGCAGCAGTATAGCTGGTGTAGATACGTGTCGTGCGAAGACGAGCGCCGACGCTCCTCGAGCTCCGAGTTGTACGAACGGTTCAAATGAGATCAAAGTCACATGGCCCCAAAATGATTTATTTATTATATCCACACCGTTCATCCAGTTTTCTAGATCATTTTGGAACAATAGCCAAAAAAATAATCATATCCAAAGCTCAAATGGACCACACCAAAAATAGCAGTTGGAAAATGATATTCACCGTTAAAAAATTCACAGGCCGACCATAAAGATTTATTTTCCATCTAATATGAGGTCACAAATGCCTTAAAAACAAATTTCATATTGATCTGAAACTCTTCCAACCCCTGAAAGGGTTTCAACAGGTAGAAACTCAATCCCCTGCTTCTTTTCGTAGTGTGATACACTTGATCTTTACATATGCTTATTTTTGGTCTCAAGCCTTAAGACGAGCTCACAAAATTGATGTACGGTTTGGATACAACACATCTCATGATATTACCCACGGAACTTGCTGACGTTAATAGACCAGCTATATAGCTGTTGTATGGTACACCAGCGAATCCGCCTCCTGAAAAATCAATCAAAGGACCATCCTCGCCGTAAGAACAGTGTCCCACTAATTTACGGTACAAATTGAAATGATTAATGGTCAAAATTCAGGACACGAACGAAGTGTACGGATATTACAATCATTTAAATCTTTGTCTTTGAATATGGTGCGTCACATCCATTGAAAGGATCTTTCAATGCCATGGCCAGCTTCCTATTAATACTCGGGACGCGGAATCACCGGGCATAAGTATGTGAGGCCCACCGTGATGGATGTGTTTTATCCAGGCGGTCCATTCATTTTTCCAGCTTATTATAGAACATGAGTCCAAAAATAAAGTAGATCCAAAGCTTATACCGTCCATCTGTTTTTCAGCTTATTTCAAATGATGAGCTAAAAATTGAGGTAGATATAAAGCTCAAATGGGCCACACCATAAGAAACGAGGAGCTTTCAACAGTGGATATTCAATCACTACTATTTCCCATGGTGCGATCCACCAGAGCATTTGATCTGGAGCTGGTAAAACGGATGTACGGTAGGGATAAACACATGCATTATGATGGACCGACATAGCGCCGTCCAGAAGCGAGTCAGCAACTGGCAGAGGCAATCCGCTTCCTTTGGCACCTATATGTAGATGTGGGGTCCATAGCTTGTTTTATCCAAGCCATTACTCTCCCAAAGTGGTTATATCCTAACCATCGAATCCTTTGCGTTCTCTTTTTTCAGCGTGGGCCGTTGGTTCTTTGGTGTTCTCCTTACCTACGGTGGTACGCGACGGATGTGGGGCTCTCGTTGATAACATCCTATCCATTCATCAAATGCACGCCCCAAAAATCGGCAGTTTTGAAACTTAAGTGGGTCATGTGAGAATAAGGGTGGGTGTCCCCTCGCACCTTGTTCCATTTCTATGGCCTACTGGAGTTTTGAATAGAGTTGATTTCAGGTCATGAGGATGATTCGAGGGAGCTATCCAATAGACGGGTTGGATGTGATCCATAATCCATGTGGGCTCCTTGTTGACCAAAGAGAGGAATTCCATGACCCGACCATCTACAGTGAAGTATTTCTTTTACGTCAACCGTCCATAACGAGGTGTACAGTTTGCCTTGCATCATCACTAGGGGGTGTACACGAGTCGAGCTAGCCTTAACTCGAATCGACTATTCAGCTTGGCTCGGTCCTTGAGCTGGGTTCAATTAGTTCGAGCCAAATTAAGCCTTTATAGCATTTTCACAAACACATGCAGTGTATTTTCAATTTCTCATTATATGTACAATAACAATAATTGATCACAAATATATTATAACACCATATAGGTAAAATCAAAACCAAGAAATAATGATATTTATTTCATATATATAACTTTCTTGCCATTAGTTAACACCTCATTGAGTCATTTCATCAAACACTTGCTAAGCCACATTAATATCAAAATAATCAAGCCACTAAAATATTTCAATTCAAGTTGAGGTTTGTTCTATGCCGAGTTGAGCTTGAACTCAGTTTGAAAATTTTCCAAGCTCAAGAAATCAACGCAGCTTCGCATCAAGTTGAACCGTGCTTTTTCAAACCTAGTTGAGCAAGCTAACTGAGCTAACTCGTTCGTGTACACGAGGCAGATCCAAAACTCAAGTGGATCATCTGATAAGAAAAAAGTAACTAAGGAAATGCCTACGGTTGAGGCCCTTGGTTCCGACTATTGGTCCATCGTGACCGACCGTTTACGGAGCATGACCATGTAGTGCGATGATCTGGGCCATTTCCAGGTTGAATGTGAACCGTTAATTGTAAATGTAATTTGAACAGTTCACTTGCTGAACTCTTATCAAAAGAGGCGATTGCCCATTCATGGTCCATCAAGTGTGGGCCCACCAAACCAATGGTCCAGATAACTGAACCAAGCGCCGCAGTTGTCAGAAATGGACAGACGAGCAGAATGTGCAAAGACTCGAGTAACACACGCCCCAAAACAGCATAACCTCCCTCAGTCTTCTTTTTCCACACACGTGTCCGGTGTCTTTTGACCAGATTCCAGTAATCAATAACCCCAAAGCCGCACGTGCAAGGCCAGACACTGCCTTCGTGCCTGACCGCAAGTCACGTGCTCCAACTCGCGGCCTTCTCTCACCCTTTCCCAATGCGTGAGAGGGTGCAGTTCCATGCGCGAGAAGGTACGTGCAGATGCTTTAAATGCTGATATGGGAAGGTTACACGTGCGAGTACGTTAATACTTAAACGTGTCCCATGCACATGCACACGTGCGCCACGAACATGCACAGTAGATTAATGAGAGTAGGATTTCGGATACTTCGCAATCTCACCGCACGCCCCACCGTGCATTTAACATTGCATTGAGGATGGTCCTATTATCAGATGGGCCACACTCGAACGTGGAAAGAACAATCCTTTCCGGACCGTCTATTTTCTCTACACGTGCGGTACTAAATGTCGTGATTATTGGCCTATGACGGAGACAGGACGAGCTTAATACGACAAGGCTTGGATCCGGCACGCTTTGGCACGTGCGGTGGGTGTATCGGTGGAAGTCACCTTTTTCACGCCTTTGAAGCAGTGGACAAACACCCGCTTGAGAAATCAACGGTAAGAATTCAATCCCCACTGCTTCGTGAAGGGTGGCCCACTTGAGCCTTCAATCTGCCTCCTTTTTAGGCTCATGCCCTAAAATGAACGGTCAAAATCAATGCACGGCGTGGATAAAACATATACATTATGGTGGGCCCCACAGATCCCCTGACATGATCGTTCATAGGTAGCTAGGTCCTGATCGGGTCCACACCTGTACCTTATTACAATACGTCGGTCAAATCTAAGCTGTCCATTTTTTTAATACGTGTAACCGACAGTGGAGCATTCATAAATGAACTATTCGAATCTCGTACAAGCACGTGACACTAACACGTGTGCCTGCGAGTAGGATTAGGATCCTAGTCCTTCGAGTAGCGCTAGATCTTGTCGATCCAAGTGGGAATAGGAAGAGGGCTCGTGAAGAAATCTCTGTAGCACCCATGAAATGACATACACGAGCTTCGTTTCGCCCACACGCACCCTCCCCACACGCGCGCACACACGTAGCACGACCACCAACTTGGAAACTTGGTTCCACATCCGAATAACACTTGTGGGACCATACTTAAAACCAAATCCGGTCCACTCATCTCATCCACGACACCCATACTCAGTCAATGAACGGTCCAAATTCAACTTAAACACGTGACCCATCTAATAACCAAGCCAACCTAGTTTTCGAACCTGGTCATAAATCCAAATAGGGTCCCACCTCATGTACGGTTTAGATGCCATATCACGACCAGAGTGGCACGTGTGAATGGAGTAGAGATGTGTGTGGGGCAAGCAAGGACTGTATGGATTGGAATAAAATAAGGGAGAACGAACGTGGGGAATGATTCGTGGGTGGGCCATGATGTGAAATTTTATAAGATGGGTTTGACCGTGGACTTTTTAAGGCAATGGGGGCAAACACCGCCGATTTCTCCCACCTTTTGTTTACACTCTCACCAAAAAGATATACATATATTAATGGTGTAGTTACTCTTTTCTTACTGTAAAAGCTTCACAGTTGCCGGGTTTTCCGGCCTTTTGAATACACTTTCTTCTCGGTATATAAGCGCTGACATGTGTGGCTCAAGCCGCTCTTTAAGCCAGCGGCACGTGAGTCATCTGGTGTGTCCAAATGATCACATACGTTGGATACGTGAGTTCCTGTACGTTCGGGTAGTGTGGGACCCGATGTGATATATCTGTGTCATCCAACCCGTCCATCAGATGAGCCCTCCCATGTTAGGCCCATAGCACAACAATCAGCCGGAAACGGTCAGCGTACTGAGTAACTCAGTAGGCTTTATTCAGCGTACGGAGTAAACTCTGTGAGTCCATCTTGATGTACGTGTCTTATCCATGCCGTCCATCCGTTTTAGAAGTTCATTTTAGAGCACGAGACCAAAATTGAAGAAAATAAGAGTTTCAATTAGACCACATCACAGGAAACAGTGTGAATTTGAACACCTACCGCTGAAAAGTTCTAAGGGGCCACAGAAGTTTTGGATTAATCTGATATTTGTGTTTTCCCTTCCTCAATGTCTGTGTGATCTCATCATGAACAGTTTGGATTATAAATAAATATCATGGTTGGCCCTAGAAGTTAAAATGGTGGACGTCATTATCCCTACCTTTTCCTGTGGTGTGGTTCACTTGAGATTTGGATATGATTCAATTTTTGTTTGGCGCCCTAAAAGGATTTGAAAAAATGGATGGACGGCGTGGATAAGACACTTACATCCTTTGTGGGGCCCACCACACGACAGGGACAACGGGGAGCAACGGAGCGGTGACACCCACCGTAGAAATGTTGTGTGGAACACAACAAATGAATTGCGTATATGCTGTCCAATCCAGTCAGACGTTCCCGACCACGACGAAGAGACACCCTGAGAACCAGGGCATTTCATTAACTCAGGTAAAAACGGGTGAATATACGCTGTTCCTGTGGTGTGGCCAATCTACGAGTTCAAATTATCTTGTTTTCTTGGATGTACGGTGAAAATGTGGGTGAGAACCTGATGGATGGTTTGGATACCACAAAAACATTACTTTGGGCCCCACAGATGCTTGAATGTACGGGATTTTACCTACGTACATATTGTTCAACTACGTACAGGCGTACGGCTGAGGTTTCACCCCTGGATGCTGCAACATCCTGACCGGTTAAATGGTTAGTCGTGACTGTCGACTTATTAGTTGCGTACACACGTGACACTTTGGCTGTTTGCTTTCAGTGCCACGTAAACTTCTGTAACAGCTCACCTACCGTAAACAGGAAACGGATTGGCTACTCCCCCTGACACCAGCCCCGTGGCTGGTGGTCGGTGCTCGGTGGGCCTCATCATGATGTATGTGTTTCATCCATTCCGTTCATCCATTTTTAAAGATCATTTTAGGCTTAATACAAAAAACGAAAGGGATATAAATCTCGAGTGGAACACACCACATGAAAACAATAGTGATTGGATATCCACCATTAAAATCCTCCCAAGGCCTATTGTACCGTTTATTTGACATCCAATCTGTTGATTAGGTCATAAAGACCCAGATGAAGGGAAAAAACAAAAATCAGCTTGATCAAAAACTTTTATGGCCCCCAAAATGTTTTTAATGTTCTACACTCATTCATCACTGTTTCCTGTAATGTGGTCCACTTGAGATTCATATATACCTCATTTTTCGTCTCATACAGTAAAATGATCTGTAAAAATAGATGGACGGCATGGATGAAACACATACATCATAGAAGGGCCCACGTAGCACCGACCACCAGCCTTTGGCTGGTGTCAGGGGGAGTAGCCAATCCGCTTCCCCGTAAACATGGAAAGTGCTGGCGACTCAGGCTGTCAAAATGATGGCCCCACCCAAATGGACGATCAGATCGAAAGAGAAGGTGGCCCGTATTCAGTGGACTGGATGAGATGATTAAGATCGTTGGACCGTGTAGTTTTTTAGCTCATTCACTAAATAAAAGTGGGCCCCACTATATGGACGGTCGAGATTTATCCGACTGTGCAACGTTTTGCTGCCATGAGTCGCCACAGACACTGGAATCTACGGTCGACAATGGAATGCCATGTTGTAGCGTTCTAATAAAAGAGTAGTTGCATTGCTTCTTGTACATGCCACGTGCCATTCGTGTTTATTTCTAAGGTATACGTCATCCATGCAAAATCGAAGTCGTGTCATCTTGTCCGTCGTCCACATGGCACCTCGAATGAATTACACGTGGCACTTTTATATTGCATATTCCTCTGCAATCGTTTGCCAACGTAGCCATATGTTAGTGTCTAGGTAGCTTGTCTAGCGCCAACCAGCCCACGTGGAGAAACATGTGCATGACATCCACCCAGCAGGTGGGACCGTAATCGACTACTCCAACACCCAGTGGAGCCCACCATATGTTAAAAAAGAAAAAAAATCAGCCTGATGAAGGATTTTTCTGATGGGCACACTAATATAAAATTGTATCCAAAATCACTAAGTTAAAAATCTGAATCCTTTGCTAGCCACGAGTTGAAAAAAACTTATTTGTTAAGGGGGTCTTTGATTTTCTAATTGTAGTGGTAATTCAAAGAAAATAAATTATTTACCTTCGAATTTTCACACCATTTATCCCTTTAGTTAATTAATTTTAAGGCATGAGCCCAACAATGAGACAGATCTAAAAACCTATCTGTGGGAAGTAGAGGATCTAGGAATGCCTATGTTAATTCAATCTAACCCAATTGATATTTGGGTAGATTGATGTTTGTATCTTCCCTTCTTTCCATTAACCTTTACCTAGGGTTAATGAATGATAACCAAAACCAACTTCCTATCCTTGTTGTTCTCATTATTGTGGCTCACTTGAGTTATAAACGTAGCTTATTTTTATCTTAATGAGAGGCGTCAAGGTCGGACCGTTGGATGGGTCTTGCCACAACCAATGTATCGATGACAAGACTTTATTAGGCCAATCATGATGCATGTGTTTAATTCATACTATCCAGTCATGGTGGCACCGATGGATGGACCGTGCGATGGATGGACCTTGCAATCACCGACCTATCCAGTGACAAGACCCTTATAATTAAGGCCATAAGGCGAATCATGAAGTATGTGTTTCATTCGTTTTATACATCTATTTTGCCAATTTCTACTTAGCCTTGAGTGCATAATTGAAGCTTACTCAAAGTTTAAGTGGACCACATTATATGAAAGTGTGGGGATTAAGCTAATATTTGAGATTTCTCTTCACTCATGTTTGTATGGCTTGTGAACAAGTTAGATGACAAATAGACATTACTATAGATGTTATTATGGGTTCGAAAATGTATGTTGAAAACAATAGATAAAATTTTAAAAACAATTAATGATAATAATAAAGAAAAAATGTCCTACTTAAAACTAAATCTATTTTCCTTGGACTATATCTCAAGTGATGCATTGTAAAGAGATGGTCCAACTCAAATATCCCTTCTTGGTGACTCAAGCTTTGCACAAACCACATCTCATATTATATATATATATATAGTATGTGTGTGTGTGCGCACGCGCGTGCGTGCGCTCAAATGTTCAGTTGCGCACCAGTTTACACGCAACTCGTGCGAATTTTTTTGAGAACTCATCTACATTATGTGATTCCAAAATCTGAATGATCCACGTGAAGCAACACCTTGTGAGACCCCCCAAGCCCAAATTTTACTTTGATATAAAACTTTGGTGGGTCATTAAAAATGAAAATTGTTTCCTCCCTTAATTTGCATTTCTCTTTGCTATGGCCCACTAGAATTTTAGATAAGGGTGAAAATTTGTCCCTTGGGGTTTCATGAGATTCCGCATTACATGGATTATTTAGATTAGACACCCATGACATGTGTGCAAGGGTGCGCACGTGTGTAGGTGCACTAGTGAGCATGCCTCTCTCTCTATATGTATGTGTGTGTCTGTGTGTGTGTTTATAAAGATTTTCTTTAATTATTTTTTATGTGAGAATGTGAGTCACACAAAAAGATTAGAACTTTTCCTTAAATAAGAAAAATATGAAAAAAATTTATCTTTAAAATATTTTATTTTAAAAACTTTTTTAGAAATAGATCATTATCCCCCTTAATTGAGTTAGCAAGACATATGGACTATTTGAATAAAATATATACATCATGATAGAGGGTTGATGCAGGGGAGGACGTGAGGTTGAGCACCATCTTCCTCTGGGGGGATAACTGTTCCGAATCCATGGAACTTCTTTAGACTCCTCACAGAGACTTCTCGAATCCACGAGAAAGAAAGCAAGCAAAATAGAAAATAAATTCTATAAAATTTGAAATTGATTGATGATCCAAATAAACGAGTACACAACCCTTTGAATAGGGATACCAAGTAGTAGGAGAGAAATCAGAAGCAAACTATAACTAAAACTCCTAGAATCCGCAACTTACTATAAATAGTAAACTTACTATTTATAGATGATCATGATGTCTACTAGTGTGCAAGGTTTTCGGCCAAAAATAGTAAGTGTCCTATTTGGCTTCACCAAGTCGTTCTCCTAATTATTCTAAGCACTTCTCGCGTTGTGCGCAACTCCTAAAGCCCAAAGGATAAAGAGTTATAATCTAACTAAAACTTACTACTTGTAGTAAAAACAGAATTAAAACAAAGAAACGACCATCGATCTAGTGGTATTTCACAAATCCGGCTTGCGCAACCTGGCATAACGGGGTTGAGTGGCTAAAGTAGCTCGTTTTACCCCGAAATCATATATTTTATGCCTGATAACTCATTTCGGATTGCGAGATACACCTGATTTAAGGTCTGACAAGATACACCTGATTTAAGGTCCGACGAAATACACTTGATTTAAGGTTTGACGGTCCATATCACTTCTGTCGTCCACCATGCCTTTTCTGATTCATCTTGGCTATGAAATTGTCTGCGACCCACTCTACATCAAGGGCTCACAAAGTCTTGCCACCACGGTGGTGAGTGATGACTAAGTCACTAGGTAATCCTCGTGGACAATGGATTGTCTGGATTTAACATATTAAACTAGTGGCCCCTACAAAGCTAGGGGTAATTTATGGACGGTGTAATACAATTGTTGCA
The DNA here is from genome assembly GCA_030180095.1 of Magnolia changhungtana. Lineage (NCBI taxonomy): Eukaryota > Viridiplantae > Streptophyta > Magnoliopsida > Magnoliales > Magnoliaceae > Magnolia > Magnolia changhungtana. Next base: position 823,799 of record JASAUF010000481.1, read on the forward strand.
GCAGATCCTTTTAAGTGGCCGAATTAAACCGATGAAAAACTTTTAAGTAGGCCAAGAGAAAACCAACCATCAATCCGTGATGACCATGTCCCATCTAGTGCAAAAAATAAAACAATTCTAAAATTAAGTAGAACTTTTTTCTATTCATTTACCTTATACACACACACACACTCATCACACATATGTTAAGGGTCAACTATTGTATATTAGACCCCAGTTATTGCTTGATTTTACGTATATGATAATGCTTAACGTCCTATTTTAATCATGTTTTTTGTTGCAAGGTAAATTTAGGGGCTTGGACTTAAAAGAGTGTTAAAATCCTAGATTTAACGCTCAAAAATCACCGAGGCAAGGGACAGACCCCAGGGGACCGAGATCGAAGAATTTACACACCAGAGATCCGAGAAAATCAAGTGATTGAAGTTCAAGTGGCCTGAAAGTCGTTCTGAATGCAAGATCACTGGGTTCCCGCCATCCATTTAGCTCGAAACTTTATATCTGACTTGAAGATGCGTTGCCTTCCCGCACCACACTGGTCGGGCAGCCCAGTCAAAGCTGGGCTTACCCGACCTTTCTTGCGTAAGCAAACAGTGTACAACATTGTCCAACTCTATATCATGTAATGGGCCACCATTGTCCATCATTTGGCTAATCCGGACCGTCCATTCGCCTCGGAGGGTGGCCATGACCCCATCCATGCTCTCCTTTTTGTAACGACCTGAAAATTTCCGTACATTGGGTCGAGTACCACCTCGACCAGAAATCACGTAGGATTAAATCCTTTAGAAATTTAACAAAGTTAATTAAGTACTAAACTCAATTAGCTATGAAATCAGTTAGGATCGCTTTAAATACGATCCGCAAGACCCAAAAGTTGTAATTATTGATGTTTAGGTTACCCTAAAGTTTAGAACCAAACTCATTTCCCGTCATGCTCTTGGGAATGAAACGAAACTTCGTATTAGGTCTGGATCGCACATCGGATTCCGATTAACCCGGCTAAGGAACTGGGACCGCCCTTGGGCTTAACAATCATCTCAAAAATCGGCCTTATCCGATGTTCCACGGCCAAAGAATCGAGCGAGGTAGTGTGAAAAACACTATTCATAAGCCAAAATAAATATCCGGAATAGTGATCGGCATCGTTCGTTGTGGCGTCGATATTAATACAACCGACCGTCGAGAATCGGACCAAATTACACCCTCGGATTAAGAAAAATTTCAAGAACATTTACATGTACTTGGAATTTCGATCATTGGCCCACCGACCGTCGAACCGAAAGTGGTCCGCCACGTGCGATCCGCGTATCCGAATGAGTCAAAACGTAATCCCACGAGATCCATTGGTGGTGAGTAAGTCGACGTTTGGTTCAAAGAGGACTACGAGAACTTCCCTTTTGATAGGAAAAAGCGTCGAAAATCCTATAAAAAGTACCCCATGAACGAGTCTATTTTCGTAATGTTTGAGGCTATGGGCTTAGAACAGCCCCTCTCACATGCCATACGAATTTTGCAAGAAACCCTAGAGGAAGAGAGAGAAAAGAGAGAGAAGAACTTGGAGATTGTTGCCGATCTTCCTCCACCTGCATTGGCTCACCACACGGCCTTCACCGCTCCGTTCTAAGTGTTTTTCCGGTGTTTTCCGCCTCATTTGAAGGTAAGAAAACCTAACCCTAGGTCTGATTTGAGGTGGAATTGATGTAGGATGTATACCGACTAACCGATTCCGCTCTTGAAGGCTAGAAATCGCCCGTAGACGGAAGATCCATTACCCTTGCCGATTCGTTCCGTTTCCAAAGGCAAAGGTGAGGACTTTAAGTGTATAAGTTACGGTTTTAACGCTTTCAATGTCGAGATAATGGTAGATTCATGATCTGCTTGCATTGCACATGTACAAAGTGCTTTCGTTTCTGTTTTGATTAGCGGTGTGAAATATGGAATTTCACATATTCTAGGTATAACGTCAGAAAAATCAGTACACGTAATTTTTTGGATAAATGCTTGACATGTTTATTTAATGTATAATTATATAACATATGAATAAAATACTTAGTCATGAAAGGAATCGCCAAAATATATGTTTACTTGTAAATGCAGGTATGTTGAAATTACGTATTGTAGAAATACCGTATCGTAGTTCTTTTGGAATAATGTTTGACATATTTATTTAATGTATGATTATACAATACATGATTAAAATACTAGCTTGGCATGAAAGGAATCGCCTAAATCTATGTTCCTTTGTAAACACTACGTATGTCAAAATTGGGTATACGTGGAAGTACCCTATACGTATATAAGTTTTGATGTGATTGCCATGTTTAATTCTTTGATGATTATGATGTATATGTATAAAATACTAGTTTAGTAAAGGGACAACCTTAGTACACACTTTCTAGCATACGTCATGTATGTTGAAATAGTGCATTCCAAGTGTTGGTGAAATCACTTGTGAGTGTAAAGTGCTTAAGTGGTAGAACCTTAGTTAGGTGCCGAGATGGGATTCTCCGCTCCCTGTAGAGTCACATATGACACTCTCCATGTGGTTGTTCACTCTAACCACTCACCTATGAACTCTAAGTATTTGTATCCCTATGTGTATAGTAAACACAACATGCCTTATAACATCTTTACTTAAGTGCTTTATAATACATGCTTTACCCCATGCTTTACTTTATGCTCTACAATGATTGAGTTTGGGACTATGCTATAGTCCACACATTCGGTACGGACTTCTTGTTTCATGTCAGGGTCGAGATTCATATCGCCACGATGGACGTGTCGCGAACCCAGTCGTACTTCGGTTGGCGATAGTTGAGTGCTGCGCTCCATATCGCTCAACTTGTGGTGCGCTCGAGCTAGTCGAGCTCTCTCAAACAAACCGATATGTGTATATGTATGTTCACCATGTTTGGTCGCCATTTGCTTGAACCTAAGGTACCAAACTTACCAGTGGCGATCCGTTAACCATGGTACCTCGATCCGCTAAGACGATGAGCCGGGCATGGTGGTATGGGACACCGTGGTCGATTGTTTCGACTACGCCGGGGACATGTGCCTCCCCGTAGTGACCATTGCGCAACCAACCTCGTGAGCCGATTATGGTGGTATGGGACACTATATTGTTGCCGATACTTACGGCGAGAGCCAAGTACGGTGAGACCCGTGCTCGTGGCTTTGACGGCGACGAGTCCTCCGTAGTATCTTCGAGTGTACTCCAAGTGTCTCGTGATTGGCGACGAGTCTTCACAAGTAATTCAGAGTATGAGTTGAGCCGAGTACGGTGGAGACCTGTACTTGAGCCGACGGCAGTGATTGAGCCAAGTACGGTGAGATATGTACTTGAGCCGACGGCCACAATTGAGCCACATACGGTGAGATCTCGTATCCGCGCCGACGGTGATTGAGCCCTTTGCGATGCCTTTCACTACGCTTCTCAAACCATAATATCGTATGATTAGCTAGGATTGACGACCCTAGAATGGATCATGTTTGGGAATGATACAAGGAGGTACCTTAGTTTCCCAATCTGCTGGTTGAAATGGATTAATAAAAACTTAGTAATCATGAGCATCATCGCACCGCATGTGCTTTGTAGATGTGGCGCATCGAGGGAGTTAGATTCGCGAACGTAAGATGATGTCGCTTGAGGGTGGTTTGGCAAGGGCATACAAAGATCATGTCATATCATTTTGCACTTAACAAGAGTAATTAGAAATGTTTGATTTGTATTGCGTTATCATTCTTGCTTGATTGATTTGATAACATGTTAACCTATGCTTTAATGTTCCATGAGTTAGCTACTCACTCCCACGTTACGGGATCTGCTTTGCAACACCCACTAGACTCTGTCGCAGGTGTAGATGGCGCCCTGTTCGGGAGCCGGAGCTCGACTTCGAGGAGGATCGGGGAGGAGTTCTCCTTTATGCAAGACTGACGGCTATGCTTAGGACGAGCCTTGCATCGCGGGATTTACAGGGCCTCTTTTGAGGATTGTATTTTAATTTTTGACTTAGAAACAATACGTGTATATTGGTACTCAGTTAGTACTCATACTCTGAAGTTCACAAAATTTTGATACTTTACATATTTTGAATATAAAATTTCAGTCTTCCGCTTGCCTTTATACAATTGAATCTTGGAGTATGAATTCTTTGTTTTGGTATAATCTCATTCATGTTTATTGCGCTAACTCAGACAACATTTAACCATCATTGTGTATGTTGCATAAGTGATGCGTTGGAACTCGGGAGTTGAGTTCATACTCGACCCCCGAATTTCAGGGCGTTACACTTTTGGACCCATGCACGTGTACACACAAAGATCGATAGAAAATCTAAGATGAATAGCGAGTTGATTTGATACAGTGAACCGCACCAAAACTCGACCAAAATCACTCCTTCCTGACTGGTTTTTTGCTAAAAATCCAGTGAATGGGGTGGATTTCGCTGAAAACATCACTGTGGGCCCACCGAACACGTCAGTGACCTCTATTTCCGCAGGCCTTGGGTCCGTGAAACTGAACGCAATGGGCTGTTTTGTGATGAAGGGCATGGTTGGATCCATGATCTGGATCGTCCACACGCTCTATCAGGTGGTCTTGAACCCAACCACGGAGTCAAAACTAAGTTCAGGGACATCAGCCGTCCCAATACTCATTCTAAACGTAGCTATTTGTGCATTCCTCGCTGTAAAAAACAAAGCTGCTGTTATAAAAGGAAAGGAGAGAGAGAGAGAGAGAGAGAGAGAGAAGGGGAGGGGATTCATCATCCATCAGATCCAAGGCCGTATGGATCTAAGAGGGCAGCCGTGGAGGCATCTATGAACGTGGGAAGAAAGAGACGAGGGAGAGAGCGGAAGTGCAGCCAGTTTTTCAGGAGTTCCTTCTTCCTTTCCTCTTTTTATTTGTTTATTTCTTTCCTTTAAAGAGTCTTTAGCGTGATCATGGTAATGATCGGCTAAACCTCTTAGCTACGGCTAAGAGGTGAAGCTTGTAGCATGATGGGGTGTTCCTATGATTTTTGATTCATCTCTACGTTGAACCAACTTTGATTTTAGTTTGATTTTAAAAAATGCTTTTAGTTTTTAATGGTTTTTTGTGACTTAAATTACAATGGATCTGCAATAGCTTTAAGCATATTTTTTGCATTAGTATGATTATGAAATTAGGAACCCTGTTGTTCACCATCGTCTCCTGGGCATGGTTGGATGATGGAACCCTTCCTAGCGTTCATAATCACCTTAGATTGGATGTAGATTGGCTAAAGTCTGTTGTTTGCTTTATCTCATGGGCATGGTTTTGTAATGGAATCAATTCTTATTCTCATACCTATCTTCTATTGAAAACTATAACAAAGGAAGTTCAGATTTGAATTTTTAATGGTATGTCTTCCAACTAGATAAGGATGAGACTCTAAATCTAGTTGTGCTTATGAATCAAGCATAGATCCCCCTGATCTCTACAAGCGGATCCTTAGAATCCCTAGTTTCCCACATTTGATTTTATAAAGTTTAGTTAATTAAATTCATAATTATTCCCTTAATTTCTCCTAATTAGATTACATCTTCGCCTATTCTAGCTCGAGTTACTTTCAGATTACGTACAAGGTTTAGTCCCTGTGGATTCGACCTCGGTCTTACTGAGATTATTACTACATCGCGACCCTATACTTGAAGTTGTGAACAACATAAACACCTACAACACTTGCGATCTCAGTGTTGAAACAGACTACCAGTGAGCCAGGAAATGGACTTAAGAGTAGTGAATTTAAAAGTTTTAGACATGATTGAAATAGGGCTACACACGAACCCTGTTAGCTCGGTTAGCTTGTTCGACTCGACTTGAAAAAGCTTGATTCGACTTGGTTTGAAATTGAGTTCAAGCCGAGTCGAGCTGATTTTTTTGAGTTTGAAAAAAATTTGAACGAAGTTCAAGCTTCCCCAAGCTCGACTCAACTCGGATCGAACCCCAACTCAAATCGAACTCAGATCAAACTGGTTTGATGACCCGGTTACTTTGATATTGATGTTGCTCACCAAGTGTTTGATTAAAATGACACAATGAAGTGTCGGCTGGTGACAAGGAAGGTATGTATATGAAACAAATGCCTCTTTTTTTTTACCTGATGTTGCTTACAAAGTGTTTGATGAAATACCTGTAAACAACTATTACGGTTTTACATACAATTTAAGTGCACTCCATATATTTGTGAAAATGTTGCGCAGGCTTGATCTTAGCTCGAACTCAACTCGAACCGGCTCAAGCTGCCTACTGAGCCGTTCTAATTTGACAAGTCAAGCTCAATGACCCGAGCCAACCTGAGTTTGAGCTGGGGTTAGATAGTGGCAAGCTGAGTCGAGCTGTTGCAAGCTCAACTCAGTTTGACTAGTGTACACCTCTAGATTTGACATTTATCCCTGTTGGTGTGGCCCACTTGATTTGGACACTGACTGATGGTCGGTGTAATATTGTTTACATCATGTGAAAGTAGGGGTCCATTTTAAGTTTCGAGACAATTGGTCTATTGGGCCCCACTCCAATGGAGCATGACCAAGAAATCTCCTAACGGCCAGTCTCATCAGATGACACAGGCAAAACAAACCCGTTGGAGGAGATCAGCCAATTCTGGAATTTCTTGCGAAGTGCTTATCCGCTGCAGGCAGGCTAAGATCAACGGTATATATCACTGAATTATGTGTCCCACCGATGCAAATTTAAAAGCCCGAGTACAATGTTCCAAGCCTGGCCTCGAGCTCCTTCCTACCTGAAGTACAAACACTCTCTTCCGTCTTTGACGGGCGCAGCACGTATTTACTTTTTGGTCAGGCTCCGGCTTTCCCGAGCTAAAATGAGCCGTGTGCGCTGAAAACCAGGAGCCGCGCGAGCCGCGGTCTCCCGCCATTGCTCTGCCCTTCCCCACCTGCACTCCCAGTCGTAGACAGAACACATGCCACGTGTCACTCTGTCCGTACGAAGGATCGGCCTTGAAATGATTTGGGCCCGTGAAGCGGGTCCACGTGTCCCCTCTTTGGCTTCTTGCTTCCCACACCCCAAACACTCATACTCTCCCTCTCTACGGGGAGACGATACAGTACATCTTGCAGAACCTAATACAGTACATCTCTCTCTAATCCACATGTAGACTAGAGGCTATATTTAAATCAGGTCCGTCCATCTATTAGTATTTTCCTTGGATGGCCAACTTACTAAATAATACTATAATATTATTTCATATATCAGTTTTGTTAACCCGATTTGAATAAATACTGTCCGTTAAATTCAAGGATACTGATAAGAAGGAAATCATGGATTAGATAATTCTTTATACGTGTATATTTTCGTTCATCGTGAGGTCCACTAACTGGAGGGTCCTGATTGATAGGTATACCTTTCATGATGATGTAGGGCGGTGAATGTACCGTACTCCCGTCTCTTTCCATCTTTTTCTCTCTCAGTCAAGACCGCCAACTCGGCCCGTAAAAAGCTTCCACTTGCTTCCCTACGCCAACCTCGGTTCAATTTAAAAACGGAAAAAGTCAGGCAACTCTCAGGAGTACCTAAAAAGGTGTTCCATGAAATCTTCACCGTCCAAGATAGGGCCTCTGGCATCCGAACTTTCCGTCCATTCAGCCACTCTATGGTGGGCCCACATATTAGGGCCTGCAAAGTTCCCCAATGTGGACAGATAAATGCCTAGGCACCAAACAGAAATCCTAACCTTTAATCGCGATCATTGAATCAGAGGGTTAATGTAGGCTGATAAGATTTTGCAAGGTCCGCTCCATCCGGACCCGAATCTGTGCAACTCCCGTTTAAAACACCCAAGTTCTATTGGGTCCACCATGCTGCATGCTCTATATGTGAAATCCACTCGGTCCATCAGGTGGGAACCATTATTTGAACCGTTCATACAGAAGATGATTATAGTTTAAAATCTCATTTTGACATACGAATGGGAACGATTGCCCATAACAGCTAAGATCATACGGTGTGGCCCACCTAAGTTTTGGAGCAGCTGAGTTTACGACCTTCTGTTAATCCCGGTGAGTAACACCCGTTTAACGGGTTTGATGAAAGATACACACCCTCACGAATCCAAACACAACCTAAGGTTGGCATAGTATCCCCATTGTTCCATATGGTGTGGCCCATCTGAGCCGTGAATGTAGATGATGTTTGGCCTTAGGACCTAACATCGAGTATAGAACCTGATAGAAGGAATGGATTTTATATCTACCCGATGGTGGACCCCACGGACTTGGTTGTTTTACGAGCTACCTAAGCAAGTTGCTACAGAGCATTCCGGCCATGAGATTTGTACATATCACATCAGCGATCAGGATTATCCGATCGATACGATATTGCACCATCTTCCAAACAGAACGGTAAAACCCCCTATTCGTGGTGGGGGGCCACACATACATATCCCGCGGACTACGATTTTACGTAGCCTGGCGGAATGCCAAAGCTGCTGGTAAAAAAAAAAGAACGTAAATGATACTCAGGCGCCCTACGACTAAATACACCGGCACTGAGAACGTGTTTAATTTAAATTAAAACAACTAGATTGTGGATCCCACCGTCATAAAATCCCATCCCTAAATATCAATTCCTTTCCACCATCCAAAACTGTGATTCGTGGGCACTTTCTTGTAGAACTCCAACCACTGGATATTTTCATTTCAACCGTCAAATAAATATCCACCGATCCAAATATTTCAATAATCAAATAAGCCCTAATTTTGGTTCACAAGACATCTAAAACTTAAAATCATAATATATACAGTTTTATTTTACTTAGCGACATCTCAGGTATGTAATTTCAACGTAAATTCAAAATGCCTGTGTATCAACCATCACACTCCGTCAGAGTATCAAATCATTTCCCTTAAAAAAATTCCCTTCCCTCCAAACCTCGATCCTCGTGCAAACCTCTTTACTTCTCTATATCTGCCCAACCTTCTCATCGCTCAGTTCCCACCATACCCTAAAATTTCCAATTTTCACCATCGATATTCCCAAACTACCCTTCTCTTTTCCCAAAATGCACTCTTCTCAGAACTGGCTCGCCTTCTCTCTTTCCAACCAACCCTCTTCCAATCTCTGCCTTCTCGAAGCCTTCAACACTAATCAAGGTCAGCTTAATCGTCGATTAATAGCTTGATCTCTGTCATTTACTCGCGATTAACGGCCGCCCGTGTATATGTTTTTTTTTCAGGTGGGGTCGAGGATGACGTCCTCAGCAGCAGCGGCGCTGGACTGTCGATGATGTGTGCTGGACCGAAGCTCGAGGACTTTTTGGGCGGCGGGAGCGCGTCGTCGATCGGGCGGTTCTCGGGTGCTGAACCCGCGACGGAGTCCGACGCGGCGATATACGATTCCGAACTGAAGTCGATCGCTGCTGGGTTCCTGAGGGGGTTTGGAGCGGAGCAGGCGGAGGCGGAGAAGACGGTTCTGCCCTCGGAGACGAAGAAGGCGGTGGACACGTTCGGGCAGAGGACGTCGATTTATAGGGGTGTTACCAGGTATTTATTGAGAAAGGCGGAGGGTAGAAATGGCATAGATTTTTATCGTGGGAGAAAAATGAGTGGCATTTCTGTAATTTTCAGGCACCGGTGGACGGGGAGATACGAGGCTCATCTGTGGGACAACAGCTGCCGGCGAGAAGGGCAGAGCCGGAAAGGACGGCAAGGTGAGGGCATTCTTGTAATTCTCCGTGCGGGCGCACGTTAGCCGCTTGTAATAGGGTTTCCTTAACATGCGCAGGATGCGTTTTCTGATGTTTTTTTTTTCTTCCTCGTTGTTCTCGTGGCATGCACTTGGATGATTGCTGACATGAAACGAAAAATCACATCATTTTCTTCAGTATATTTGGGTGAGTGTTTGGATGTACTTTTGCAATCGATTGCATTTTCATTTGAATGTTTTTTTCGTATTTATTTATTTAAAAAATCATTTTTTAAAATTTTCAGGTGGATATGATAAGGAAGAGAAAGCGGCGAGAGCGTACGATCTCGCGGCTCTCAAATACTGGGGTGCGACCACCACCACCAATTTTCCGGTAAGTGTCGTCAGATGCCGGCCAGCTTTTATCTGACACCATAAACATACAAATAAAAGGAAGAAAAGTTAAAAAAAATAATATGGTGTAATTCTCTTTGAAGGTTTCTAACTACGAGAAAGAGCTGGAAGATATGAAGAACATGACTCGGCAGGAGTTTGTTGCATCTCTCAGAAGGTATATATATATATATATGTGATTTTTAATTTTTAATTTTCATTTTGGGATTTTTAAATGCATTGGATGTAGCTGTTTTGAATTGGGTTTTGATTATTTTCTTCGATTTTTGCTTTGGTAGGAAGAGTAGCGGATTTTCTAGAGGCGCCTCTATATATAGAGGAGTTACAAGGTATGAAAATCTTGGTTTTTCTATTGTGATATGATACTATGTTGATTGTGAATCGGGTTTTTAAGTGCACTGAAACTGGTTTTGATGTCGGGTTTTAGACACCACCAGCACGGTCGATGGCAGGCGCGGATCGGGCGTGTCGCCGGCAACAAAGATCTCTACTTAGGAACCTTCAGTAAGTGTGATTTGGTGTTTGTTTAAGAGAAGATAGTTGTTGTGACAGTGACATGGTGTTTGAATTTTGAATCAATCTCTACACATTGTATAGATTTGCTGGGCCCCACATGTAGAGTTGGTCTGCTGATTGCAACCATCCATGGTATTGGAAGTACAACTCCACATATGATCTGACCATCTCCCCATATGGGCCACATGGGGCTACATTGCCAAGTGATTATGAACAATCCAAATTCATTAATTCACTATTTCCATGTATCCAAACACCCCCTTAGCTACTATCCGGTGAGTTCGATCGTCCGGATTTTTCGTAAATTAGATCTCCACCGTCCGATTAGTGACCTGATCTCTGATCTCGACAATGGCCCACTATCAACTCAAGGCAAAATAAAAAGTTCATCTAGTGATGATTATGAGTGTAAAAAATACTGCATTGTACTGTATAGTTATGGTCCACATTCAATGTATAGGCTATCCATGATCACCGTCCATTTCCATATAATAACACTCAATGTAGCTGATATGTTGCTGTATACTGTATATCATCATTTGGGGTTTGATAAATCCATTGTCACTGTCCATTCCTGATTTAGTAATCCATTCATTCTATTTACCATCATTTGGGGTATGATTGGTATGATTGATCGATGATGATCGCTGTCCATTCCTCATATAGTACACTATGTAGCTGATCATTGATCTATCAATGGCTGTTCTTATTATTTCCTTTTTTCCTTTTTGCTTGTATGATTTTGCTAATGAGATGTTGTTTTGGTTTGAATAGGCACTCAAGAAGAAGCGGCGGAAGCATACGACATCGCAGCGATCAAATTCAGGGGCCTCAATGCAGTGACCAACTTCGATATGAGCCGCTACGATGTGAAGAGCATCGTCAACAGCAACCTACCGATCGGTGGAATAACCACGAAAGCGAAAGCATCGGAATCCTCATCTTCGGATACCAAGAGTGTCGAATCCAAGCTGATTTTTGATGATTCCTTCGCGGCCCACTCATCGGGCCTCAGCTTCGCTGTGCCCATCAAACCTGACCCACAAGATTACTGGTCCCTGCTAGCATTGCATAATCAAACCCAAAACAGTTCAAAGAACAACAACAACAACAACAACAACATCTTCCAATCATCAGGCAATTCATCTGCCTTCCACAGCCTCTCAAACTTCAATCTGGATTTCTCCACATCCACAGCCGTTGATCACAGCAATGGGGTTCTGAATGGTGGCATGATCCAACAACAGACCCCATCCACTATCCCTTTTGCCACTCCCATTAGTGTAACAAGCAGTTATGATAGTTCCAGTTATGGTAGCTGGGCCACACCTTCTATCCATCCATACCAAGCTGCAAAGCCCAATCTAGCCGTTTATCAGACACCCATTTTCGGAATGGAATGACCCAACAAGAGGGAATGAATGATAGAGTAAGAGAGTGCACGTTTGTTAACGTGCGCACCCTCAGCATACTCACATGAGAGCAGACGATAGGAACCTGACTTGTCTACAGGAGCTGGACTGACATGCTAACAGAAAAAGACTTAAGTTATGGTCATGTTCTTTTACTGTCACTGACATGATTTATTAGCTTTTTAGAAAAAAAAGAAAAAAAAAAAAATCATCTTGTATGTTTTTGCTATCAATATATGAAGAATATCTTTTATGAGATTCCATACATGCATTTCCGTCTGCATTATATGCCAATGTAGCATGATTTGGGTACAAATACATGTATGTGTCATGTTTCTTTTTAATGAATTATTATTTGGTACTCTGACACAGAGTGATGGTTGATAGTCATGCTTTTAAAACTATTATTTGTCTCAAGTCTATTAATGTTGGACCATAAGTCATGGCCCACCTAGTGAATAACTTCCTAACCTATTAAATGCATTCTATGTGAGATCTAGCCATTCTAGCAGATATCAGTCCGACATAAAGATCGTCTCGTTCAAAACTCAACTCAAAGAGGGTAGGATCATAAAAAACAATGTCTAATTATTAATAAATATGGCTTACATGATAAGTGGATGCAGATAGATTTCTACACAATATAATCCTGGTGGCACCAGTTGATGGATTGAAGTCACATGCACGTGAAAAGTTTGAAGTTATCCTTTGGGTGGACCATTGTAAAGAAGATCAGAAAGTAATTAATGGCTGAGATCTCTTGAAGATCAGGGCTGTGGAGGACAGCTCTCAGCTGAAAAGAGAAGAAAAAATTGCAACCTGTCATGTGCATGCGACATTCAACCCCTACTAATTGGTCTCTCATCCTCACCATTATTAGGTGGGCCATAATATATGAAATAATGTATAGCTGTTGATAAATAACAAAATATCATCTTGTACTGAAATCAACCTTATAAATAATAAAATATCTTGTACTGAAATCAGCCTTATGCATTTATCAGGTGGGCCACAGGTGGTTGATAAATAATAAAATATCTTGTACTGAAATCAGCCTCATGCACTTATCAAAATAATGTATAGCAGTTGATAAATAACGAAATACAAGTGTGGTCCACGTGAGAGAGTGGATTGATATTATTTTTGCATTAGGTGTGTGGGTCCACCTAACTGATGGATTGCATGACAGGTTGGAAATTATCTGCTGTGGTTGGACTAACAACTTGAAACCAGGTCTCATTGGCTTATGACTAATCTGAAGTGGCCCACTTTATATGCCACGTGGGCTTTAATCCTGCATTGTTCAGGAAGCCTTCTCTCAACCTTTCTAGAGCTCTAAAGTGCAAATGACCACTAGATGAACGGATCTGATTTCCCACTAGTTTCTAACGTAGCAAAATCTCTCTCACCGTCCAAAGTGGTGTACATGGCACCAGCTTGCAATAGTCTGCATTTGACGTCCACCAATCACCAAACGATGATCATTGGCCCATCGACGGTAGGACCCACCATATGAAATTACTGGTCTTGTACATTTGGGCCACGTGTACGGTGATCAAGTGGTTGATAGGTAACTTAGACGTATGCGTTTACCACTATACACAAGACGAGGATAGCAGAATAAGAGAAATGTTCACATATAACGTTGCATGCGGACTTTCACACACATCACCTTCTTTCCAGCCACGTCACTTGTGAAGAACATCCCAGCCGTTAAAATGGCCAGGCCACACCCTAATGATCATATGGTGTGAAAATCAGGATGTTCCACCAGTCAGGAGAGTGCTCTAATCAACGTACGGTTGTGGCTCACAGAATGACTGGATTGGGATGATTTTCACCCTAGGTCATGTTTAAGGTGCGGCCCACCGTATGTAAGGATAGGATGTTTACGAAAGGGACACATTGGCTGGAAAGAGAACGTTGTATCGTGAAATTCACATGCAATGGTTGCATGCAAATGAAGGAAAATGTAAGAAATGGAGCTTTTGTTGTTATGTGGCAGATATTACTATAATAAAGTTAAAACGTCCACAAACAAACAACATTTTGCTGTATTTCTGAACTTTTGGGTATCTTTCCCTGAGATTCAATTCCAATCTGGTCTTTTCTTGTCTGAAGCCCTGTTTGGATTTAAAACCTTTGTAAATGCACTCGCGCGTGTGCACTTCATGGGCTACTAATTGCCCACCCATACTGATTTCTCACTCGTGTGAAAGATCCAAGCCAGTCATTTTGTGGGCCCAACTCTATATATAGCAGGTCTGTCAATACACTGTACAAAACCAACCTTCCTATTTGCTAGCCCTGACTCATCAGGCTTATATTGTAATCAGATGGGCCTAACCCAAGAGATGATTTTTCAAATTGATACATCTAAGTTGTGGGTCTGGCATGATGAAGGGCTTGGATCACATGACGAGAAAAGCACGTGCAAGTGGGTTTGAACCACACATTTCAGATTTGGATTTTGACAATGGATGCTGCATATGTAATGTAGCTTTCGGCGCATAGAAGAAGTGGCCCACCAGCTATGTGTAAGTGAATATATGTGAAGGTGGATGAAGCTTGACTGGAAATGTCCTATGATAATATATATGTGAATCTGTCCCCAGCTTTCCTTACTTGAATAAAGCTTCTTTTAGATGCAACATATCATAAATGACAGTAAATCACAGCCTCCCACCACCCACATGCTCTTTCCTGCAAAGCCAATCCTTCTTTAATAATTCCTGGTCAAACCTTTGACTGCCTGTCTTCTCCATCTCCTCTCGGGAGTGGATTAGGTGATACCCGAGACACACCTCAGTGGGTGTTAATCTCACCGTATGGGGGCCCAATTTGTTGAATTTTTTGTATATCCATACCGTTCATCCGTTTTTTTAGATCATTTTAGGACTTCATTCAAAAAATTAAGTAGATGTAAATTTCTAGTGGACCATACCACTGGAGAAAATGGCGAATGACTATTAAAAACAATTTGTAGGATACGAAAGTTTTGGATCAATCTGATCTCTGTATTTTCTCTTCATTCAGGTATTTTTTATCTTATAAACGGGTTTGATGGAAAATAAACGTTACGGATATGCTTAATGTAGGCCTTGGGAAGTTTTTAATGGTGGGCGTTTAATCACAACTATTTCTTCAGGTGTGGTCTACCTGTGATTTGGATCTTTTTTATTTTCTAGATCATGTCTTAAAATAGGCTGAAAAAACGGATGGACAGCATAGATATGAAACATATCATCAAGGTGGCCCCACGGTAAGGGTAACACCCTCCAACGTGTTCCCCAGGTAACACCTAATCCTCTCCTTCTTGTATATATATTAATAGGAGAATAATCACAGGCGGTCCAATTGAGCAAAGTGGCTGGACTCGTATTCCGTAGTGATCTCTTCAGTACCGAGCTGGGTAATGGTCGAAACTCTGTGGACCCCACCTTGATGGATGTGTTTTATCCACGTTGTAGCAGGAAACAGTGGGGATTGAACGCCTACCGTTGAAAACTTTTTATGGGACACAGAACTTTTGGATCAAGTTGATTTTTATGTCTTCCCTTCATTCCGGTTTATGTAACTTTATGAAATGGTTGGATGGGAAATGAACATAGTGGTGGGCCCCAGGAAGGTTTCAACGGTGGGTGTCACTCTACCACTGCTTCCTATGGTGTGGTCCATTTGATCTTTTGATCTGTCTCATTTTTTGGCTTATATCCTCAGATGAGATTGCAAGATGAATGAAGGGCGTGGATAAAATACATACATCATGGTGGGACCCACAGAGCTTTTCCAGTAGTGAGCTCAGTACTGAAAGGGTCACCACCGAATCTGAGTCCAAAAGTGGACCACTCCAATATGGTCCAGATATTCAATCTTTAAATCAGTCGCACCCCCTCTTAGGCCCAAAGCCCAAAAAACCAATCTTTCTCATGATTTAGGTGGGCCACACCACAAGGCCACTGTATGTATGCTGTGGAACCTGATGATTCAGCTGTTCCCCATTAGGCCCAAAGCACAAAAACCAGCCTTATGCATGACTTAATTAAGTGGGCCACACCAAAGAAAGGGTTGAAAGTGGACACCTATCTTACGTTGCTGTGGGGTTACTGTGATGTGATTCAAACATCTAAGCCGTTCATTTTGGGCTCTACCTGATGACCAATGGGCTGATCAAATTTCAGGCCATTCCATGATTCAAGTGGGGTCCAGATGTTACAGGTTTTGGGTATGATTTGGCACTGTTACGAATGGTGTGGCCCATTGAGTTCATTTTTAGGGCATTCCATTTTTGGAGAAGACTTGATGCATTTTTATCAAATGCCGCTTCCAAATCACGGTATGCCCACACAAACCCATCTAAACACACCCATATAATAGGGAATTTTACAAGAAACTATTTACTTAACAAAGAATTTAACAGTTGGGTACTTTTCTGAAAGAGGTTTTTAATAAACAATACTTAATTTAAGTAATTATCATTGGAGTACCTTCCATCATTCCATGGCATTTCTTAAAGAATTTAAGGTGGGGCGCCTGTACCAGCAAAGCGGGCGATGGCTTGGGTGGGCCTCACTTTTATGTTTATGTGAAATCTACTTTGATAACCAGTCATTTAATTCAATGTTAAGCTAGAGGACTAAAAATCAGCCTTATTTATAATTCAAGTAAACCACACAATTTAAAACAATATACAAGGCAACCCTCACCCACATGAATCATAGATAGGCGTGATTTTTAGGCCCCATGTCTAAATTTTTGTATGTCATCTAATGGTTGGAGTGAATCTCATATGATCATAGGCGTAGGCCCTATAAAAAATTAAGGATAGACATCTCTCTCATAATTGTTTCTTTTGGTGTGGCCCACTTGAATCATAGGTCCACTTGATTTTTTCCACTTTGCACAACGTGAGAACACGCATCTAATAGTTGCAGTGGATCTAACATTTACTGCAACATAGACCCTATAGAAACCAAGGGTAGGCCTCCCCTTGATTTTATCAGGGCACATCTTGAAATCCACTTCAACCATTAGATGTGTGATTCCATGTTAGACCTAAATTTAAGAAATTAGGTTGACTTATGATTCAAGTGAGCCACACCAAAGGAAAGAGTTGGAAGAGTGATGTCGCCCATCATGATGAATATATGAAATCCACTCTAACCATTCAATGTCGTACCAAAATTACACACAATGTCAAACATCAGATCCAGATCCGTATGTAATTCAGGTGGGATATACCAAATAAATAATAGGTAAGTTATGCTAGGTACATTATTTCGAATGATACCGTCGACCTGAATAAACACGGACGAGCTAACATAAGGTAAGGCACCTGGTGGAAGCGATAGATTTCACATAAAAATCATAGTGGGACCCACCTGATGGCGACGGCTTGCACCGCCATCCTTAAAAAAAAAAAAAGTACTGGAATGATAATTACCTGAATCAATAGGGTGTCTTCTCAAGAACCTTTATGAAATAGGTACTAGACTGCAAATTCCATAATAAGTAGTTTTTTGAAATTTTTTCTTAAATAATACTATATATTACATATTCTACGGAGCTTGTGGGGACCTTATCTTTAGATAAGTGTTTGGAGGCTATAGATGTTTCACTTTCAATGTTGAGAGTACAAGCTATGTCGGCCACACCACCTGCCTTCCACTATCTCTCTACTTAATTATATTTGTATATAAAGTAGCTTTGTTAAACCCACACGCGTCTATAATCCTGCTATTCACACGCTAGCACACGTGCCATATCCGAGCCATTGCTAGGTACCCAATCATATGGCTCAAAATTCATGTCGTACAGATTTTTGGGTGGGCCACAATGAGCAAATTTTTTTAACTGAACTGGTGGGCCCCACCTGTTGGAAAGCTAGGATCTTACACATGTGCAATATTGGGACGTGTTCTTGACTGGGCATGGGCAGGGCAAACACCTGTGATTGGAATTTGATATAAATATCCACGTTTTGATTGATTGCATTCATTCCTTTCCTTTTTGCTGGGTTTGAAACGGTACAGCATTTTTACAATTGCAGTTCTAAAAATGGGAGGTGATTGCGAGTTGATACTGTGCTCTGTGGGTCCCACCAAGGTGTTTGTGTTTTGATCGTGCTGTCTATTTATTCCACCAGCTCATTTTAAGACATGAGCCTAAAAATGAGGCTGATCAAAATCTCAAGTTGACTACGCTAAATAAATAATAGTGATTAAACGTCCATCATTACAAGTAAGTGTTCAATCACCATTGTTTTCCAACATGGCGTGGCCCACTTGAGATTTGCATCTGTCTCATTTTTAGGGTCTTGTGGTCAAATAATGACTAAAATGAATTAACAATCTGAATAAAACACATACATCATAAGGCCATATATTGTTATAAATAAACAATTATTATCATATTTTTAACATTATAAAGCCCCACATCTTCTTTTTTTTTTACACACCCATGCACACCCCACACACTTATGCTGGTCGAATTTCACCGCCTACGGGTACTCGAACCCTTGACCGGGAGTTGAAGAGTCTACCCCCAAAAAAGAGCAAGGTCCCAAAAAGCCCCACATCTTGCTACATTGAGGTTAGTTGGCAACTCCTCTGGAGTTTCAACTCTTGCCTGGGTGGTACACTCTTTTGGAGTTTCAACTCCCGGTCAGAGGTTTCGAGTACCTATAGGTGGTGGAATTCCACTAGCGTGAGTGTGTGGGGTGTGTGCGGCGTAAAAAAAAAAAAAAGAAAAACGGTTAGTTGGCAATGACCCAATCCAGTCCCCATGGAGGGATCTCTCCCTCCAGCAAGCATGGTCGGATAAAGTTTCAGCCTGGACCGTTACTTTATTGGGACCCAATCATAGGTGAACTATGATTTGAAAATTACACCTATGAGATAATCCTATCCCTCACTTTCCAGCATTAAACGTTGACCATGAGCCTCTACCTTTTTTTCTTCTTCTTTTTTTTTTTTTTTCTTCTTTTTTTTTTTTTCCTTTGAAGGATATGGATAGGAATGATCGAATGCATTGACCCATGTGGGCCCCATCGTGATGTGTGAGTGCCATCCAACCGGCTCATGCATTAGATGCCCCCCAATCTTAAATCTATATTCCAAATCCAACTCGATCCATAACTTAGGTGGGCCACTCCAAAGTGAACAATGGGGGACGTTGGGGAGAGGCGATTCCAACCTTAGAATCCTTCAGATGGAATGTGGGGTCCACTATGTTTTGTATATGTCATTGAACCTAGTTATCAGCAGGTGCGGCCCCACCAGGGTCAAGAGATAAATCAACACCCAAGAAATTCCAGAATATGGGTGGCCCAGGAGAAGTGAGTATATACTTATAGGCTGTAGGCATGAGTATTAATTGATACCTTGGTGTGTCCAAATTGAGTTTTTTTTTTTTTTTAAATGTAGATGATAGTTCCAGTATATGGTGTCAATGATGATTGGAACCAGATGCACGGTTCGGATTCTGTATACAAATCATGGGTGGGCCCCACACATCTCGAACGTGTAGAAGGCATGGATCATTGCCTATATGTCCGTATAGTTGTTTGCCATCCATGCATGTTAGAACCCACTAGATGGAAGGTCCTGATTGATCACATCCCACTAATTACTAACCATGCAACCGTTGGCTGTTTTCTCGTAACCGTCCATTTCCAAATTCCAAGTGGACCCCACGGTCAGGGATCCACCCAAGCAGCGCCCGATTCCCACCAGGATGAAGAGAAAAACACATATCAACCTGATCTAACATTTCTGGGATCCCAAGTTTTCGGTACGTTCTGTTTCTTGTGGTGTGGCCCACTTGAGTTTTGGATCTACTTCATTTTTTGCATGGCGTCCTTACATGAGCTTTAGAAACTGATGTAGGGAGTGGATTTAAGATGGACATAACGATAGGCCCACGTCGCAATCTAAGTTGCAGCTTAGTAGTTGGAGTACTAACCTTTTCTTTCGTTGTAGACAATCTCGAGCATCCATGTCTCAATCTCTTAATTGGACGGCTACGATGTGTGATCAATATGATATTTGCATGTGGCCTATGAACAGTGAAACGAAACATCCACGTGCCTAAGTAGAGCTAGCTGCACGTGCTTGCATAGGATCCTTTTCTTATATATGGTGTGTATCTCTTGATCTTGGCATCTTGACCAGAGAAATGCCAATGCTATTCATGGAACACGTGCCAGATTCAGGACATTTATTAGGTGGGCCCCACTTGGGATGGTCCATACATCAGACCGGCCTGAACACACGATCAGGGAACGTTCACTCTAAGCCCGACCTGATGAACGGTTGAGATTAGCACGTACGAGAGAGGTCGGCACGTGTGCATTAATTCCTCCTGATACAATGTGCATTAATCAAGTTCAAAGAATCAAAGTGCAAAAATATAATATTTAACAGCCAAACATGTCATTTATTGTGACTTTTAACACGTGGGAGCGTGTCCTTGACTACCTTTTCGGACTAGAGGAGTATATATAATGCCCTTCTTCAGGTTGAGGTGTGTATGGGCCACAAAATCATATGGGATGAACTGAAATGTGCACCGTCCAAATTGTGGGGTCCGCTGTGGATGGAACATAGCTCGAAATCATAGTCAACCCACATGGATCATTGGACGTGACCAAACAATAGCTGATTTGGGTTAAAATCTTATTAGATTCCTAAGTATAGATTGTTAGGATTTATAAAAAGAGCATGAAAAAGTGAAGAAGAAGATCACACCGTCTTCTTGATTAAAATCTTAAATCCATGAGATAGTTCTTTAACTCATAAGAAATAAAATAAGAAAAAACTAAAATATTTTATAGAATAATTGTATATTAATGTGTATCAACTAGAAATTATGCCATTAATAATTTTTAAAAAATCTTAATTTGTAATTATTGAAAAAAAGCAAAATTTTAGTAAATTTTCATTTTTTTTGAACTAAAAGTGTGCATTTTCTCGCTGAACAAACAAATATAACCCACTATATGAGTTGGTTGACCTCGGATGGCTGTCATGATAAAGATTGATAGGTTGTGTGTCCCATAACGATATTTGGATTAAAAGTTATGGTCAATTTACAGTTCACACTTAAAACAACAATTTTTTCATACTTAGATTGAATTTTTTTTAACTTCTCCTTCTATTTTACCTTCGTTTAATCCAACCATGCATGCTAGGAATATATTTGTGACACGTCCTCCACCAACTTAAGACTTTCAAAATCAATAACAAACCTAACTCAAATCTAGATATGATATGGGCCAACTAAAAATTGACCTACCCTAAACCTAGAAATTTTAATTAATTAATATAAGTATAGGCAAATCTACATTTTATTAATTAATTAACACTACCTAGGTTAAGTGAAAGAGTAGATAACCTTGAATGAGATCCAATGGCCAATATTGAACTAGCCCTGAAATCTAGTTTGGATGGTTTTTCTACAAAAAGGATTTTCCAATAACTCATCAAGTAGGCTTTTTAGCTTTTATTCTAAAGAAGGTGTACTAAAAAGTATATATAAGTACATCCAAAAGCACAATGTGAACCCGGATGTGACTAAAAATGACATTTACATACCAAACACTACTTTAAAATGAAATCCAAATCAGCATTTTAAACTTTGAAATGTTATTTACTAGGAAACTCACTTATAATTTATGCAATCCAAACATGGACCATGAGGGAAATGGTCTAAATCCTCTTATACTAAACCTGATCCAATAAATCAACGGTCTAGATCTTTGGTTAGACCATACCAAACCCAACCTGTTACATTTTAACAAGTCGGTCCGGGTCGGTCGGTTTGGATCCGGAATTGTTAGATGTGTCCACTCTAAGAGCCATATCCACCTTTCATCCCAACCTGTTGTAACCATCTGATTAGCGGGCTTTCAAATGAATAAATAAAGTATAATGGTCAACAGTCCAAATTAAACGATAGAAATCATATGGTTAAGGTTATTTTTTTATAGGGTGAGTTGGGAATAAACATACCACGTTTTTAGTAAGATGAAATAAAAGAATGGCAGTGAACGGTCACCTTTAATTTAAGGGAGATATTCCTTAATGACACAACCATATAAATAATCAAGCAGCATGTGATTGTAGTACTGTGTAGGAGGTGGAGCTTGGTCACTATACTAATCCTAATGGACCTACCCTCCTCCCCCACATGCGCATGTATCGTGTTTGTGCGAGATCAAGGCCGTTCATTTGGTGGGGCTTGCCTAGTATGTGCCTTGTTAAAAAAGAATGGACCAGTCTGATCAATTGATGGTGGGCCAAATGGCTTGATTTGCAAGTGGACTGCTCATGACCAAGTCTTGCCTGATTTGGGCCAGATTTAGTGGGCCTGGCTTCAGTTTTCAAGCCCAATAAGTATTAATACAATAAGCCTAATGGCCCAGTTGACTGTCTGCCCCAGTGCAACGTATTTTAAAATGTGGGCAAGTGGGGCTATCACAGTTCTTAGCACCCAGGCTAGGGTTCTCTTGGACTTTGAATCATCTTTTTGCTCATGGGTTGGGCATACTTTCAGCTAGAGGTGGGCATCGAGTCGAGTCGGATCGGACCGGATTGGGTCTAACTCGACTTGATTTGATTTTTAAAGAACCTGACCCGAACTTGATCGGATTTGGGACCGAGTCAGACTGACTCGATCCGATCCGAATCCTTACTGGCCTGACCAGAACCGAGTCCAACTCAGTCTGGGAAACCAAATCCTTGCTGGCCTGGTTGATTTGCAGGTAGGCTGGCTCGGTTTTCAAGCTCCAATAACTAAGGATTGGACTGGGCCCACTAGCTCAAATATTTTAAATGGGTTAGACTGGGTCCACTATCTCAAATCTTTTCAGTGGGCCTGGCCTCGGTTTTCAAGCTCCAATAAGTAAGGATTCAATATGCCTGATGGCCCAGTTGACAGTTGACTGTCGGCCAGTCCAACCCATTTAAAATATTGGAGCTAGTGGGCCCATATCAGTTCTTTAGCCCGCGGCTAGGCTTGTTTTGGACTACGAACCATCCTTTTACTCGTGGGTTGGGCAGGATTACACTTCTGGTCATAACTAGTGGCAACTCACAGGTTGATTTGTTTTTCTTATTATTATGAATAGACCTGAGCACGGGATGACTCGACTCTGCAAACTCAACTCGTCTAACTCATTTAGACCTAACTTGATCCAAACCGAGTGGGTGAGTTGATCCAAATGGAGTAGACTTCGTCCAATCCGAACTCAAACCGAGTCGAGCTCGTGTCACCTAGTAAACTAGTCTTTTATATATATATATATATATATATATATATATATATATATATATATATATATATATATATATAAACACTCAGATTCCACGTTTCAAATCTGAGATGCCGTGCATGGAGAGTCTGCAATTCTAGCAAGCACACCTATGTCTTGAGTTGTGATCTCAGCCCGTGGATACCCGTTGCACTCAATCCGACTCGGTACTTGTGACTAGGTCAGACTTGGTCCGGATTAGTCTAGGCCATACCTGGACTCGGATCGGGTGAAGTATGAGTTCGGGTTAGGTCTATTTCAAAACCGAATCGAGTTGGGTTAACCCTAACTCGGTCCAACTCGACTCAATGCCCAGCTCTAATTATGAATCAATGCAATGCGGAGATGAATCTCAATGGATCACAACGACAATGTTACTGTATCATACGTTGGCCTGAATATTGGTTTGGGGCCATGCTTATATCCCTATATTGCCCTGTAGGGGGTTTCTTTGATCAACGACTAGGAGTGGTTTTTCTACCGCTACACTCCCAATTCTTCCCCAATTGATTGATAATGGAGAGATCAAATTTCAATTGATTGCCACTCCCCAAAAAAGCTTGCCATAGAGAAGTTGGGCCAATCCAAAATTGTCCAAGTTAGGTGGCCGTTCTTTTAAATGGGCCTGGGCCAAGGCGTGGCCCAGCTGATCATTTAGCTGTTATGTATGAACCAGTCCACGGCGGGCCCGTTTCGATGCAACTTCTGCAAAAACAAATCTCTATTCTAAAAACCAATTTGATTAGTTTCTAATGAATGAGGTATAAAGTGGGATTTTAAGAAAGTGCATCCAAACACATGACACGAGAAGCAGTTTAGCTCAAAATGCCGGCCAAAAAAACCCTAAGTTATTACTTAAAACTATCTAGGCTGATCGAGGACATTCGCACCTCCAACAAGTAAAATGGTCAGGCCCGGGGTCTAGGCAAATTGACCATTGGGCCTGATTTTAAACTTCCATGCTCAAGATCCGAATGTCATTTTTCATTAGCGGTGTTACTCGGGTGGGCTAGATCGGGTTAACGATCAACACAAGCCCAACCAACCTCAAGATAAGTCAACCCAAGGCCCAACCAAACCGGAGCTGCCCAACACTAGTATTTCGGTTGTATTGGAGCATTTCTCGATGGGCTCGGGTCATGTTCGGTTGCCCGAGGCTTTAACCCAACCCCGAACCAATTAGGGTTGGGTTAAGGCTTTTAAGCCCAGGCCCATCTGACTATAACCCTACCTGCCCGACCAGACCAAAAGTTCAAGTTGGACCAGTTGGGTTGGGGTTGAGCACAACCAATCCAACCCTAAATTTCTGGCTGCAAAATGAATGGATTGGGCTCGGACTACTTTTTGGGCTGGGCCGGCCGGCCCATTTCCATCTCTAGTTAGGCAACTCTCGCAAGCCCTGTGGGTAGAACTTTCGTAAGATCGAACCCTTCATCAAGAATGCTGCCTCATTTTCACCGTGGAATCCGAAAATCATGATGATCTATCACTCAGGTGGGCCACACAATTGGAAAGAGTTAGAATGGGACACTAACCATTAGTTTTGTGTAGGACCCAGCTAGTGTTACATGTGATGCAATCCAGATGTCCCTCATCAGGACGAAAGAATTACCCAAAAAATCACAGTATTCTAAAAAACCAGGTGGGTCATACCACATGAATTTAGAGGTTTTAGGTATAATTACTTTTGGGGTGGCCCACCTGAGCGTTGAATCTGCTTGATTTTTGTGTTGATGGAGAAACAGTGTGTGGTTTACCTGATGGACGGAGTGGATTTCATGCACGTAGAACCATGGTAGGTACCTAGACGAGCAACGTAAGTGTTTTCCTTTCACCACTCTTCTCAAATTGCACTGTGGTCCAAACCAAAATGTAACGTACGGTGGAGATGACCTCAGTTGAACCTGATTGACGATGCAGAAGGGCCTTTTCTTGAGTTCTAAGTAGGCCCACCATATGTATGGTTCCGATCAGCAACGGACCACATGAATGGTAGAGGCAATTTGAAAACATGTGCCAGAATGGCACGTGTATGAGATATCCAGACCACTTGTAAGATGAGGCCCACTGGGACGCGGATACCGATTGCCTACTGACTCTGACAGTAGCCAATAGCTACTGGACGGTGTTCTGTGGGCCCCACCATGATATATATGTTTAATCCACTCCGTCCATCCATTTTTTTAGGTCATTTTGGTGCACAAGCCCAAAAATGAGTCAGATCTAATTCTCATGTGGACCACATCACAGGAAACAGTGATGATTGAACGCCCACCATTAAAAACTTATTGGGGCCACGAAAGTTTTGGATGAATTTGATATTTGTGTTTCCCTTCATCCAGTTCCGTGTGACCTAATTTACATGTTTGATACAGTGGACCTTAGGAAGTTTTTAATGGTGGGCGTTCAATCACCACTGTTTTCTTGTGGTGTGATCCAATTGAGATTTGGATGTCTCATTTTTGAGATCATGCTCTAAAATGATCTGGAAAAATAGATAGACGGCGTGGATAAAACACATATTATGGTGGGCCCACAGAGCACTGTCTAGTAGCCACCTCACAACTGATTCGTCAGTGGCCCAAAATCAAGAAGGCCTGACCCACTCATCAGGTGGGCCACACATGAATAGATCCATGCTCCATTTTTGTCATCCAAATGTCGCCCACCTGATGCGTTGACCGTCCCGATTTTTGGTAAATGACATTGGGCCACATCTGATGATTGGCCCAGAACTGTAAGACGTGGTCGGAGGATCTCTTCTTCAATCCGGCCCACTGAATCAAGGCAGTCCTCGACGTGATTTTAGGACCCATGGGCTTGCCCAGAAGCCCGATGGGTCGGGCTTGAGTGAAGCCAGCCAAGCCTGGCCCAGCGATAGGACTGCTTGTCAGAACCATAATATAATGTAGAGCAAGATTCGTTACATGTAAGACCGTATTGAAGTTATCCAACGGTTCATCTTATGGACCCTTTCATGGATGGATTAACTTAACCTCTGGTCGTTTGGCCATTTTTCATTGAATATGTACCGTTGCTGTATTTTTTTTCCTTTTAACTGTCTAGCCCATCTCTCAGACTCAAAAGCCATAGCCCATCAAAGATGAGACCCATCAAATATATGGTTTAGATCATCGAATTATGGTCTCACACCTAAAGAACCCCATACAAACGTGAAAGGGGGGTGGGACGAATTTTAAGACGATTGTGGACCGTGTGTACAATATTTTGGTTTAAGGACAGCCATGCACCATCTCTAAAACGGTCAGAATTTGTTGTTGACCGTTTGTTTAAAGATGCCTATGAACCGCCTCTAAAAGTTCCGACGGCTCTTCGTCTTTAAAACGAATCAAAATCATCTTACATGCTAAAACGTCCCCTAGTCAATTACGACGGTCAGAATACGTCGGTAACTAGGGAGAAAAGACTAAAGACGGCTATGAACCGCCTCTAAACGTTCCGACTGCTCTTAACTGTCTTTGATACGAAACGAAATCGTCTTGTATGCAAAAAAGTCTCACTAATCATTTAAGACGGTTAGAATCCGTCCGTAACTGCAGAGAAAAGATTGTTGTCACCCGTTTGAAATAAATGACGGTTCTTAGCTATCTTATATGCAGTTTATCTGTGCGTCTAAGATTGCAAAAACCAAGCAAAACTGGTCAGGCGACGGTTATAAACCGTCATTTATTGCGACGGTTATATCCTTCGTTTCATTTACCCCGCAGCGAAAAAAGGGATGGCCCTTGCGACGGTTTAGGACCATCGGCGATTGCTGTTGAGACGGTTTTAAGCCGTCGTTTTTCGTACATTTTGATATAGTTACCGACACGATCGAATTTCCTACCTAATGCATGATTGAGGAATGTTTCGTTGGTCTACATTTCAATTTCATTTTTTGGCTCATCTCTAGTTGGCAAGTAGATATAAAGAATGGATATCACGTTGATGCTTTGGACTCGATAAATTATCTACTAGTGCTGCACATGTGCCACCATTTATCTTCAAGCATTTTATGTATGCCCATTTGTAATATATGTAATATGAACCATCACTCATATTCAAATGCCCCACGTGTCAATCTTCCACCGTTCATCTTAAGGTGCTACATGTGCCTTTATGCATCTTTTGGTACCCCACAATATGCCGCATGTGGCACTACCCATCATACGCTACCATACATTTTCAACTATGTTACCAGTGTGTCAAATGTGATAATGTGACTCATATTCCACAATCTTGAATGCAACACGTCTGTCACCTCCCATTCCGGCTTGAGAGGTTAGTTCATAATGGATTTTGATATCATCCAGCTGAGCTGATCAAAATATTGATTTCACATGGCTTAGGCCTTAGATCTTTGCCCGCTTTAATACCATCTTCGAGTCATGAAAATTTTCATTATGCAAATAATAGATATGATAAAAGGTGAAATTCTTCAAGAAATGTGGTAAAAAAATAATCCTCCCACCTCGACTTTCTAGCTATTTATATTACCAAACATTTTAAAAGAGATTCTTCCCTAATCTAGCATTTAAATCCATTGTTGTGTTGCTTCTCACTTCACACAGTTATAATCTACGATTATTTGGATTGAATTACTATAAGGTAAATACAAGAAAATGAGTAATTATTATTTACTTTGGTATTTAGTGGTAGCTCATGTTGAGGAAAGAAAACACCATATTTCAAAATTTTGTGGGCTTACCATGATGTATGTGCTTGATCCACATCGTGCATCAGTTTCACGAGGTAGAACCTGAGTGCAAGCAGACTATCACTTTCCATGGAAAACTTTTTATGGACCACATAAGTTTTAGATTAAGTTGATATTTGTGTTTTCTCTTCAACCATGTCTGTGTGACCTAATGAACACGTTGGATGACCGATATACATTCTCGTTGTATGCAAGTCATGTTTCAGTTGTCAATGGTGGATGTTATTATCCTCCCTGTTTTGGAGGGTGTGGTCGACTTGAGCTTATAATCCAATTTGTTTTTAAGTTCATGCCCTAAAATGAGTTGGTAAAACCGATGGACAATGTGGATCAAATACATATATCATGGTGAGACCAACACATGTACTTTCACAGAGGAAATCACATCTTCTAAGGTGTAATTCTCAAAATCTATCCAAACATGATTGTTGTAGGGCTAAGCCGGTAATTACTTGTAATTACGCTATGGTAACTTGATCCAAACAGGCCCTAAAAACCACACATTAATGAGCTTTGAAAGGGTGTGTATTTGAAATATTGTGGGAGAAAACAAAAATTCGCACCATTGCATGCATTTTATGAAATTCACAGGCATTGCATGCATTTTCTATGCATGTGGGATACATATATTCAATCCATGTGGGATACATATATTCAATCCAAACCATCCAAATCATAAAGCCCATTGCGTATGGGACATGTTGTGGATTACATTGAAGAAATGTTCATAACTGCCATATTAGTCTTCATTAATGAATGAACAATTAAAAACAATTAATGATTCTAATCCAACATACTAATTCAAGGTGAAGATCATAGAAACAATCTTAGAAGGGGTTACCTAGAAATAGGTTTTCAGTGAAAAGATGTTTTATATATGGTGTTTGCGTACTAGAAAAATTATTTTTAATAATTCAATTTTCAGTGTTTAGAGAGAAGTGACCAAGAGGAGAAGAAAAAGATGTTTTATTCTTTAAAAAAAATATGACCGTTGGATGAGAATTTATTTATTTTTCTATCTTATTTTAAAAATGTGACCAGTAAAAATTATAATTTTTGAAAATTGAATGCTCATAATTAAAAGTCTATTTTCCATACATACTCGTAATAAATTCAAAGCCTCACTAATGGAATTCATTTTTTATTTGAGGCTGATTAATATTATTTGAGGCCCACCTAAAATATTCATTCATGCATAGATTGTGGATAAGGTGGGCCCCACTTTCATCGTCTCCTATCACTTCACTGAAATGGGATTGTCTCAAATCAGTCTAGACAGGGGCTCTGTGGGGCCCACCATGATGCATGGATTTTATCCACGCTGTCCATCTACTTTCCATATCATTTTAGGGTATTGGCCCAAAAATGAAGTAGATATAAGGCTCAAGTGGACCACAAAAGTGGGGGATTGAATGCCCATTATCAAAACATCTCGAGGTCCACACAAGTTTTGTATTAAGCCAACATTTGTGTTTTTCCTTCATCCAGGTTTGTGTGATCTTGTGAACAGGTTGGATGGCAAACAAACATCACGGTGGGCCCTAGGAAGGTTTCAATGTGTGTGGTCCACTTGAGCTGTTGATGCGCCTATTTTTTTGGATCAAATCCTAAAATGATCTGGAAAAATGGATGAACGGTGTGGATAAAACTCATACATCACGGTGGGCCACACAGAGCCCCTGCCCGAACTAGGGGGCAGGACGCAATCCACTTCTCTGTTGTTGCCCATGTGATTTTCTTCTTCTGGTAGGTGGAGTGTGGTTAAACTAAAACGGCCTTTAGCATCACTTTTATAAAGTGGGGAATGCAAGTGCACTCCAGCACATGTGCACTCTCACGGTACTTACTTCTCACGTGTGACCATGTGAGATCCCGCATGCGAGATCTAACGGCTCATCAGGCTGCAACCCAGTGGGTTGATTCCATGGGCCTACTGATTGTCCCATTTGTGTCCAATACACGTGCTTTGAATGTGGACCGTCGGTTTAATTTCGATGAAACATACATTCCTGAAAATCTAGATAGTATATCTCTCTTGATGAACGGATTGGATCTCCCACACGTGCGGCAAGAGATACCTGCATGAGTGCACTTGGTGGTCCCTCGTAATTAAAGAGGAAGGAAGTTTGGAGTGCAGGTAGGGTTGTCAATGGGCCGGGTAGTCCTGACGGGCCTTCAGGCTTGGCCCGTATTCGGCCGGGTTTGGGTGATATCAAGCCCGATGTTGGGGTCGGGCATAAATCAGGCCGGACTCAGGCTTAGCTCGCCAAAAGCCCATAAACCCAGCGTGGCCCGCGGGTCTTTTCTAAATCTAATTTTCTCCCTTTTCTTTCATTCTCTCTTACTCTCTCTCTCACACGAGGCACACCGAAATATCATTTATCTTTACAGATATTCAGGACTTGAGCTCGGGCCGACTCGGGTCAAACTTTGTGTAAATGTCCCGGACCGGATGCAGGCCGGACTATTTCAGCTTGCCTGGGCTGGTTATGGGCTTAGGTTCAAAATTACAGGCCGGGCTTGGACAGAGCTCAGCCTAGCCCTAACCTGGCCCATTGACAGCCTTAAGTGCCAGAAGTTTGCTGGATTATACTTAGGGGTGTACACGAACCGAGCTAACTCGGTCAGCTCGCTCGACTTGACTCGAAGAAGCTCAATTCGACTCGGATCGAAGCTAAGTTCGAGCCGACTCAAGCTGATTTTTTAAGCTCGAAAATGAGTTCAAGCCGAGTTCGAGCAGGACCCAACTCGACTCGACTCGGATCGAACCAGTTCAATGACTCGGTTACTTTGCCATTGATGTTGCTCACCAAGTGTTTGATAAAATGACTCAACGAAGTATGGCCGGTGGCAAGGAAGGTATGTACATGAAACAAATACCATTTTTTTTCTTAGGTTTTCTTGGTTTTTATGTTATTTAGAAAGTATTTGGTAAAATACCTATAAAACCATTGCTTTTGTTTCACATATAGAGGTATTTTGAAGGTGTAGTGCAAGTGTTTGTCGAAATGCCTCAATGGTGAACTCGGCTAGATCTTGGCTCGAACTCGGCCCAAGCTAGCCCGAGCTGCTGATTGAAGGAGTCGAGCTGTGCTAGAGGACAAAGCCGAGCCAAGTTCGAGCTGAGGTAAACCGATGGCCAAGCCAAGTCGAGCTGAGGCCAGCTCGACTTGGTTCGACTCGATGTACACCCTTAATTATACTTCCAACCTTTGATGGAGATCGGTCATTATGCTGGACCCACCTTGGCCTTGTCTTTAGTGTGAATTGTCCATTGTGTGGGGCCCACCTTTAATGTGCACAATCCACCTTGCAAGGCCCACCTTCAATGTAGGTTACCATCGTGCAGACCCACCTTTATTGTGGATTGTCCATCATGCAAAGCCCAACTTCAAAGTGGTCATCCATCGAGCGAGACTTACCTTGGATGTGAGTTGATCATCATTAGGGGCCAACCTTCGGTGTGAATTGTGCTCGTGTGGGGCCCACCTTTAATATCCACTGACATCATGTCGAGCCCACCTTCCCTGAGGACCACCAATCATGTGATCCTAACCTTCGATGTGGGTCATCCATCATATGTAGCCAATGTTGGGTGTGAGTCATTCATAATCAGCACTTTTGATGTGGACTGTCCATTATATGGGCCCACCTTAACATGGGTCATTTGTCTTGTGGGGCCCACTATCAAAATAAATTATCCATCATGTGGGGCCATCTTCAATCTCCATTGCCCATCATGTGAACCCCACCTTCGATATGGGCCGTCCATCATGCGTGGCCTACCTCGAATGTCAGCCATTCATCATTAGGGTTTGACCTTTGATGTAGACCATCCATTACATTGGTCCTACTTTGATGTGGGTCATCCATCATGTGGGCCACTGTGCTATATATCCAGTTATATGACTCTTCTCACTAACGTGAATGTACCATCTAAAAATCACTCAACTCTAAACCTCAAGTGAAGCACACGACCTAGTTTTAGGCAGATTTTACCCTATTTTCTATGGTGAGGTCCACCTAAAGTTTGGGATCAATGCTATGTATGCAATCAACCCTTATTATGAGGCGGTGCACCAGATAGCCATGATGGATTTCTTCCATTCGTTTGATTATTCAAAGTTTATGGAGACTGCATATACTCAAAAAAGAAAAAGAGTCAAATGATGAAATAGTTGAAATATTTATTTTTTGGGTAGTTGTCCATCATATAAATGATTTGGACCATTAAAAAAAATGACCCATCATCCAAAGGCCCACCTTGCTATGTGTGGGTGTGTTAAAATAAAAAATAAAAAATTTTAATGCATGTTGATGCTATAGTATGAAATGTCCTTGAAACATTCCAAAAAGTCCAAAAACGACCCAGTCCGTGCTTGTGCATGTCTGATTCATGCACACATCATTTCTCCAGATCTAGAAAACCTAAAAGCAAAACATGTGATACTTTCAACTCTCAAACCTATGGGTATATTATTTTCCATTTTCCCTTCAAGACCAGATTCAGACGTAAGATAATGATGTGAAGTTAAACAGGTAACTATGATAATAATAAGGTAGGTTTGCTTGAATACATCCCGATGTATTACATTATAATATCTTAGGGTTTTATTCATCGAAATTTATTTATTTTTCAATTATCCAAATCGTTCATATGATAGAGTTCTCCTTGGATGAGGAATTCTTAATTTTTTTTTATCATATTGGAATTTTGACATTTAATTATACAAAGGCCATCAGAACCATCCATTTTACGAAGCTGGAAAGTTAAATTTCAAATGGTTAAAATAATCCAATTTAAGAATTTTTATTTCTTGTTTATCCACCATACAAGTTGAGAATGATCCAATCAATGGTTTAGTTTATTAGAAGATAATCTAGATTCAAAGGATAAAATCTCGATGTATCATATTGTAATATGTTAGGATGTATTAGAGCAAACTTCATTATAGGGTTGGAAAGAATCTCATAAAGTAATTATGGTCAATGAGTGGTTAATCAAATTAATAGAAAATGGGCCGCGGCGAAGACTAACGCGTTTTATAGTGTCCACATGCGAAATGTTCTAAAGCTTATTGCAATGTCTACTCTCATTGGATCCATCACGACCGATGACTAATGAGCCCCGTCCGCGTCCACCGACCTATACATTGACCGATACATGCACCATGTCGACTCACATCTTAGTCTACCATTCAATCATATTTATCACGATTTGAAAAAAGATTAGAAAAGCTTAATACTATACAAGAAAAAGTGATCCTATTAGACTTTCCATTTTCAAA
This sequence comes from Magnolia changhungtana, assembly GCA_030180095.1. NCBI lineage: Eukaryota > Viridiplantae > Streptophyta > Magnoliopsida > Magnoliales > Magnoliaceae > Magnolia > Magnolia changhungtana. Next base: position 857,127 of record JASAUF010000481.1, read on the forward strand.
GTTTTTACATTTTTTCGTTTTTAGGTGTTTGGTTGGGTCGGTTGACGCGGTCCAAAATCATGTGAAATCGACGTTTGGCTTATCAAAATGCGGCTCCAAGCGCAGTACGGATTAGGTATGGCCCACCAAAGTTTTCAAAGAAACTTCATTATCATGTGATAATTCTATATTGACTATACCTTGAAATATCTTTAGGATGAGTTGGGTTATGCTGTATGTTAAAATTGCCGAGTCAAGGTCATGGTATAATCGGTCGGCTTGCTGAGCCCACACGCATTTTAGCCCTGCACAGCTACTTATGGGTGCTCGTGCCAATGCCACGTGTGCTAAATGAGCTTTTCTTAAGTTCGGCTACATTAATTAGATCTTCCAGCTCGTAACACAAGGAAATAGAAACTAGTAATTACTCAAGTGTGTGCGCCTCATATATATATATATATATATATATATATATATATATATATATATATATATATATATATATATATAGTAAAGAGAAATGTAAATCAAGGAAGGAAATTGTTTACTTTTGCCATGTACCATCGGAGTTTTGTATTGAGTTGAAAGTTAGGCTTACCAAATTTCAAGGGGTGCCGCATCACATAAGTCTGTCCATATACACACACACACACACACACACACACACACACACACACGTCTAATTTGGTGCAAATGATGAAATTTCATGATATTTGGTGCGATGAAACACAAGTTTATTCAAGAAAATCACTCTGGCCAAAAGTAATGAGATCACTTAGCCACCTCCGGGAATTATCAGGCTCTGTTCGAACTAGGCTTATGGGCCTGAGCCCAGCCTCTGGTAGATGTAACCGAGTCTATATTTAGTAGGGTTGTGCACGAGCCAAGCTCACTCGACTCAGCTCAATATAGCTTGACTTAATTCGGCTCGAACGACTACTCAAGGCGAGCCAAGCTTCAAATGACCCAACTCGTTTTGAGAACAAGTCAAGTTCGATCATAATGGATTTTGACTCGACTTGACTCAAACTCGGCTCTGTTCCAGCTTGGCTCTACTTGAATATATATTATATTATATTTAAGAATAATAAAAAAAATAAACATTTTATGTATATTATTAATCGAATATTTGATTTGGGAGTTGGGTCGGTGTGGGTTGGGTCGATTGGGCTGGGTGGCTAGGTTGAGTCAGGTGTTGATTGGATCGAGTTGTTGTGTTGAGTCAGATGCGCGTTTAGTCAGCTTGAGAGCAAGCTCAACTCGACTTAAGGTAACCTCGTCTCAAATCAATTCACTAGCTCGCCTCGAGCTCGACTCGAAATTTTTAGAATACATGCCAAGCTCCAATGGTAGGCTCAAGGCCGAGCTCGAGATCGAAGAGAGCATGGACAAGTCAAGCCAAGCTTAACCCACCTCGACTTAACTCAACTCAATGTACAGCCCTAATATTTAGGTTCGTGCTAGGCCATGAGTATAATCAACTCATGCCCAACCAACGGTCCTGAACATCAAATCCAAGCTCGGTCCTATAGAGATAACGATCCAGTGTGCCCCATGTAATCTTGTACCGTGTCGTATACTATACATCTGCATGTGTCATGGAATACGTGCCATATTTAGATATGTGGTACATCACATGTACAAGATTACGTGGGGCCCACCCTATCTTTTTCTCCATAGGCCTATCATAGTCTGCTTGACCCAAGAGATCGTGGATCATTAAGTGCAGAAAATTAAAATTAAAATTTTAAATTTTAAAAATAAAGGAAAAGGTTTTGCATTTTCTTTTCTTTTTTTGTATTTTTTTATTCTACCACAGAAACAACCACATTGAATATTTTCTAAAGAGGTATATACCATGCTTGAGTTTTCAGTCAGTATTAGTGGGGCCATGGTTTTTTGATCCAAACCGTTGATATGACGAAAAGCCATGTCCCAGACGACTGTACACGAATTGAGTTGGCTCAGTTAGCTCTCTCGACTCGACACGAAAAAGATCAATTCGACTCGGTTTGAAATTGAGTTTGAGCCGTCGAGCTATATTTTGAGGTTGAAAAATTTTCAAACTGAGTTCGAGCTTGCCTGAACTCGACTCGACTCGGATTGAACCCCAACTTGAATCGAACTTGGATCGAACCAGTTTGATGACTCAGTTACTTTGATATTGATGTTGCTCACTAAGCGTTCGATGAAATGACTCAACGAAGTGTTGACCAGTGGCAATGAAGGTACATATATGAAACAAATACTCTTCTTTTTTTTTTTCTGGATTTTAATGTTGCCTGCAAGGTGTTTGATGAAATACATGTAAATAGTTGTTGTTGTTTTATATACGGTGAGAAATTGAAAGTGCACTCCATGTGTTTGTGAAAAATATCACACAAGCTTGATCTTGGCTCAAACTAGCTCGAGCCGCTGACCGAACCAAGCCGAGCTGGCCAATTAAGCTCGAGGACCGAGTCAAGCTGAGTTTGAGCCGGGTCAGCTAGTGGCTGAGCTGAGTCGAGTTGTTCATCTTACACCTCAGCAGATGATCCCCAAATTAGGGTATCCTGACCATTTAAATCTTTTGATTTTTATTTTTTTAATGGACCGTTTTTGTATCTTCTTTCTTAGCTGTCTTCTTCCAGGCCTCCAAATGAAGAGTCGAGATTCTCCCATATAAGAGATGTTTGGTGCATTGGTCATATAAAGGCATGTCCTTTCAATGGTTTGGATTTCTGGAACTTGGGCCCCACATGTAGGAATAAGGTTAAGCCACCCAATAGACATGGAAGCATCTGGACGTGTGGGCAGTCCTCATCATTCATCTGGACCATCCATTAGGTGCAGACGACTATTCTTATCCAAATGTTCAGGAATTTCAGCAATCGAATGGTTGTAAACATCCGTGACTAGACCTATAATTAACGGTCCAAACTGATTATTTAAACTGTCCACATCCAAATGCAACCAATGGTTATTTTTCATCTGTCTTGACTTCAATGCGCACTGTGCACACCAAGAGCTGGTGTGCACATTATTTTCTCCCACCACTAAAAGACAGTTAGCTGGAATCTACCGAACATTAATTTTGATAATTTTAATTTTCAATTGACTTTTGAAACGCATGATAAGAGGCCCACCTATCATGTTGGACGGTGTCATCAGATACTGCCTCACCTAACTTTGGGTGCACATGCGCTCAAGTACAACTCCATATCTCATGCCTTTGACTGCGAGGCCACCATGTGATTTCTCGCCGTGTATAATGTTCTCATCTATTCTATTTATTATTTGTGTCAGCTTATGTTAGGACGTCAATTCAAAAATAAACCTACTCATGACTTGAGTAGGCCATCCGAAAATTAGAGACTTGGGTCATTAAAACTTTTTTGGGCATACCATGATGTTTATATGACAGCTAACCCGTTCCTAAGGCCAGTCCTCCTCAGGGAGGATGAAAGGTGAAACCATATACAAGCTCGATCTAGAACTCCAGTGGGGCCAGGAAGGTTCCAATGGTAGGTGTCCTAACATAAGCTGGCAAAAAGACAGAGGGAGTATAACAGACATTACAGTGGGTCCTACCGGCCATAGAGACCCAGTCAACAGGGAAACAATCTGTATAATGGATGTAATAGACATTATGGTGGGCCCCACGAATATAATTGGTGACCCGACTATGTGGGGCCATGTGTATGTGTTTCATCCAGGCCGTTCATTGATTTTGCCAGCTCATTTTAGGGCAGATTCAAAGATCAAGTGGACCACAGGAAACAGTGAGGATGTTTTCTGTGGGTCTACTTGAGCTTTAGATTGCCTCATTTTTGAACTCGTGCCCTTAATTGAGCTGGCAAAAGGGATCAACGGCATGGATAAAAAGCAAATGTCATGGTGGCCCAACAGAATATGATGACTAGATCAACGGGCAATCCGCATCCTGGCTCTTCGTTGTCGTTGTTCCTCTCCCATGGTAATGTTTGGCATTGAATCGCCATCGCTTGTCACCTCCAATTCCAAGGACACGGTTCCCTCCAACCCATGCTAGGATGGACTCGATCTTTACAAGAGGTATGTGGGGCCCACCATAATGTATGTGTTTTATCCATGCTGTATATTCAATTTTAACAAGTTATTTAAAAGCATGGGCTAAAAATGAAGCAGATCAAAGCTGATATTTGTGTTTTCTGTCCTTCCAAGTCCAAACAAGTCGGATGGGAAATAAACATCATGGTGGGCTTTAAGAAGGGTTCAACGACCGATGAAACCTTCTTAAAGCCCACCATGCGTGATAATGACTATGCCACCGCTGAAATCTTCTTAAAGCCCACCGTGATGTTTATTTCCCATTCAACCTGTTCACAACGTAGCTTAGATTAGGAAGGACAGAAAACACAAGTATCAAAAATTTCATAGCTCATGAGAAGTTTTGAAGGGTAGGAGTTCAATGCTCAATGTTGCCTATCATGTGGCTCACTTAAGTCTTGTATGTGGCTCCTTTTTGGGGTCATGCGTTAGAGGTGAGACCAAGGATTTAGCTATGTGGGGTGGGACTCTGATCATGAGGGCCCACCTTGATATACGCATTATACATCCAGGTGTTCATCAGTTTTTCTAGTTTATTGGAGACCATGCTCCAAAAAATGAAGCAAATATAAATTTCAGGTGGACCACACTACAGCAACAATGTTTAATGACCATTGAAAACCTTTCGTGGGCCACAAAAACTTTAGATCAAGTTGATGTTTGTATTTTTTTACTTTCATCTAGATCTATATGACCTTATCAATAGGTTGGATGACCAATAAACATTAGGGTGGACGTGAGAAAGCTTTTAATAGAGGGAAATCAATGACCGATGTTTCCTGCCCCGTTGTCTACCTAAAATTTATATCGGCTTCATTTTTGGCTTCATATTCTAAAATAATCTAGAAGAATAGATGAACGGCATGGATATACAATCGAGGTGGGCCCTATAGCCACGGTCTTACCTACATTGCTGGTTACTGGGTCTCACCTAAGTTGTACTCAATACATTAAAGAAGTGTTTGAGGCAGGGTATTAGATGGGATTAGGTGGGATATAATTGCATTTGGTCCGTGTATTTCCATTCAACATTTTGAGATGATGAAAAAGGTTGGGATAAGGTGCGATGGAATTGCATTTACTCCTATGGAATTGCATCCGGTCGCATGCAGGATTATGAATTTTGAAATTTATTACACATATGGGCCCCATATTGATGCATTTGTTTATCTATATTGTCCAGCCGTTGTAAATTTAGTCCATTGATTACAATTTCATGGTCTACCAAACATGATTTTGCTTAATCCAGTATATACCGGTGCCAAAATATTTCCCTGATTGGATGACTAAAATACCATGGCATTTCTAAACATACAATCATTGTGCAATAATGATGTTAATCCCATCTAATACCATTCAATTCAACCAACCAAACGTACCCTAAAATGATATTTAAAAATGGGACGGTATGGTGAAACACATACATCACGGTGGGCCCATAGAGTATCGTAGGGCGAGGGTAAGACGCAATCCCCGTCCTATTTTCAACGCATTCTTTGTTCTTTGCACGTGAAAAAAAGCCAACCAATTTTCGAGTGCACCAAACTGTAGTATGCAGGAGACGTGTATCAGCCATGCGTCCCAATCTTCGTAATCCGAACCGTTCGTTTTGTCGGACCCGATGTGGATGGCCTTTGGACATCCAAATGATGAGATAATATGCATGGCCACTGACCGGCGGTGGGATCAAGAAAGAAAAGCCAATGTTGACGTTCAACAAGCAGTAGCCCATCAATTGAACGGTTAGGATTGCCCGTTCCGTGCGGATTTCTACAAAACAGGCTTTACTTTCGGGTTTCCAGATGAACAGTCAGTATCATTATGGGTGGACCCCATGCTTGGACATGCATCTTCAGTAGTCTCACAGACCGCTATACCGGTCATGTACACTAACACACGTGCCAAAATGGCACGTGTGTGCAATATCTAAGCTTTTGATTAGATAGGGCACTTTGTTTAGATCATCAGGCCCGAAAATCAGGCCCCTTCGCTACAAGAGTGTAGAAAACAAACCAAAAGTCTAAATGATTTTTCTAGCCGTCCATTTGTTTTGTTTACCGTGGCCCACCTTAGGATTGAACCAAACTGATTCTTGGGTTAGATAATCTTTAGAGCGTTGGCCACGTTACGGAGTGCTCATATCTCTCACACACGTGTGATATTGGCATGTACGCTGGCCCGTAGATGAGCAGTTGTACACGCGTGTGGGCTTAGCAAACGTCCAATTGGAGCATGACGTGGTCGAGTTCTATGGAGCCACCGAGACGTATGTCTTTTATCTACACCGTCCATCCGTTTTTTGAAGCTCATTTTAGGGCAGTACACAAAAGTGAGGCAGATCCAAAGCTCGAACGAATCACACCACGGGAAATCAGCTGGGATTGAACGGTCACCATTAAAAGCCGCAGAAGTTTTAGATCAAGCTGATATTTATGTTTCACTTCTTGATGACCTTCATAACAGGTCGGATGGCAAAAAACCATCACGGCGGGTCCTAAGACAGTTTCAACGGTCTACTTTAATGTGGTGTGGTCCACTTGAGCGTTGGATCTGCCTCATTTTTAGGCGGCTTATTGGGTGGATCCTGACTGTGGAGCCTGCCTTAATATATGTGCAGATCTAAATCTCAGGTGGGCCATATCATAGGAAACGGTGGTGATTTATCGTTAAAAAATTTTTGTCTGATCAAGCTGATATTTGCATGGCCCCTTCATACACGTCTTTGTGGCCTTATCAATAGGTTGGATGGTAAATAAACATTTCAACGGCGGCCTGTAAGAAGTTTTAAATGGTGGGTATTTAATCACCCTTGTTTCCAGTGGCGTGGTCTATCTAAAAGTTGGATCTGCTTCATTTTTGTAACCATGCCATAAAATGAACTGTAGAAGTGGATGGACGGCATAGATGTAAGGAAAATACATTATAATGGGTCCCACAAACTGGGAATCCACCAAAGCGGTGCAACTCATTTTTATCTCGCGCCATAAAATAAGCCGGAAAAACCGACGGATGAATGAATAAAACACATATATCTGTGTTTGCTGGAGGAATATTACGGAAGGCCTCAGATTGAGCGGCGGTGGTGAAATGACATCGCGAGATTTGAGGGAGCTGATTGGGTGCAGCTGGACTTGACCCAGGTCGCGTGCAGCTCGACTTGACCCAAGATGGTGCAGGCATTACAGTGGGGCCCACCTTGTTTTATATATATATATTCTATCTTTTTAAGTAATGAGCCCAGAAATAAAATAAATTTAAATCTCAGGTGGACCATACCATAAAAAATTGTAGTGACTGATCATTATTTGGCCATTAAGGGCCTGTTTGGCCGGACCAATTCCATGGGTTTAGGTGGAATGGAATGGATTTTAAGGTAATGATGGTGGTGTCAGTGTTTGTCCCCTGATCCCATGGGTTTAGGATAGCCCATGGGATACACCGCATAGTGTTTGGACTGTCACTGACGGATGGGTTTGCATCTCCACTGCTTCTCGTGGTGTGCCCCACTCCCTGATGGATATCTGATTCAAAATGGGTTTATGGCTAAATGTATGCTAGTGAAAATGATGGACGGAGTGGATATCTCATTGATATCTCGGTGGGCCTCACATAGCAATGAAACCATGCATCCTGGGATTGGCGGGATCCGGACGGCGTTTACGAGGGAGCTTTGGATGAAAAACTTCCCTGCCATCCAAACAGCAAACGGGATGGGATGGCACAGGATAACCCTCGGAAGCCCACCTAATTCCATCCCTCTTGACTGTCCAAACAGGCCCTAAATTTTTAGATAAAGCTGATACTTGAATTTTTTTATTTTTTATTTTTTCTTTCATCCATGTCTACGTGGTCTTATCCAACTGGTTGGATAGCAAATATATATTTCAGAAATACTATGGTGGGTCATAGCAAGGTTTTTAATGGTAGGGTGTTCAATCACCACTGTTTCCTGTTATAGTCTGGTCCACCTGTGATTTGAATTTTTTTTCTTTTTTAATTTTTAGGCTCATACCTTAAAATGAACTGTCACAACCGATGAACAGGCTGGATATACAATAAATACATCAAATTGGGCCCACAGTAGGGCTGCACTTTATGGGGTAAATACATCTAAGGCTGTTTGGACCACTTCAAGGAATGAATGGTTTTTCATTTCACCTGAACTAGGGCTGTTTGGACTTTTCATTATCTCCCATTGGCTGGTGACTGTGGGGACCACATAAGAAATGAAGGGTCTCCGTCATTTTCAACAGGGTCACATGCCTTCCACTCCTGCCACCACCAGGAATATAGTTCTTTCGGCGTAGACTTCAATGATAGTTCACCACCATTGGAAAAGTAGCGGCGACTTGTCGACGTCGCGCATGAGATTCGGACCGAAATCAGCTGCAACAATCGTTTTACACCGCGCTTACAGCACCCTACTCCGTGGGGCCCACCATGTTCAACGTGTAAAAAATCCACTCCGTCCTTCATATGCTTGTGCACGATTCCAGGTCCTGGGGAGGGGATGCAAACCATCGGTTTGCCTGTGGGGCCACCATCGGTTTGTCTCTTTCATCAAACCCGTTAATCAAGTGAAAAATCAAACCGATCAAAAACTCATGCGGTTCACAATGTATATTTACAATATTCTCATTGATATGGCCCACCTTTGATTTTCATCTACTTGATCTTTTATACGTACCGTGAACATGATGCTTCTCACATAATGGACGGAGTAGATTTCACATATACAACATGATAGGCCACATCATAGATCATCCCGACCCACCGTGGATCTGAGCATTGATGGCATGTTTTAATAACTTGAAAAAAAAAAAAAAAACCAAAACTCTACCTCAGCCAACCCAACTTGATCAGAAGAGGTTAAGATAGGGTTATCAATGAGCCAGATGGGCCCGGCTAGCTTTAAAGCCTGGCCCTCTTAAGCCATGCCTGGAGGAAATATTAGCCTTTTCGAATTAGCTCAGCCTTAAAATTCAAGCTCATTTATTAATCAAGCTGCTTGTAATAATATATATATATATATATATATACACACACACACCAAATGAGCAACTTAGATCTTACACAAGAGTGGATGGTTAGGATTGGACCTCCACAAGTATATTTGTTGTGAGTGTAGCTTGGGCTTATTTCTTTTGACCCATCAAAGATTAGAATATGTTTAATTTTGCATGTCGAATTTGAATTACTTACTATTTTATTTTAAGTTATTAACTTTTGGTCATTAATTAGATGTTTAGGATTGTTCAACTTGTGCTCCACTTAGATGGTGGCCCACGATTCTTATGGTCAAGATGGTTGAGCACGTGTGCCACGTGTGAGGAGATCCAATACATGTCTTAGTGGTATACACAATGCATTTCAACAACTGACTCAGTGCCTGTTTAATAAAAAATAAATGTGTGACACGTTTTGGGCCTGTTGGATTTTTTGGCTCAAGCGTAATTATCATGTAAATGGGTAATAATTATTTACCTAGGTAATTACCACATCTTTCCCCATGCAATGTGATAACTTTCTTTTTTAACATTTAAATCCATAAAATTACAACATCAATGTGGGGCCCATCGAGGTGTATGTTCCTTATCCACACCGCTCATTTGTTATGTTAGCCAAATTTATGGCATGAGCAAAAAGATGAAGCAGATCCAAAGCTCAAGTGGACCACACCACAGGAAATAATGGGAATCAAACGCCTATCATTAAAAACTTCTTGAGGCCCTTAAAAGTTTTGGATCAAGCTAATATTTGTGTTTTTCCCCTTATTCATGTCTACGTGACCCTATGAACAAGTTAGATGATGAAAAAAACCTCGATGTGGGCCCAGTGAAGAAAATAACCTTCAGTGGTTGACGAATTAAGGCTATTGTTTCCTTTCGTGTGGGCCATTTAAGTGTTAGATCTGCCTTGTTTTTCAATTCATGCTCCAAAATGTTCTAATAAAATAAATGGACAGTAAAGATATATCATATACATCGCAGTGGGGTCCATATATTTAAGCCAACACTTTTGTTTCAAATTTCAAGGTGGAATTCCTCCCATAAGCAGGATGAAAAAGTAATAATTACTTACTTACCATGATTTATATGTATCATGGAAAATCAAACAAGCCCTTAAGTACAATGAGATATTAAATATAAAATAAAAGGAAACAAATTATGGCACAGCCTATACATTGGGGCCCACCTTAATCAATGTATTATATATTTATGTTGTTCATCTATTTTTCCATATTATTATAAGACATGTGACTAAAATGAAAGAAAATCCGAGTCTCCGGTCAATCATACTATAGGAAACATTTGTGATTGAACGATTAGTCATTAAAAACTTCTTAAGTCCTATTATAATATGTATGTAATATTTATTTTCCATCCAATATGTTAATAAGGTCACATAAACATAAATCAAGCAAAAAAAAAAAGTAAATATCAGCTTAATCCAAAACTTTTATGGCCCATTGATGGCCAGTCACCACCATTTCTTAGGTTATGGTCCACTTCTTATGATGTGATCCACTTGAGAACTAGACCTACTTCATTTTTAGTTAGACGTCATGGATATTAAATACATAAATCAAGGCAGCAAGGGCCGCATGAGTCAGGGCCGTATACCTAAACAAGAAAACAGGTAGTCCATGGGACCACACTTTCAGTTGCGTCCGCTGTTGTTGGAAAACGACCCGACCATCAATAGGAGGGGACAGAAGTTGTATTGGTTGGTACCGACTGGAAAAAAAGGCAATGGCAGTTGAGGGTATATAGAAATTTGTCGTCCGTCAGATTAGTACACCGTACACTCCAAAAGGAAAATCCTCCTATTAAAGAGCCCCCGTTGAAAGCTTTTTCAAAGGTTATAAAATAACAAGGCCTTCACCACCTTCAACGGTGGTTTGGTTACTTAGCTAGATTTAGCTGGTGGGGCTTATAATGTCAGAAATATGCTGAGTTAGTATTCAAAAAAGCACGCAATCCTATCAATCAAATCTCGCCATGTTAGTACACTATCTAAAAATTTTTAATGGTGGGTGTCACTCTCTCCACTGTTGTTTTTGGTAGGGTCCACTCGTTCTTTGCATCTGACTCATACATCATGGTGGGTCCCACAAAACTTGATGATGCCACTTCAGTAGCAAGTCAGTAGCTAATCCGCATCCCTAATTAGTACTAAAAAAAGTTCAGTCCATCTCTCACAGCGTACAACCCACCAATCAAATCTCGCCATGTCACAACACCACCTTGAAAGTGGTGAATGTTATTCATATGACTATGTAGGGTCCACCTCATTGTATGTATGCCACTCAACCTTGTCATTAAGTGGGCCCCACCATGATAATGAGATGCCCAGGAAAAGGTCTATACAAATTCAAAAGAAGGGACATCCACCTAGAAGCTTCCAAATGCATGTTCTACCCGTTTAATGGTTAAATCGGCTTTATTTTTGAGGTGTCCGACTTTCTTGATGAGGTGACTCTTTTGGACAGGTTGGATTCCATACACAAACAATAGTGGGGCCAGCAAATAGAATTAAGCTTTTTCCACAAACATTGTGGAGGATCCGGCCTCCTTAGGAAAGTATGGATTAATATAATAAGATAAGGGGTTTGCACGGTCAACAACCACAAGTTATTATAATATTTGAGCATAACCAATGGATTTGAGGTCATGTTATGTAATCCAAACCATTAATGTCATAGGCCTTATTATGGAAGATGGATGTAAAGGAGAGAATTTTATATTGGAGTATCTCAACCCTTCATTTTATAAATTACTATTATTATTTTCCTTTGAATATGAATCATCTCCTTTTTCTTTTTGTAGGCCATTGATATCTAAAGTTTAATATCTTAAAATCTTGAAGATTTTCAACGCAACCACTATTAGTCATGTTTTGCATCAAATCCATCCGAATCATGGCCGGCTGTATTACCATTGTATTTTGTAACAATATATGAGATGATGGTATCAAATTTTGGAAAAGAAACTAAGTAAAAGGGGCCAAAGTTCATACACAATAAAAAGGTAATTCTCTTTTTATGGGTAAAAACTCAAAATGTTGAACCCTTAAAAATATGGGCACTCGATCCTTGTTCTCCATGTTGAAATTAACAAGAGTTTGTTTACCATTGAGCCATGAAGCCAAACCCAACATGTTCCCTAACTATATATTAATCCAGTTTGAAAAAACATGATGTTGCAACCTTATAAAAAAATCAACAATTGTTTATGTTATGTGGGAAATATTGTTACTATAAAATAAATAAATGAATAAACAAAAGAGGTTGGATTTGTGAGAAAATAATAGTTGTTTTTTTATATCAAAAGACAGTGTTATATGTTGTAACCTAACGCGGTTGCATATAGAGTGTGCTAGGTGTTGCTTAAATTAGTAATTTTTGACAATTCTATTTCATAAAACTACTTAATTAATTGTTAAGTGTGTTTAGGCATCCTATCCCTATTTGGATGATAATTTATCTAAGAAGGGGCTCTGTAAGGCGTATTGTGATGTATGGGTTTTATTCATGCTGTCCATTTATTTATTTTCATACCATTTTAGGCTATGAGCCTAAAAATAAGGGATATCCAAAGCTCAAGTGGGGTGATAATGGCATCCGTGAAACCATCCCAAGGGCCATCAATCGTGATGTTTATCTGCCATCAAACTTGTTCATAAGGTCATATATACCTATAAGAAGGGAAAACAAAAATATCAGCTTGATCCAAAACTTTTGCGACGCCCAATAAAATTTTAATGGTGGGTGTTAAACCCCCACTATGTGATCCATTTTGAGCCATGGATTTGCCTCAATATGGAGACATCCTGAATTGATATGGCAAAATGGATGGATGGCATGGATAAAAGCTTTGCATCATGGTGGACCCCACATAGCCAACTTGCCTAAGTGGATTATCATATAGGCGGGGGCAATGCCCTTCAAACAGATAGATTAAGATGTAATCCGATACCTCTCATGGAGGTGCACAGTTTCAATTAATAACTTGAGAGGAGAACAATCAGCCACTGATTTGGAGGGTTGTTACAAGATATACATGGTAAATGAATATTGTGAGGCTAATTATAGTTGTGTACAATTGGAGCAAGATTATCTAAGGACACCAAGATATCTCATGGATCACGAGTTGCCTTATGGGGTGGATCCATGAGATATTTTTCATGCATGTCGTCTACTCTAAAACCCCCCCCCCCCCCCCGCAAGTGTAACGGTTCTGAAAGAACCGAGAGCTTGGACTTGAGAAGAGAGAAACGGGCGGAACTTAACGGTTTAGTGAGTACGTCAGCAAGTTGGTCTTCAGTGGAGACGAACAGGACATTAAAGGCTCCACTGGCCACATGATCACGGACAAAATGAACGTCGATCTCAACATGTTTTGACCGAGTGTGACATACTGAATTGACCGATAGGTAAGTTGCTCCAAGGTTATCACAAAGCACTGTAGGAGTGGATAGGGAGAGTCCTAACTCACGAAGGAGAGACTGAAGCTAGAGAACTTCGACGGCTACATTGGTAACTCTCCGGTATTCGACCTCGGTGCTGGATCGTGCCACCGTAGATTGTTTCTTTGAACTCCAGGAGATAAGATTTTTGCCAAGAAAAACACAATACCCATTAGTGGATTTTCGATCATCAATAGATCTAGCCCGGCCTGCATCAATATAGGCTGTAAGACCTAATGTGGACTGAGTGGAGAAATAGAGACCATGCATAATCGTAGATTTGATATAACGGAGAATCCTCTTGATCGAGCACCAGTGATCCTCTATACGAGATTGCATGACCTGGGCGACCTTATTGACGGAGAAGGCAATGTCTGGTCGAGTGAAACTGAGGTATTGGAGGGCCTCAACAGTACTTCGAAAGAGGAAAGGATCGGTCAAGGGAGTACCTCTAAAATTTGATAGCTTGCAGGACGTGACCATGGGAGAGTTGACAGGCTTCACACCATCCAGCTTGAGTTTGAGTAAGAGATCGCGAATATACTTTTACCGAGATAAGAACATACCATCCGGAGTACGGTGACACTCGACTCCCAAGAAATAGTGAAGTGGGCCCAAGTCTTTTAGGGAAAACTCCAGGCCAAGATCCCTAATAAGATGATCGACCGAGTCAGAGTTATCCCCTGTGATGATGATGTCGTCCACATAGATGAGAACTAGTTGGAGATTTGACCCAAACCTTCAGATAAATAGAGAAGTATCGGACTTGGATCCCACGAAGCCCATGCGAACCAAGTAACTACTGATATGAGAGAACCAGGCCCGCGGGGCCTGTTTGAGGCCATAGATGCTACGATGGAGTCGACAGACATGGTTAGGCCGAGCCGGGTCAACAAACCCTGAAGGTTGTGCCATATAAACGGTCTCTACAAGAAAGCCCTGTAGAAAAGCATTATTAACATCGAGTTGGCGCAAGGTCCATCCTTTGGACACGGCAAGGCTGCAGACAGTTCGAACGGTGGTTGGTTTGATGACAGGGCTGAACGTTTCTCCATAGTCAAGTCCCAGTTTTTGGTGAAACCCCTTGGCCACAAGACGCTCCTTGTACCTGTCTACCGAACCATCCAGGTTGTGTTTCAACCTGAAGACCCACTTGTAATCAACGAGGTTCATATCATGATGGTAAGGAACAAGAGACCAGGTACCATGGAGTAGAGCATTAATCTCGGTGTCCATGGCTTGACGCCTCCGAGGATCACAGTTTGCTTGTTTGAAACAGGTGGGTTCAACGGGTGAGGTGTGCAGATCAGTCATGAGACAGGTGGGCAGTGGGTACCGAGTGGCAAGCCAGACTTTAAGTGTTCTTGTGTTGTCCTGAGTCCTGGTGACCATTGGATGATTTCAGATGAGAGGTGGATTAGTAGGAACCACAGGGGAGGGAGATACCGAGGAGAGAGTAGTATCGGAAGGGGGATCAGGATATGGGGTAGGAGATGGAGTGGATGAATTGGTGATAGAAGGATTAGGTAGGGACTGGTGCGAAGGTGGAGGAGAGACACAGGGATCTACTGGACCGATAAAGGGCGTCGGTGTAGCAGACAGAAAGGAGTCTGGGACAGGCAGGGGACCAATGGAAATTGGAATTGGTGATTGGGACGGGGACAGTGGAGAAGAGAGGTTAGGCATGAGGCTGAGGAATGGGAAGGTGCATTCATCAAAGACAAGATCCCGGGAGATGTACACATGCCCAGTGGGGATATGTAAGCACTGGTAACCTTTGTGGGATGCAGAGTACCCTAAGACGACACATTGTATAGAGCGGAAGTCAAATTTATGTGAATTGTAGGGCCGAGGATGAGGGTAGCAAGCACAACCAAACACCCTCAAGGAGAGGTAATCAAGTGATTTCTGAAATAATTTTTGAAAGAGGAAAGGATGTGTAGGACCATGGTTGGCATTCGGTTGATAAGGAAAGATGCAGTCTGAAAAGCATATGGCCAATAAGAGAAAGGTACATGGGACCGAGCGAGGAGGGTCAAGCCAGTCTCAACGAGATGACGATGCTTCCGTTCCACAGTTCCATTTTGAGCACTAGTGTGTAGGCAGGAAACATGATGAACAATACCATGAGAAGAAAGAATGATTTAAATTTTAGGAATTCACCACCACTATTGGTCTGCAAGACTTTTATTGAATGACCTAAGAATTTTTCAATATAATTTTTTAAAGTGACAAAAACTGAAAAAGTCTCGCTTTTATTTATTAATGGATAAAGCCAAACATATTTGTTGTAGTGATCAACAAAGCTAACGTAGTAGCGATGACTACTTACAAAAGGTACATGAGACGGACCTCAGAGATCTGAATGAATAAGTTCTAGATGAGCAGTAGCAACCGAAGATGAAGAGGAAAAAGGTAGACAATGGCTCTTCCCTTGCTGACAAGCAGCACAAACCGAAGGACCCCCATGATCAGGAAGAGAGGGAAGCTTATGCTGAGAGAGTAGGCTGGAGACAATGCGATTGGTGAGATGACCAAGGCGCTCGTGCCACACCGAGGAAGAGACACGTTCACCAAGAAGAGCCTGAGGAGAAGCAGTAAGACTCTTGTCCCCCAGAGAGAAGGCATACAGACTATTCTTAAGGTGTCCTCGCAACAAAGTTTTTCGAGTGGAGAGATCCTTAACAAGATAAAAGTTATGATGAAATTCAAGTAAGGCTTTATTATCAGTAGTGAAACGATTGACAGAGACAAGATTCTTAGTGATATTGGGAATGAACAAGAGGTTATGTAATGCAAAGGAGGAAGATGGAGAACTCAAAATAAAATAACCAGTAGAATGGATAGGCAGACCTGTCCCGTTACCCATGCGAATCTTGTCAGGGCCATGATACTCAGTCGGAATTGTCAGGTTCGCTATATCAACAGTCAGGTGATGTGTAGCACCAGAGTCAACATACCAGTTGGGATCGGATGAGCTACTACTACCGACCGAGTGCATGAGAGTAGTCGGATTGGAAGGCGGGGTGGCTTCATCATAGCGGTTGTAGCAGTGGTTGGCGTAATGGCCGAACCGGTTGTAGATTTGGCACTGCGGGCGACCACCAACTGTCTGATGTTGGGGGCCACCCGAGGTCGGATGTAGAGAGGAGTATCGACCACACCCACGACCGTGTTCCCGACCCCGTCCTCGACCATGCCCACGGAAGGAAGACAAAGGCGGGGCGTAGAAGAACCTCGAAGTCCATGAAGCAGTGTGAACTGCAGGTGCAAGAGAGATGACGCCGGTGGACTCAATGTTGGGGAGGGTGCGCCCACGATGTATCTCCTGACTAAGCATGAGGCCGATCAATTCTTCAGAGGAAATAGGGTCGACTCGTGTGTTGACAGAGGTGATGAACGAGTCATATTCAAGAGACAGGCCACTGAGGAGGGTGGACACGAGGTCGGAGTTGGTGACAGGATTTGCCATGGCAGCAAGGTTGTCCACAATTGACTTAACAGACTGAATGTATTCAGACATAGGTATAGTACTCATTTTGACAGTGTGCAACTGATACTTAAGTTGTTGTACGCGAGCTCGGGAGGACGATGCAAAGATCCTCTCCAGAGCACACCACACATCACGAGATGTGGTGAGGCCGACAACATGGGCCATGACCGGTTTAGTGAGGGAGGAGATGAGCCAGCAGAGGAGCATTTGGTCCATTTTGATCCATCTGGTGTAGTTAGGATTAAGGATAGGCAAGGTATCCTTCTCTATTGGAGGGAGGAAATGGTCTGGACATGGAGAGGTGTCATCGATAAGGCCTTCAAGATCATGGAGTTTTAGTATGGGAAGGAACTGGAAACGCCATACCAAAATTGCCTTTGTCAAGTTTGATGCTGAGGAAGTGAGTGATGTTAGAAACAGATGGCGACAAGGAGGAAGATGAAGTGCTTGACATGGTGGATGCACTCGTAATGGCTCTGATACCAAGATAGATTGAGATGTAATCCGATACCTCTCATGGAGTTGCACAGTTTCTATTAATAACTTGAGAGGAGAACAATCAGTCACTGATTTGGAGGGCTGTTACAAGATATACATGGTAAATGAATATTGTGAGGCTAATTATGGTTGTGTACAATTGGAGCAAGATTATCTAAGGACACCAAGATATCTTATGGATCACGAGTTGCCTTATGGGGTGGATCCATCAAATATTTTCCATACATGTCGTCTACTCTAACACAAACGAGTAACAATTAAAATCATGGACTAAAATATCATCCGATCCACTGTTTTATATAGAATGCACAAGCAATGACATGTCCTTAACATATAAAAATGAGGTTGGATCCATGACAAATCTATGCAAAATAAGTTTAACTTAAAAAACAATTAGTGTGGTCCATGCTTTAATGACATCTTATTTATTCATTATATGTAATCCATCCTTGGTTCTCAAAATAAAGTAGACAAAATGTAACATCTTGCCCAACCAGAACAGTGTCCCAAGGCGTCCACGTAGGATTTGTCGTATGACCGTTCGCTGAAATCGCTCGTGTGTAGGGTATCACCAATTAATTAACCCTGGTTAGCCCATTGGGGTGGACCAGTCTGGTGATGATCGGACCAAGTGTGGGCCGTCAAGCTAGATAGCCCGTTTGCACTTAACAACAGCCCGTGCGGGCCATGCAACGGCCAAGAAAGATCAGAAAAAATTAAAATTTTGAGGAACCGCAAATATCATTAGGCTTGTGGTCCATCACAGACCATGAACTCAGTAGATACTTAAAAATTAATTACCCACGCCGTCCTAGTGGCACTTGCCAAACGCGATTCACCCAAAGGCCATAATTGAAATTTGACACCTTTTAAATAAAACTGAGATATCAGGCTTTACAGCCGTCAGATCTCTTCTACATTTACAGTAAGAGCCTAGAGTATTTTTCTACGCTCATCCACAAAATCTGGGACCCAATCATGGAACGGTGACCGTTGATCGCAAATCGGACCCGTACGATAAAAACCTGTGTCCGTTTGCCTTCAAATTTTACACAGCACTTCATCGGGTCATGGAACACCTATCCTATAAGTTTCATAGCTAAGGGGCCATCAGAACTGCCCCAACAACCAGAATGGACCTCGTATGGCCATTTAAAGATCGGAGCCGTACAATGAAACCCCACATCCGATCGCTCACAAATTTTGTACAGCCCCTCATCAAGCCATAAGTCACCCACACACCAAATTTGGTGGCCAGAGGGGTGATAGGGCGGCCCCAAAACTAAAAGGGGCCCTCACAGGGCCATTGGGGGCGATTGTTGAAACTTAAGGCCAATGGGCTCAAGTCTAGGAAATAAAGCCCTAAGGCCCTTCTCTCATAACTCCCACCATTACTCCAACAACTAAAGGGAAGGAGAGAGCAAAGAGAGTAAAGAGAGAAGAAAGAGAGTGAAGGTGGACCATAGATCGAAGTGGGGCCCAAGGGAGTTCCATCTTGCAAACCCCTACCTCTTCTTCAAGAAAACTCTCCACCACAACCGCAAGAACCGCTCCCACTGATTTATAGGTAAATCCCTTATCCCATTTTCTTGAAACCCTTGTTTGGAGAGGGGATTTACATGAAGTTCTAACATGCAAGTGCTTTGCCTTAGAGATTCCAGCCAATCGACCCCAAAATCCACACTCCTAGGTCGTTCCCGAGATCTCAACGATCCATAGGTGCGGACTATTTTTTTAGGTGGCCTAGCACCAATTTTAATATGAATCTAATGATTTCGCTTGTTGGGTGATGTATTTAAGTAATCTAGAGAAACCTATATAAGACTTTATACTTTAGGTCTTCCCTAAATCAATACGGAATTATTATGGAATGTTTGATGTTTCTCAACATGATTGGATATGCATTTGATGATTGTTTGTACATTCCTTGCTCGATTCTTGTATAATGTTTCCTCATAACATGTTTGATGCACTAACTCTTGTGTATATTTTTGTACTATGAGATATATTAAATGCTTGGCTTCTTCACTAACCCACACAACGCACATGCACCTTTATTTCATAATATTATTAGCATTTGCATTGTAGAAAAATCTAAATTTTTATGTTTGAAAATATAAATACATGATATCGCTTGTGTTAGTAGATAAACCCTGATTATTGAAGTGTTATTGAATATCATCAAACCCCTCGGTTGATCGGGAATCTGAGGTGAGAAGCGGTGGTCTCGTTGGTAGAACTATCCTGAGGCTAAACCCTTGGATTTGGGCGGGTGCGTATGGGCAACAATAGTTGGACTATATGGGTCGCTTGTACCCAATGTCGTCTGTCACGTACTCGTCTGAACCCGTGCGGTCTAGTCTACTTATTGATCAACCATGTTTGTTAACCATGTCTGCTCACGCCTATATGGAACCTGAAACATCCTTTAACCATTGAAGCCCATTGATAACCAATTGAAACCGATCTACTGACTCGAGAGCCGAGCTTGGTGGAATGAGACACTGTGTCTGAGTTGTTGGCCTACGTTGGGGTGACGAGCCTCCTCCTAGTGACCGCGACCGATTCCTCTGCTCAGCACTCCTCATGTGCTTGAAGTCGGGGATGGGGAACCCGACGGGATTAATGATCGCGTGGTCTTGGCCTCACACATTGGGGGGCCTTGGTCTTACAACCAGTTTAGGGCATTGACATCGCGGGGTGTACTAATTTTTCTAAATCTGCTATTTGAATTGACTTAATTAAAAACCCTGCTAACAAGATCATGACCGCATCGCACTAGTTAGGTTGGCGACTTGGCAGTTGAGGTCGCAATGAGGGTGGTTGGTCATACATGATCGTTAGATGGAGTCACTCGAGGGAGTATTGTTGTGAGGGCATGCATCATATCATAATATATGCACGTGCATTAACAAGATTAGTTAGGATTTTATGAATGTATTGTCTTTCATTAAATTCATATTATAATTGATGTTTGTGTAACTTAAGACTAATAACACCCACTGAGTTGATCACTCACTCCCACTCTGAGACGGTGTTTTAAAACACCAACCAGACTCTTCAGTAGCTGCAGGTGATACTGAGTTCGAGGAGTCGAGTGGCGCCAGCATTGACGAGGAGGATGAGCTGTCCTACTTCCAGCTGATGGGCGGCTCACCATAGACTTTTGCAATCTATTTTGGATCGCTGAGTGGTGGACTTAGTGCGATATTCTTTTGGACTGATTATTTTTGCATTTTTGCTGGGCAACGCCTTGTGCGACCCATTCATATATTTTTAGACATGTATATATATATATATATATATATATATATATATATATATATATAGCTCCTTCTATTTCAATAGACTAGCTGTGTTGTGATTCATGTTTCAAGTAATTATGTGTTGCTCATTAAACAAAATTAAACGCAAAATAGTAAAATTAATTATAAGTGATACTCAGGAACTTAGGAGTCGAGCGTATGCACGACCCCCAATTTTTTGGGCGTTACACAAAAACACTTTACTAGGACACATCACAATGAACAATTGGGATTGAGATGCCCATTCTTAGAAACCTTTCAAGTTTTGTACAAGGCCCACCGTGTTTTGTATATGCCATCTAATTGATTAAGTAAATGCAACCAAGGTGAACAAAAGCCTCTAAAATTTGGCCACTCTGAAATTCAAATGGGCCACAAAACATGATCTAAAGCCTTTAGACATGATTTTACATGATGTGGCCTGTCTAAGTTTTGTATTGGCTTTATTTTTGGGGTGTCATGAAGAACATTCAGAGCGCATGTAATGGATGGATCGGATGTCATGAACACATCCTAATGGGTTGTACTCATTGCTTTGTAGGTTTAGTTTGCCCTATAAATCTCCGTGGTAGACCCTGCCCCAAATGCAATTAAATTTTCATCTAGGCTATTGTTGTGGTAGTGGAGACAGGATATCTCCTAGTAACTCTCTCTCTCTCTCTCTCTCTCTCTCTCTCTCTCTCTCTCTCTCTCTCTCTCTCTCTCTCTCTCCCTATATGTGTATATGGACACATGGTATGGTGAAGGCCTAACTTCTCTAAAATTTGCCACCGACTCTCTCTGGTGGTGGTCTACACAAAGCGAGGGTATCGCCAAAGAGAAGTATTAAATTAATTCATTTTCTAAAATATTATTTGGTGTGTGATTCATCGTACGAGTGGAAGAGAAGTAATTAAGCATTGTATTTTTGCTTATCTTGTTTATATAAATAAGACAATTCTATTAATGTTGCCTATGCAATAAGCATATCATCCAACCACATAAATCTCCGCATATCTTGTTTGTATTTTTTGTTTAGCCTTTTGCTTCACCCATTTCTTTTGTGTTTTAGCCTTGCCTGCAACTATCATATGCGAGTGTTTTTCCACAACAACTATGAACAAGAGATGATATACGTGGTTCGTATCTGTAGCTTGAGTAATTCAACAAGAACTCTTCCTACACTGGGTCTATTAGCAATCATGTTGGCCCACTAGGGGTGAGGGTTCATGGCCCCAAGTTTACCTTAGGAGGGACGATTACAACCGTACTTGATTAATGGTGTGGAAAACGAATGATAAAATTGAAGGTATCACCTTCCCAAGCCCCTAATCAAATGACTATGATCATTGGATTAGGGAGATTATCGAGCAGGCACATTCCATGATAAAAGTGTAACATCCCGAATTTTCACTGTTTTGGATTTCCAAAAATCCTTGAAATTTTATTTATTTATTTTATTATTAATTTATAATATCACTTAACGACCATTAACACTCAATGTTAGTTTATACTGGGGTGGACCAGTCTAGTTATGATAGGACCAAGTGCGGGCCGCCAAGCCAGATGGCCCGTTTATACTTAACAATAGCCCGTGTGGGCCACCCAAATGACCAGAAGGGTCAAAAAATCTAAAACTTTAGAAAATCATAGATCTCACTGGGCTTGTGGTCCATCGTGGATCGTGGACCCAAGTGGACACCCAGTACCATCTGGCGCTTGTCCAATGCGCCCCACCAATGCCAGATTAAAATCTGACACTGATATAAGAAACTGAGACTCCGGGTCTTCTAGCCGTCGGATTTCTTCCAAATTTACGGTGAAGGTTTAATGTATTTTTCAACGCCTTCCCACCAAATCTGGGCCCCGATCGTGGCACGATGACCGTTGATCGCGAATTGGACCCGTACGACCAAACTCCGCATCCGTTCGTTCCCAAATTTTGTAAGGCCCCTCATCGGGCCATGGACCATTTATCCTATAAATTTCATGGCCAGAGGGCCATCAGAAATGCTCCAATCACCAAAATGGCCCCCACAGGACCACTTAAAGGTCAGAAACGCTTTCTCAGATCATATATCCGTTCATCCGTTCGTCCCCAATTTTTGCATGGGCCCTAATCGGGACATAAGGCACCTACACGTCGAATTTGGTGGCCAGAGGGGTGTTAGGGCCACCCCAACACCAATAGGGAGTCCCATAAGTCTATTTTAGGAAATTATGAAAGTTTAGGGCCATTTGCACCAAATTTGGAATTATAAATAGAGGTTTCTTTTGGGCACCCCTCTC
This sequence comes from Magnolia changhungtana, assembly GCA_030180095.1. Classification (NCBI taxonomy): domain Eukaryota; kingdom Viridiplantae; phylum Streptophyta; class Magnoliopsida; order Magnoliales; family Magnoliaceae; genus Magnolia; species Magnolia changhungtana. The sequence continues at coordinate 880,206 of JASAUF010000481.1, forward strand.
CCATACGAATTTGCCCTAGGAAAGGGAAGAGAGAAAAGAGAGAAAAGAGAGAAAGAAGAAGGAGGAAGTGAGGGAAGAAGACAAGGTGGACCCTAAACCAAGGTGGGGCCCAAGGAAATCAATCTCTCCTCTCCCTACACCTTCTCCAAGGGGAAACCCATCCGAAAATCGCCCTCTTCATTTCATGGATCGTTTAGGTAAGATCCAACCCTCTTTTTCTTTGAAAACCCTTGTAAGGAGGGGGGTTTTGCTTATAAATCTAACATGTGAAGTTGTTTTAGGGATTCCGGCCGATCTACCGCAAAGCCCTCTTTCCTAGGACGTTTTTCCAAGCCTCCAACAATCCTAGGTGCGGACTATTAATCTTAGGTGGCTTAGCACCAATTATAATACTAGCTTAATGATTTTGGATGCTTGATTGGTACATTTGAGAGCCTAGAGAATCCTAGGAATTGTAAGTTCTTGAAATTGTATGGATGCACATGATTTTCTTCATAATGTTATTTGTTGTTCAAATGATTTTCGTGAATGGATGATAATATGCTTATGCCGTGTCATTCTTCCACATGTTATTGATCCATGTTGTGTATGCTTCCATTACCCTTATGCATATGATGGCTTGAGATGGAGGAAGTGCGTAACTTCCTCACACACACCCACACACCTCACATGTACTATATTGCTTGATTTCTTGCTAGGAACATCTAATTTGTATGACTGAGATGCATGGAGTATGATGATGACATGCTAGTGACAATCTGTATAGTCGGCTTGTTAAGGATGACCTTCATTACATTGGGTTGGTCAGGAAACATGAGGAGAGCGAAGGCGGCTCCAAGGGTAGGACCGCCTCGAGGCTAAACCCGTGAGTTTGGGCGGGTGTATTCGGGTGGCTGTAGTTCGACTACATGGGTCTCTCGTGCCCGAGGTCGCTCGTCTCACGCTTGCCTGACTCATGCGGTCTAGCCTACTGACTGATCAACCCTGTTTGTTAACCCTGTGTGCCCACATTTGAATGGAATCTGAACCACCCTGCAACCATTGTAGCCCATTGATAATCCACTTGAAACTGGTCCACAGCCTCGTGAGCCGGGCATGGTGGAATGGGACACTGTGTCCGAGCTGTCGGCCTACGCTGGGGTACCGCGCCTCCCGTAGTGACCGCGAGCGATCCCTCCCTATCGGCACTCCTCATGTGCTTGGAGTCGGGGATGAGGAACCCGACGGGATCACGGACCGCGAGGTCTCGGCCTCACGCGTTGATGGGGTCTTGGCCTTCTAACTAGCGTAGGGCATTGATATGTAAGGTGAATCGAATCCCCAACCGCTGTTGGATGAATGGACTTAACTAATAACTCGGCTAACACGATCGCATTGCACGCATTAGTTAGGGTGGCGACTCGGAAGTCGAGGTCGCTCTGAGGGAGTGTTGTCATATGCGATCGTTAGATGGAGTCGCTTGAGAGAGTGTTGTGGCGAGGGCATGCATCATATCATCCCGCATGCATGCATTTTAAATAAGAGTTATTAGGTGTTGATGATTATCTGTTTTTCATTAAGTTCATACTACAATTGATGCCTGTTGTAACTTGAGACTAATAGTTCACACTGAGTTGATCACTCACTCCCACTCTGGGACGGTGTTTTAAAACACCAACCAGACCCATTCATAGATGCAGGTGACTCAGGGCATGAGGAGCCTGGCGAGGTGAGTTTGGACAAGGAGGACGGACTCTCCTACTTGCAGCTGATAGGCGGCTCTCCATCGGCTTGATCGGGTTGAATTTGGATTTGCTGAGTCGCGGGCTCAGCTTTACTCTTTTTGGACATAGTCTTCTTTTATTATCCTGTTGGGCAACGCCTTGGGCGACCCTTTATTATTTTTGGACCTGTATATTTGTGAGATTTCCTTCATTTCAGTAGACTGGTGCGATTGTGCTCCATGCTTCAGGTAATTCCAAATTGCGTAGTTAAATTTGATTAATCATAAAAACCAAAAATGCATGATAAGTGACACTCGGGAACTCGGGAGTCGAGCGTATGCATGACCCCCGATTTTCCGGGGCGTTACAAAAAGCCTCCTATCCAATGGCTCACCATGATTAAAACTAACATGGTTTCAAGACCCATTTAGTCCATTTTCCTTAGTCAAATGATTTACCAAAAAAAAAACTTAAACTAGGTCAGTCTGGTCAGATGTGGTTTGGCTAGTGACTTAGACAAGCTTTGTGGGCTTCACCATGATGTATATGTTTTATTAACCTTTTTTGTCTGTTTTTTTTTTTTTTTTTTTGTCAACTCATTTAAGGGTATGAGCCAAATAAAAGACGAAAATTCAAAGTTTCATGTGGGGTATTGACCCGTGGCCATTAAAATCTTCTTAGAAGCTATTGAAGTTTTAAATCAAGCTTAAATTTGTGTATTTCTTTCATCTAAGGTTATGTGACCTCATGAACAGGTTGGATGGTAAATAAACATTACCATGCCCTCGAGAAATTTTCAACAGCAAAAGTTAAATCATGCCCTAAAATGAGCTGGCAAAATGAATGAACAGCCTATGTATGTAAGGTGAGAATAAATCAATTTTATCTCTCAATATGTCATACGAAGGAGAGAAGCGTTTCTTATAGGCATAGTACAACCTATTGCTAGTTGTATCTAATAAAGAAAAACCTATAATAAGAGATTTGACAACTATTCAATCTAATAAGAAAATCCTATAATAAAATATTTACAACTGTACAATCTAATACTCCCCCTCAAGTTGGAGAGTGAGAATTAAAAACTCCCAACTTGGAGCTCAAACAATGGAAATAATCTTTGCCCAACGCTTTGGTGAATAAGTTTGCAATTTGTAGGTGAGAGGGAACATATGAAGTCTTAATGGTCCCGGATTGAATCTTGTCATGAATGAGGTGACAGTCCAATTCTATATGCTTGGTACGTTCATGGAAGACAGGGTTAGCTGTGATGTGGAGGGCAGCTTGATTGTCACAAAATAGCAAAGCGGGTCCAATGTCGCGGACATTAAGATCGTGAAGAAGATAAAATAGCCAAGTGAGCTCACAAGTTACAGTAGCCATAGAGCAATATTCTGCTTCGGCTGACGAACGAGATACAGTAGACTGTTTCTTTGATTTTCAGGATAATGGAGAGTCACCAAGAAAAGTACAGCCTGTTAAGGAATGGCGTGTCGTAGGATAACTGGCCCGATCAGAGTCACAATACCCTTTCAAGGTGGGGGAGATGGAAGAAAATATGAGCAAACCTTGTCCTGGTGTGCCTTTGAGATAGCGAAGGGCAACATCCCAGTGGGGCCGACCTGCTTGACTCATGAACTAGTTAAGAGTCTGAACAGAGTACACAATATTGGGCCCAGTGATGGTGAGATAAATGAGGCGTCCAACTAGACGGCGGAAAGGAGTGGGGTCAGAAAGAATATCGTCGTTTTTATTGGAGAGCTTGGTGTTGACATCCATTGGTAAATTAGTGGGCCGGGAACCAAGTAAGCCAGCATTAGAGAGAATGTCAAGAGTATATTTTCGTTGACTGATGTAAATGCCATGTTTAGAATGGGTCACCTCAATTCCCAGGAAGTATTTGAGTGGGCCTAAGTCTATAATTTCAAAATGACGATGAAGGAATGTCTTTAAGGAGATAATGGCGGAAGTATCATTGCCAGTCACGATAATGTCGTCAACGTAGACCAATAGAGCAGTGAAAGAGTCACCATGACATTTGGTGAAAAGAGAATAGTCAGCTTTGGATTGAGTATAGCCTGCAGAGAATAGGGCTATGGAAAGCTTGACAAACCATTGGCGGGAAGCTTGTTTAAGGCCGTAGAGAGATTTGAGAAGACAACAGACCCGAGTCTCCCCATTGCTAGAAAAGCCTGGTGGAAGAGACATGTAGACCTCTTCATCGAAATCACCATATAAGAAGGCATTGTTGACATCAAGTTGATATAGCGGCCATTTGCGGATAGTAGCAATCGCGAGTAAGCAACGAATTGTGACCATCTTGGCAACAGGGGCAAAGGTCTCATGATAATCAAGACCTTCTTGTTGGGTGTATCCTTTAGCAACAAGATGAGCTTTGTGTCATTCAAGAGTGCCATCAGAACGGAATTTAAGCTTATAGACCCATTTACATCCAATCGGAGTTTTACCGGAAGGTAGAGGAGTGAGCGTCCAGGTATTGTTTTGTTCAAGGGCCTTAATTTCTTTTGCCATTGCATCACGCCAACATTGAGCTTAGAGTAACTAGTAGGTTTGGCAAGGGAAGAGATATTAGGGAGAAAAGCTTAATGAGGTGGTGAGAAATGAGAATATGAAAGAAATCAGGAAATTGGGAAGGAAAGAACCTTACTTAAAGTGGACGATGTTGGGGAAAAAGGCATGGCGGCATTTAAACACTTAAAATCAAGCAGCCAAACTGGTGGATGGCAGGGACGAGTAGTACAACGGGTGGACGTGGGGGAGAGAGTAGGGGACGGAGGTGGGGAGGATAAAGGAGGGGGAATAGTAGGAGATTCGGTAGAGGGGGTAGGGACAGGGATGTTGGAGTTATCTGCTTCTGCAGAAGGAAGAGGGAAAACATGCATGTCAGGAGTGGAAAGATTGACAAAAAGAAAAATATCTTCATGAAATACAACATCTCTCGAAATGAAAGTTTCACAAGAGGAAATATAAAAAACGCGGTAACCTTTTTGTGCATATGGGTAGCCCACAAAGATGCACTTACGGGAACGAGATTGGAATTTATCACGATGTTGAGATAAGGTGGAAGCATATCATAAACAACCAAAAACACGAAGATGAGAGTAGTGCGGAGGTGTACAGGTCAGTTTTTGGATTGGGGTTGCTCATGAAAGAAGGGGGTGGGAAGACAGTTAATGAGATATGTAGCTGTAAGAATATAATCGCCCCAAAAAGCGAGAGGAAGATGTGCATGAAATCGCAAGGCACGTGCAACCTCAAGGATATGTTGGTGTTTTCTTTTAACGACCCCATTCTGTTGTGGGATGGCAAGACATGAATGTTGATGGAGAATACCAAGTTCCTTGAGGAGTGATTGAAAATTATGTGAAAAGAATTCCATACCATTATCCGTACAAATCTGTTTAACTTTCTTGTGAAATTGTGTGGCAACCATAGCAAAAAAGTGCGAAGAAGAGAATTGGTGGAAGATTTATGATGCATGAGAAAGGTACAAGTTGCACGTGAAAAATCATTGACAATTGTTAAAAAATAACGTGCACCAGAATGAGTAGGGACTGAATAGGGTCCCCAAATGTCAACATGGATTAAATCAAAAAGATCATTTGTAGTAATAGAACTTAAAGGAAATGGTAAACAAGTTTGTTTGGCTAAAGGACAAACATTACAATGAAATTTATTGGAAAATAAAATACTAGAAAAAGTATTTGATAGATGGTGAAGACAAGCATTTGAGGGATGTCCAAGACGTTGATGCTAAAGGGCTGAAGAGGCCGAAGAAGAACGTAAAGCAATGAAGGCGGCAGGGGCTTGTGGTAGAAAGTGATAAAGGCCGCCTTGCTCTTTACCTAGTCCAATCGTCGTCTACGTAAGTAGGTCCTAAAATATGTAAAAGTCATGATAAAATGTGACAGAACAGTTTAAAGAGCGGGTTAATTGGCTAATAAATTAAAGGTTGAAATGAAAGGAGGGAACAAATAAAACATTTTTTAAGAGAGATAAATGGTGTGAGATGGACAGTGCCCATATGGGAAACAAGTGCAAGTTGGCCGGTGGGTAAGGTGACTGAAGAGACTTTGGGAGAGTGGAAAATGGTGGGAAATGGAGAGGATGAAGGAGACATATGAGTGGTTGCCCCGCTGTCAATGACCCATGAAGAAGGAGAAGAAGAAATGGTAGAGGAAGAGGAGATACTCGCAAGGTTGGCCGTAGGCTGTGTAATACCTTTATCGAGTAGATTCAAGATTTGGCGGTACTGATCGGGAGTAAAAGCGGGGGGAAACATGGCATGGTTGGAAGAGCCTGGATTGTCAGGAGTAGATGTTTTAGGGGGTCTTATCGGAGTAGTGCCATGGAGATGATGACCTGGAGGATAACCATGGAGTGCATGACACCTATCTTTTGTATGACCAACCCATCTGCAATGGGCACAAACGAGGGGAGATCGGCGCCGACCACGAGTGTCCTTAGAAGAGCTTTATTCAGAGTTACGAGAGAGGCCCATGGATGGAGCAACTAGTGCCGTTGCATCATCAGATGACTGGATGAGAGCGCAGATCTCATGTTGTTTTTCTTCTTGAAGAAGAAGGGAGTATGCCTTGCTGACAGTTGGGAGAGGATTCATTAAAAGTAACTGACCTCGGATTGCTGAATAGCTTTCATTGAGTCTCATGAAGAACTGCATAAGACGCTCTTGATTTTGATGAGGAATGATATCCTTGGCAGCGCTACAAGTGCACATGGGAAGAGTAGTAAAAAAAGATAGTTCATCCTAATATGTCTTCAATCCAAAAAAATAGACTACAAGGGAAGTCTGTCCTCATGTGTGGGAGCAGATGAATCGTTGTAATTGAAAGAGGTGGGAGCCATTACTTTGAGAAAAACGATCTCGCAGTTCTGTCCGCATGTCATGAGTATATTTCGTGTAGACGACCGAATTGGACAATTCCTTTGTGAGGGCATTGAGGATTCAAAAGAGGACCATATTGTTGGAACGAGTCCAGGATGCAAAGTCAGGAGAGGAAATGGATGATTGTGGTTAAGATCCATCAATAAAACAGAGCTTGTTCTTGGCGCGACTCCAAGTGGCATAATTGTCACCATTGAGTTGTTGGGAGACAAGTGTAATACCTGGTTGATCAGAATGGTGAAGGTGCAGTGGATTGGAAAAATCATGAATTGCTTGAACATTGGTGGAATTAGATTTGGGGTCAGGTGAAATGACCGATGAAGTAGTCATTTAGGACTAATCTGAAAGAGGAACACCAGATTTCTACGCTTCTACGAAGCACAAAAAAAAATAGACATAAAATAAGTAAAGGAAAGTTAGCTCTGATACTATGTAAGGTGAGAATAAATCAATTTTATTTCTCAATATGTCATACGAAGGAAATAAGCATTTCTTATAGGCATAGTACAACCTATTGCTAGTCGTATCTAATAAAGAAAAACCTATAATAAGAGAATTACAACTATTCAATCTAATAAGGAAAATTCCATAATAAAATATTTAAAACTGTACAATCTAATATACAATCTAATAATATAAAACACATACATCATGGTCCCACAGAGTTTTGACACTAGGTATCTGGTAATGGGTCACCAGCCATACCACGTCCGGTCAATGTACCACCAAACATCAAACAATGCAGACATACAAGGAATTTTGCACTTACTACTCACCTTTTTTCACTAAACCTTAAGCACTAAAGTAGACCTCTATTCATACTGGTGAACTCAGAAAGATCAAAATACCCCTGCTTTACCCAAATAGGCAGGGGTATTTTCATCCAAAAAAAAAAAACCATCTTCCTTCCCTAAAAAACACGTTGGTAAGATAAGTTTTCCCGCGGCCAAAAAAAACAAGGCATTATACGCACTCATCCACGGTGCTAATTTTTTCGAGATACAAATACGCTGACATACGCATGGGGAACAGTTTAATTACGTATACAGCCACCAACTGCAGACAAAGCATGCAGCGTAGCCAAACGTCTCCTTTTCACCGCTGGGAGTTATTTGATACTACATGAGTCGTATGACCTTGATACACATGCACCCATAAATTTTACACGTGGCATGCATTAGCTGTCTCTGAGTTACGGTAGCGAAATCAAGTTCGTGAAGAATCCTAACCTCTGATTCTTGGGCACTTGTTTGTAGAAAGATGACCATTTGTATTTTTACATTATTGACCGTCCAATAAATGTTCTCCAACCAATGGTCAGATAATCAAATAACCTTAAATTTTAGTTTGTCGTGCATCTAGACTAGGAAACATTATTTGGACCGTATAAATTGAATTTATGTCATGTAATTTAAACTTAATTCGTAAGTGCGTGAGCATCATCTATCACTCTCTGTCAGAGTATCAGAGTTTTACTCTTTTTCCTTTTCTTTTCTTGCATGACATGCAGCACTTTTGCGCCCTTTCGTCACCTGTTTTTATATATTTTTGCTTACGCCCTGTTACGGATACGGCTTCGGTGTATCCCTGAATACGGGGCCCACATTGATGTATTTTCCTTATATCCACGCCGTCCATACGTTTTTAAAGATCATTTTATTGTGTATTTAAAAAAAAAAGCATCTTAAAATCTTAGGTGGACCACACCAAAGGAAATAGTGGTTAATGAATAGCCATTATTAAAAGCTTCTCGGGAGCCACCGGAATGTTTATTTTCCATCCAACCTGTTGATAATGTTAAAAAGTTATGGATTAAGGTAACATACAAATATCAGGTTGATCCAAAACTTTTGTGGCCCACAAGAAGTTTTTAATGGTAAATCACAACTGTTTTCTATAGTATGGTCCACCTAAGATTTAGATATGGTTCATTTTTTGCACCATGCCTTAAAATGAGTTGTTAAAATGGATGGACGGAGTGGATGTAAGTAATATTAATCAAGGGGCCCCCAGTCAGGGATCCACCCATGTGTGCTGGTAACTCATCCCACGTGGGTCGATCCAGACTGTCCATGGGTAATCTAGATTGAAATCATAGTGATCGGACAATCATGACCGTCTATTGGTGAACATAAAAAAATGAGTGACTGAGAATAAAATTGTCAGTTATGGTTTTAATCCAACGGGATAAATGTGGGGCTACCTACGACTAACCAACACTGCACGGGGGAGAACTTGCACGAGATCCACGCCGTCTATCGGTTGCGCTGCCTCGCGTTTACCTTGAAACTGACAATTGGGTCCGTCCAAATTCCAAAATTCAGGTAGCTAACACCACGGGATAATTGTTTATGAGGCCACCAGGATTTTCCATCCAATCCATTCATAAAAATCTTCTCGTTAAGAAGAAGATATTTTTTAAAATTCACGCTATTCTGAAACTCAGGTGGACCACAACATTAGATTGTAACTATGCCGTATGCAAGCCTTCTTTTATAATGCCATCAACGGGATCATCGGTTTTTGCTCCGTAAATTCATTTATAACCAAACCTGTGACATGGACGGTTTGGATTGAAATAGATGCAAAGCCACAGCATGGGATGAGTTGCCACAGGTCAACAGATTGTGAAGAACGCACGCCCCAAGTGGCGCGGTTCTACCTAGGGCGGGAAGCGGATTAGGTGCGGCACCGGCCTCACCCAAGATGCTGCAGCCGTACTGTGGGGCCCACCTTGATGCATGTACTCTATATCCACGCCGTCCCTTCGTTTTTCTGGATGATTTTAGGCTTGAGTCCAAAATGAAGAAGATTCAAATCTCAGATGTACCGTACTACTGGAAAAGGTGATTAAACGTTCCAACATTAAAAACGTCCTATGGCCCACCGTAATGTTTATTTACCGTCCAACCTGTTGATAAAGTCCCATAAATCTGGATGAACAGAAAAAAAAAAATATCAGCTTGATCCAAAACTTCTGTGACCCATTATAAGCTATTAATGGTCAATTTCCACTGTTTCCTATGTCATAGTTCACCTGAGATTTTAATCTGCCTCATTTTTCGAATCATGTCCGAAAATGATCTGGAAAAACGGATGGACCGTGTGGATATAGAACATATCCATCAAGGTGGACCCCACAGTAAGGGCGCACCGTCGTGGCTGAGGCCTGGCCGCACCTAATCCGCTCCCATAACTCATCCCCTCTGTACGGCGTCCATGCACACCAATCCATACCGTCCAAACTGTGGTTTCCCTTCCTGGTAGAGCATAGCCCGACATCCACACTAACCAGACAATCTCAACCGCCCAAAAAGTATCCATCAAATAGATTAGCCCAACGGACAAATCAGACGGTCAAGATTATCTAATAATTTTACATTTTTAATATATTCCATCCTCCCGTATAAATCGCCACAATTTAATGAAAAAACGTGCAAAACGCACACCAGAGTGGCACTATTGATGAGCTTCTCTTTTTACGGTCACTATTTATGGGCCGCTCTTTTTTATATACGACATTCACGCCGGGCTCTCTCTATTAAGCAGCTTTACTAAGCTACGCGCACAGAAATCTGCATGTTAATAACACGTGTAAACAATCCAAGCCGTATATCGTACAGAGCCCACAATCTACATGCCATTGACAAAAAATCAGCCCTTTCCAGTGTTTGTATTTAATTTGATATAATATTTATGAAACAAATGGATGCCCAAAAAGAAATTATCCAGTTTTTTTAGCCATTCATTTGCCAAAAAATCACGGCCTATTAAATTAGTGGATTCAATTAATTTTTTAATAATCAGAATCTTAACAGTGGGATACACCTGATGGATGGCTTGGATCTCAAAATCATGTCCCGCTGCCTAGTCAAGAGGCGTGCGGACGGGATTCCTCGCACGCGCGTGTAGGCGCAGCAACCTCTTATTTTAAGACCCTGAAAGAAAGGGAACACGATATGGTAGAACCCGGAAGAACCGGAGTACAGTAGATCCATCTCCCCTCAGAACACGTGGCACGATTAAGTAGCAATCGAGTCCGTTCATCTACTGGGGCCTCACCATCCATGTCTTATACAAAAAAATACCATCTATTAAATAATCTAGTCCGTCACTTTTCTACAATTTTCCCACTTTTATTTTCTACCGTAGAATTGAGAAATAGAGATGAGAAACCTTAATCATCTCATCAATGTATATTTCATAAAATTTCTCATCCAAAGTATGGGAAGCTAGATGGATGGATCTGATTGACTCATCATCCTTCCACGTGTACCGTGGAGAGATGGGTGTACATTATTCCAGATCTACCGTATCATACCGTACGAAAAGGGACCAAAAGGGTCGTGAAAGCCCACAAAGAAGACTCCGTCTCGACCATGGATTCCTTGCTTGGGCCACAGATTCGAGCCTTCCTTCTCCGCCCTTGTCTCTCTCTTTCTCTCTCTGTGATGTGCGTGCATGCATGTATCTATGTCTGTATGTGTATGTTTGTTTTATACACATACATGTACATGATTTCTTCCTTGTTGTTCTCATTCCTTTTGTTTTGGTATTTTTGTAATTAAAAAAAAAAAACGTATTGCAGGGGGAAGAAAGGGTGTGATCGTGGGAGGTAATGTGGTGTGAAAGAGGTGGGGTGGCAATTTTCAACTATGGATTCTCCTCCTTTTGCTGGTCAGTCTCTCTCTCTCTCTCAGCTTTTTTTTTTTTTTTTTTTTTTTTTCTGATTTGGGTTTTGTAGGAATATGTTGATTTGTTTTATTTTTTTTTCTTTGAGGGATTTATGAATGTTTTTTTGATTTGGGTATCTGAAAATTTGTGTTTTTTTCTTTTACGTGAGATTTTTAATGATTATTTTGGATTTCCCCTCCTCTCTCTCTTTTGAATCTTTTTTTTTTTTTTTTTTTTTTTTTCCTCTTATGATTTTGTTTGAGATGCATGTTGGTGTTGAGGATTTATGATTTCTTTTTTCTTTTTTACTTTTTTTTTTTGGGGGTTTTTTGGTGTGTTGGTTTTAAAGATGGAGGCTTTGGTGTATAATAAGATGGGATGCTAAATTTGTTTCTATTGCGTTTCATTGCATATGATGAAGTGAAGAAATTTAGGTAGTTTCTGCGTCTTTGCTCTTTTAAATTGTTATTATTATTATTATTTATATATGAGATGTTGCATAAATGAAGTAAAAAAATAAAAAATCTAAGTCATGGCCTTGATGTCTTTGCTCTTTAGAAAAAGAAAAAAATCTTTATATGAGACGTATGCGAGAATATCACTGTTGTTTTGCTTCTTTTTTTTTTCTTTTGTTATTAATTGAAAGTAAGCTGTTTGTTATTCAGAAGTATGGTTCTTCAATTTTATTATTTTTATATTATTATTTTTTTATTTTTTTAAAACTTTATATTGGTATTGAGTATGACAAATGTACTACAACAATCATAGAAAAGAAACCCATTTGGTCATTTTTATGCCCAATGTGGCTTGATAGGCATACGATTGTTATTGCATTTTGTTCTCTCTATCTCACTCTTTTGGGTTTCGTTGTTTCTGATTCCTTTAAAATGTTGGATGCTTCAATCTATACTTTGTGTGGGGAGTGAAGTGTGTTTGAGTAGATTGGGCAGTGTCGGATTCTAAGGCTTTTAAGACACTTTCAGGAATGTGTTGGTAGCACTAGCGTTGTAAATTTGCATAATTTACAACATCTATCCTATTATTAGATTTGAATTTGGTGGAAAACGATTCATTATTTTGCTCGAATCCATACTTCTTGTGTTTAGTGTAGTGTGTTTGAATAGATGGAGCGGTGTCGGATTCTAAGGCTTTTGAGACACTTTCAGGCATGCGTTGGTAGCACTAGCGTTGTAAAATTGCATAATTTACAACATCTATCCTATGATTAGATTTGAATTTGGTGGAAAACGATTCATTATTTTGCTCGAATCCTATTTGATAAAGGACTTCAGGTTTGTTTGATCTTATGGTTTCAAGGATGATAAAATGGAGTTGCATTTGATTGGCGTGGTGGTTCTATATTGTCCAAAAATAAGGGCCCATTTGCATGCTAGCAGTGCCCAGCCAAATCAGGATGGGATTAGCCCAGTCTGTACTGTTTCAAGCAGATGGAATGAAACAAATGGGAAAAGCTGCCCTTTTAATGGATATTTTTAAGAATCCAAGTGCTAGGGATTTTTTTATTTTTTTATTTTTTATTTATTTTTATTTTTTATTTTTTTTTGTGAGATTGAAATTTTTTTAGATTAAAAAGATATGAGTGACAAAATAGGTACTCATCCCTTTCTAAAGTAGAGATGCCATGTAATGCTATGAATTTACTAAAATTTGATGGGGCATTTTGAGGCATGGTGTTGGGATAAGATTTAGATGATGATGATGGTGTTGGGATAAGGCTCAGATGATGATGGTGGTGTTGGGACATGGTTCATTTGGCCATATCTTTTCTTTCTTTTTTCTTTTTTTCCTCTCTCTCTCTCTCTCTCTCTCTCTCTCTCTATCTTCTTTTTTCATTTTCATTCTTCATCTTTTATATGGAAGCTGTCCTTTATTGCGTTATGTGAGTGCAATATACACAGTCTGATCTTTTATCATGTTATGAATTCCTTTTGCATCAAGTAATTGTATTCTGTTACTCCAGGATTTGTGCTTGACCCAACCAAATGCAGTAAATTGAGTATGGACGAAAAGAGAGAGCTTGTGTATGAAATATCCAAATGGTCACAAGGTGCCCCTGAAATGCTACAAACATGGAGTCGCCGGGAGCTTTTACAGATCCTGTGTGCAGAGATGGGAAAAGAGAGGAAATATACCGGCCTAACGAAGTATAAAATGATAGAGCATCTTCTACGAATTGTTTCCGAGAGGAAGTCTGGGAGCCATACCGATGGCGAAGACTCTGCATCACACCCTTCACCAGCAAACACCCAAACCTCTTCCAAAAGACAGAGAAAGACGGACCACCCATCCCGAGTGGCCATCGGGACAAACCATTTCGCAAGTAGCAATGGTGATGGGGATTTTGACAATACGATCTATTGTCTAAACGTAGCTTGCAGAGCAGCCGTACACTCAGAAGACCTGTTTTGCAAGAGGTGCTCGTGCTGCATCTGTTTCAAATACGATGATAACAAGGATCCTAGTCTTTGGTTGGTTTGCAACTCAGAGCCTCCCAATGATGGCGATTCGTGCGGCATGTCGTGTCACCTTGAATGTGCTCTTAAGCATGAAAGAGCTGGCATTTCAAAGAATGTACACCATGCAAGATTGGACGGGAGGTTCTATTGCATATCTTGCAGAAAAGTGAATGACTTGCTCGGGTAAATCCTCTTACATGCTCTTTTGTTTCTTTCCCATTATGTCACTATTCTATTTTATTCCAAAGATTTGATCTTTTATCCTTATATTTTGCATTCTACATGAGAATTCTATCACCATGATACTATATTCTTTTATTTGCAATTATGTTGCTTTGACAGTTGTTGTTCTCAAATTTTGGAGCTTTCTATAGGATGAAGTGCTTTTGATTTTATGTTTTAATCATCCATTTTGATGCGGGACTGGATATAAAGTATTTGCGGTGGAAGGATTGGTGAAAAATGGGGGAATGGAGTAGCTTATTTCAGCATGCAGTCAGCAGGATATGATCCAAGATAAATGAGTCTTTAGATGTGGTCTTTTGATTTGGTTTTTATCTTTCTCGAGAGCTGTAAAGCATATCATTATTTTTTACGGTGGTACCTTGCGCTTAGGATTTTTTTATTTTTATTTTATTTTGGGTGCTATAATAAAACCAGCCACTTTATATCCCCTAGTTCTTTCATAGGCTGCACAAAGAAAATGCCTTTGCAACAAATAATCTGTGAATCCACCTTTTCAAGCAAATATGAGAGAATGGATTCTTACAACAGCCTCCAAAGCCGGAAGATATAAGCAAATCACTATGTTTGCTTAGGTGAAGATTTTTTTTCCCTTATAATTTTGTTATTAGTTACTAGCACCAGAGATAGGATTCACAGAGTACAAAGATGTTATCTCAGCTGAGCCTACACTTCACTGCTGATAATTCTCTTTGTGAAAGAGAATCCATTGAGTCCTAATTCCTTTGGGGCGTTGATGAGACAATGACAACTTTGGGAGATGACCATGTAGCAAGCCACAGTTAAAGTTGAGAACTAGGCATGGAACAAGTTTGTGGTAAAATATAAATTTTCTATGAATGGAATTATAGTATTATGGATGTCACATGAAAAAAAATGTCTTCACGTCTCAAGCAACAAAGCTCTGAACTTCATTCTAATTTCTTTCTTAATTAGGTAGATAGGTACAATTTTCAGCTGACTCATTCTCCCCCAAGTCAGCCTTTTGTCTAGAGTGTGCTAAATCTTCCTAATGCCCGACATCTCCAAACACACGTAGAATCTCATTTGAAGTAGCTGAAAGGCGTGGAGACTCCTCTTATTACTCCGTTAGCAATGTTGGAGACCTCTTTGGCTCAACTAATGAACATGCTAGTAAATGAACTAATGAAGTTGTGGTCATGGCTATCTTTCAAAGCATTCTCCTCCCCAATGCACCACCAAATGCCAAAATGCATGTCTGCCATCCAACAAAACAGGCATTTTCGTGGAAGTTGAGGCATTTCTGGATATGCAGGCTCTTGGATCACTCGTTGAGCATGGAAAGCAGAGGAGACTTGCCAAATGTATCTGAATAAAAAGGAGAGATCAACAAAATGAATTTAATAAGATGTCGTTCTCCACTATGGCAATTAGCATTACCATGAACGTTAAGTGCCACGTAAATAGAACTATGAAGATGGAGGTCTTTCTATTCTCTCCAAATTTTCAGTATTATTTGATTTGCTAGTGTCCACAAGGTGTTGTACCATATGAGCATCTTCAATATCCGTAATGCTAGTGAGCAGAATTGCTTCTCTCAAATCCTACAGGGATGTATGGAAGGAAATTGCTAAGAGCTGACTAGGGTGACTGCATTACATGAAGATTTTGACCATTGACTCATTTTCACAAGCTGATCACAGTATTTACTGATAGTGATTGGGCCGGTTGTGCAGATGACAAAAAAAGCACTTTGGGATTTTCGCTTAGTCTTGGATCCGGAATGATATTACAAAAGGAAAAAAAAAAATCACTTGTGGTTGTCCTTGTATTTTTTTAAATGGTAATGAAAATTTTATCTAGCAATAAGACTAGTACAAAGGATCCATTGAGTTAATAGATTTGATAGGATGATCCACACATAAGCATGGTCTAGATACCCTTCCTTGGGATATAAGATTGAACTAGGCACCTAGTAGAGAAGCTGTTTCTTTTTTTCACAACAAAGGAATATTTCCATGCTTATGCATTTTCACTTATATAACAATCCTTCATTGCAAGCATTGTAAATGGTATGACTTCGAGAGCCCATGGGATGCATCTCATGCATCCTACCTTTTGTAGTAGTTCGGGAAATCCCTTAAGAGGGCATGAGAAGATCTCACTGAAGGAGTGCCTTTTTTTTTTTTCTTTTCTTTTTCTTTTTCTTTTTTCTTTTGAGAGACGTTGAAAGACTAGCAATTAGCACCTCTAATCATAAAAAATTGACGTATAATCTTGTAAATGCAAGCTAAACTTTTCAATACTGCATAAACTTCTTGAAGTATCCTCCGTCGACTATACCTAGCATCTAGGGGTTTAAGAAAAATCTTTCATTATCTGACTCTATGGTCAGCCACTCTAGCTTTTGAATTTCTCCACAAAACAGAAGGAATATTTATTACAAAAAGCCCATTGCCCTAGCAACACATAAATAGATTTCAAAAGACAATCTTTCATCAATATAATGTTCTTTTGCTCTTCTAAAACTCAAGCCCATTAACATGCAGTTTTAGCAAACAAGAAGCTCAGAAGATTTTCCTTTTGATGTTAAATCCACATTGGTCGTGGTGGTTCATTTGTAAAGTCTTGGACCTATGTGGAGGAACCAATGTTTATAGTGTCACTGGTTGGGGATACGGAAACAATATCGATATCGTTGATAATATCACCGATGATAACAAAAAATGCGGGGAAACATGGGGAAAATGGTGGAATTTTTCAGTGAATGCTAAAATACACACATTTGCATATTTAGGAATTAAGAAACTGCAAAAAGAATGCATACATAATAAGTATCTATTTAATGGGGGGCCTAAAAGCATGTGTTGTCATAAGAAATCAGCCCAACAATCCCATCCATCCCATCCAACCTTCCATCGATATTTCAGAATATTGACAACATATGATATTTCGCCGATAAATCATCAAAAACTAGAAAGGAAACGAAAGGTTGTGGTCTTGATATCGCCAATGTTGCAATAACAATAATATTGTGATATTATCGTCAACAAATTAAACATCATATGCAACCATGCGCCCATAAAAAAAATTGAAATGGAAATTTTTTAATAAATGGATTTTTGGCAATATCAATACATTGGCAATACAAGTGACACCTGGAATTTACACAGCCGAAAACATTAGCAATACATCGGTGATATTGAACATTGGCGATACTTAGTGATACATCGCCAATACTTGGAATTTTTGATACTACTAGTATTATTGGTATCACTACTAGTGTTATCGATATTGCCGAGCTGGAGATACAGATAATATCAGGGATACTTCAAACAATGGGGGGAACACTGTAATTTATAGATGTTGTGAGTAACTATAGATATATGTCTTGTCAACCCATAATCTTGAAGCATCCAAGGTAAAGGGAAAAGATGAAAAATAACAAAAAAAAAATTCCATAGAAATGAGTTGGACTCATTTATGCAGAATTCCCTGACAATGTCCCCCTTTTAAAAATGATTTGGTTGGAAAACGTGTATTTTCTCTTTTGCATGAAACAAATTTGCATGGTATTTTCCACCAATCCTCTCAGGTGCCAACCTATCATTCTCGAGAGCAATCCATACCATCCATTAGGTAGGTCACAACAGGACAATCCTTGGACTAAAAAAATCAGGGTCATCCACTCTTCAAATGGGCCAGAAAAGGCCTTCAAATCTGAACTGTTGGATGGCCATTACACCAAATCTGGATAAGCACTGGCATGATTGTGGTGTTTTCAATTTAGGTCAGTTGTAAAATGAGTTGGAATGACTTTCACTTGTCATCATCCAAATGACGTTGTTATGTTTGTAGTAAGCGACCTTTGAAAAAAAGAATCCTCAAGTATTTAGGGAAATGTCCCCAATAAAAAGCCCTCTCTAATGTGAGAGTGAACCTTTGATCATTGAACTATTTTCCTCTGAACGTGGCTCTTCTCCATAAATGTTTTTCTATGGGTCATGGAGTGAAAGGTCAGGATCTTCCAATCTAGATGATGTTTTAGGCAATCCCTTCAACTCTTTCTCATCAGATCAAGGGTTTTGGATTACTAAATTGTGGCCATGAGAGTGGTGTCTCATCAGATCAAGGGTTTTAGATCACTAAATTGTACCCATGCCAGTGGTGTCTCATCAGATCAAAGGTTTGGATCCTCAAACTATTTTCCCCATCAACCATGTGCTAGCAAACATACTGTTTGCTGACAAGCAGGACCCTACAATTCCTTTATATGGTATATTCACACTTTCATTTATTTACAAGTGCCGCCCATGGCTGACGTGGGCCAATCATGCCCCTCAAATCTCCCAAATAACGATGAGATTCAGAATTACGTTCTAAATCAGGAAAAAAAATTGTCCACCGAATCAGCACGGATTGAATGAAAAATGTAGAAAGTAAGGGACTTTGCAGTGCAGCTCATGGTCAATGTAGTTCAATCATACCCCTCAGATCTCCCATATACAGATGAGATTTAGAGTTACAATCAAGATCAAGAAAAAATAGACTTTACCAAAGCATCCATCATATATTGAATAAAAGATATGTAGAAAGTAAAGGACTTTGAAATTCATAGCTTTCAACGGGAAAAAAGGGGAAAACACAAGCAGATCCATAAGTTTCCATCTCTGTAGAAACCCCATCTTGATTTTTTGGATTTTGTATTTTGGGGCTTGGTTCTTCTTCTTCTTCTTTTGCCTTACTATGGATACCCCTGCAGAAGAGCTATGAAGAAGTTCCGAGAGTTGCCCCTCTTTCTGAAGCCAGGTCTGCACATCCTCGCATTTTTTTTGGGAACTCGCTTTACCTCCCTCAGTTCAGTTTTAATGCTGTTATCCTTCAAAGAAAAAAAAGTTCCGAGAGCTTGATCCATGCCATGGTCAGGCTCATCCTTTCATGCTTGATTATTGTATCATGACCCTCATGGCAGTAGCAACAGGATGGATGGTTCAAATCATTAGAAAATATGCACATTTGGGCCATATGGGGTGACCCATGTTGGTCGTCGTGAATCACTATAGAAAGAATTAAAAAAAAATAGTTTCTCCCAATAACTAGTTGTCAATGGGATAAATTGAAAGTGATCTTGTTATAGGGGCATTTCTATCATTCTTTCCATAATGGAGTCTTGGCATTTAGTGAAAGAAGATAAACTAAAAACGTTAAGGTGTACTTTGAATAACAGATGAAAATAATCCCAACTCATTTTAGAACCAACCAAAGCGGAGCACGCTGAAAAGTGTGCGGGCACTTGTCAAGATTCAGCATATGTCTCTTGCAGTTTAGAATTGAGGGACATTTGTGGCCCCTTGAAGAGTGGACGGGCCTGATTTTTTAGTTTGAAGAAGATCCCATTATGATCTACCTAATGTCTGGACCACTCCCTCATGCGATGGATTGGCATGTGTGATGGTTGGTATAAAATTCCTGCCTCACCAAATTGTTTTTGCACGAAAAAAGAAAATACTTTGTTTTCTTGGGAAATCATTTGAGAAAATGGGATACTGTTAAGGATTTCCCCAGAGCCTTACTAATTTATAGGTGTCATCCATATGGGTCCTAAGAGTTTTGAGGCAAATGTCTTATTGTTATGATTATAGGGGTGTTTATCTAAAATAAACCAATATTAAGGTCATTTTAAACTTTCCCCAAATTTAAGCAACTCAATGTTCAAACTACCAGAAGGAATACACTGCCACTGTTGTTCGAGAAGGAAGGAGAACTGAAATTAGACCCACTTTTGATGACACCTTCAGAGTTCGTTTAAGTTTTAATGTGATCATCCTTTCAATGCTCATTCATCATCTGCCATGGAAAATGCACCATCACCATTATTTGATGAAGTATATGGGTTGCTTTTTACCACCTGACTAGAGGGTGACATCTTAAGGCAAGATGGATTGGACAGGTGCAGTGAGCATGGAACCAAATCCTTTCAAGATGGACTCCCAAGAAATCCATCATCATCATCTGATTCACATTAGCAGGTTAGCCATGATGCTGGGGAGTCTAGATTTTGATATCTAAAATGGTGAGATGTGATTTTCAGAAATTGATGGCGATCTTTCTCCTATGCATGCATGGATGGATTTGGATGGAATGTATGCATGCATGGATGGATTTGGATGGAATGCATGCATGCATGGATGGTTGGTTGGTTGGATGGATGGCTGGCCGATTCCGGTCCAAACCCCAAATCTAGTCCCCATTACAACCACTAACAGCTCATGGCTGATTCCATCCCATTGAAAAACAAAGCCATATTCTGGTCCAAATCCAGTCCCCATTACAACCATTAACAACCCTAGTCCAGCCTATTTTAATCCATTAGAGTCTAGAATCTCAACCCATTAGCAATCTTTTGTTCTAAACTAGAAACCACCATATATTCTGTCCATTACTTTCCGACGTCGCGATGCTGACCTGTAGTGGTAACGTCTATCGATGGAGGCTTACTAATCAACAACAAGACAATTGCATCATCGAGCTATTCACCAGGGTAGCCATCTTGGAATCCTCTGTTGACCAACTACGTGGAGAACAACATGGTGAGCAGCTTGATCCTATCAAAGATTCTGATGGTGATCCAAATCCACAACAAGGGTTCCAACTAAAACCTTCGGTGAATCAAAATGGTACGGGTCCTCGGGAGTTTGTTTAT
The DNA here is from genome assembly GCA_030180095.1 of Magnolia changhungtana. Taxonomy (NCBI): domain Eukaryota; kingdom Viridiplantae; phylum Streptophyta; class Magnoliopsida; order Magnoliales; family Magnoliaceae; genus Magnolia; species Magnolia changhungtana. The sequence continues at coordinate 900,891 of JASAUF010000481.1, forward strand.
GACTTCATGCAACGACTCTTGCAGAGAGAGCCCCTGACACCGTGATAGAGATGCCCAAGAAAGATGATTTTACCAGAAATTAAGGGTTGAGGTTTTGGACTTCACGGGTGAATCCTGACCTTTATGAGCAATATCAAACCATTAACTCGCCAGAGTCAAATTCTTTCAAGCGGGGGATGACTGATGCAGACTAATTTAGGCCCATGATCCATGAGCTAGGCCCAGGCCCATTAAGCCCAAGCCCAAGCCCAACAGTTGGCTCATTAGCAAGGAGGCCTAAGCCTCCTATTTAGGTAGTTATCTAGCAAAATCAATAAGCTAGCCATGAATAATCTATCAGTCAAATTCCTTTTATTTATTTTTCATATTTGTAATAAGTCGGTGGTTGTCAATGACATTATGAGTTTTCCTTATATGTACGTTTCAAAACTTATGTAGGGGCCATGGATGAGTAGTATTAGGGCACCTTTGAATTGAATCAAATTTTTAGAATTGTTCTCTTCTATGTGTTTGAATTCTCATGCTTAGATTGCAGGTGCCTATGCTTGGGCGGATCCTTCTCATCAGCCGGTTGCGCCAAAATATGTGTATTTTAATGTTTGTTGAAGCATCATCGAGAAATTCCACCAATTTTCCCATGTTTCTCCAATGTTTCCTTGAGTCAGCATTACATGCTTTTTAAGTCCTCATTAAAGGAAAACTCCTTATGCATGTCTCTTTTTTGCATTATTTGATTAAAAAATGTGTATTTTAGCTTATCCTAAAGTTTCATGAGAAATTCCACCATTTTCCCCGTATTTTCCCAATGATTCCCTCCATCAGTGATACATATCTGGGTATTAGCGATAATATCCGTGATATCAATACAAGTTTCCGTATCCCCAGGCAACGATACATGTAACAATACTAATACTATGAACACTGTGTGTAACTATTAAAATATAATACTATAATATATTACTGTAAGATGATATAAGAGTCTCTCTCTCTCTCTCTCTCTCTCTCGATTTAATTTCTCACTCTTTTTTATTTTTTAGTTGGGGCATGCAACTATTAGAAACTCAATATGGTGGATGGAGAGAGAGGGAAGAAGGGGAAGTGTGAGGAAAATGAGTGTCTCTTTTCATGTCCAACTTGCTGGATGTGTTTATAGAGCTGGAGTTGTGCAGCTTGTTCAGAGAGGCGGGTTTAATCAGAGACTAGAGAGTGGCACATATAGCACGGAAGAGTAGGGGCTTTGCATTTGTGAGCTTTGGATCATTGGAGGAGGCAAAACTCACTATTTGAGTGGGGAAAAAGAAGTATTTTTTAGGGAAATAAAAATTGTTGTTAAGAAAGTTAGGTTTGGACAAGAAATCGAAGATGAGTAGGGAGACTGGAGTCACATGAAGTACTTAAGGCCTTTACTTCTCAAGTTGAAGAAAGAGATGTGGCGGCGAATGTGAGAAAGGAATAGGGAGTTTCAACCAGCAGAAAATGAATGGGGGAAGGAGAAGGCAATGATTGAGTAGTTGCATGGGCTGGAAAGTTAAGAGGCACAAACTTGGTTAAGGTGGAAACTGCAGGCATAAAAGATATGGTATTATTCGATGGAGAGGTGGAAGAAGTTTATGTACCAGCTTATGTCCTCTGATTGTCAGTCAGATTTTTTCACCATGAAATAGGGGACAAAGAAAGTCCATTCATGGAGATGTAGGGAGATGGGGGAAGGGAGGGACAGAGCCCATCTATTTTTCAAGCCTAAAATCAAGTCCAAGCCCAGCCCATGGGCCTAAAAATGAGACCCAAACCCAACTTGTCGCGGGCTTGGTCAAAGAGCCATCAGACTAGCCTAGCCAAGGTCTTCCGTAACGATAACAGTGACCGTAACAGCCACCATCGTTACCTTTACGATACTGGGCATAACGGCTATTACGGCCCTGTAACGACCGTTACGGACTCTCTTTTTTATTTATTGAAAAAACCCCCGAAAAACTTGTATTTGCCCTGTAATGTTGATTAAAAAGTATGAAAAACCTATATATGTCCCATAATAGACCATTACGGGGCTATTATGGCCTTTATAGGGGATGTAACATGCCGTTAACGGCAATTATGGGTCATTTTTTTCCATAACGGCTGTCACGACCCCGTAACGTGTAACGGTTGCCACCATTACTTTTACTTAATGAGCGTAGCCCATTGAAGGCCCTACCTGTAACCTAGTTTCAGCAATACAACTATGCTCAAAGGTGGGCACGATTCGACTCGATCTGGCCAACTCGACTTGTCCGACCCGTTCAGATTCGACTCAACCCGAACCGAATGGGTGAGTCGGTCTGAACTGAGTCGAGTTTGAGTTACCCAGTAATTTGATCCTGTTAGACTCGACTCGATCCAAAACTCGACTCGACCCGACTCTCTAACACTACCCGCCGCACCCTACCCCGACCCAATCCCAAACTCTCTCTTATCCTCCTCTTGCAAGCCCAGCAACCACCCACCACCATCACCCTCCTCCTCCTCCTCTCTCTCCTCTCCACTCCCTCCCTCCTTCAAGCCCGAGGCAACCACCCACCACCATCACCCTCCTCCTCTCTCTCCTCTCCACTCCCTCATCCTCTTCTTCCAAGCCCGAAAACCACCCACCACCATCACCCTCCTCCTCTCTCTCCTCTCCACTCCCTCATCCTCCTCTTCCAAGCCCGGAAACCACCCACCACCATCACCCTCCCTCCACTTCCTCATCTCTCAATCCGACTCGGTGCCAACTCGACCCGACTCGGTACTTCTGACCATATCAGACTCGGTCCGGATCAGTCCAGGCCAGACCGAACTCGGATCGAGTCAGGCATGCTGGACTCGATCTCGAGTCGGATCGAGTTCGGGTCAAGCCTATTTCAAAATGCTTTTTAAGTCCTCATTAAAGGAAAACTCCTTATGCATGTCTCTTTTTTGCATTATTTGATTAAAAAATGTGTATTTTAGCTTATCCTAAAGTTTCATGAGAAATTCCACCATTTTCCCCGTGTTTTCCCAATGATTCCCTCCATCAGTGATACATATCTGGGTATTAGCGATAATATCCGTGATATCAATACAAGTTTCCGTATCCCCAGGCAACGATACATGTAACAATACTAATACTATGAACACTGTGTGTAACTATTAAAATATAATACTATAATATATTACTGTAAGATGATATAAGAGTCTCTCTCTCTCTCGCTCTCTCTCTCTCTCTCTCGTTTTAATTTCTCACTCTTTTTTATTTTTTAGTTGGGGCATGCAACTATTAGAAACTCAATATGGTGGATGGAGAGAGAGGGAAGAAGGGGAAGTGTGAGGAAAATGAGTGTCTCTTTTCATGTCCAACTTGCTGGATGTGTTTATAGAGCTGGAGTTGTGCAGCTTGTTCAGAGAGGCGGGTTTAATCAGAGACTAGAGAGTGGCACATATAGCACGGAAGAGTAGGGGCTTTGCATTTGTGAGCTTTGGATCATTGGAGGAGGCAAAACTCACTATTTGAGTGGGGAAAAAGAAGTATTTTTTAGGGAAATAAAAATTGTTGTTAAGAAAGTTAGGTTTGGACAAGAAATCGAAGATGAGTAGGGAGACTGGAGTCACATGAAGTACTTAAGGCCTTTACTTCTCAAGTTGAAGAAAGAGATGTGGCGGCGAATGTGAGAAAGGAATAGGGAGTTTCAACTAGCAGAAAATGAATGGGGGAAGGAGAAGGCAATGATTGAGTAGTTGCATGGGCTAGAAAGTTAAGAGGCACAAACTTGGTTAAGGTGGAAACTACAGGCATAAAAGATATGGTATTATTCGATGGAGAGGTGGAAGAAGTTTATGTACCAGCTTATGTCCTCTGATTGTCAGTCAGATTTTTTCACCATGAAATAGGGGACAAAGGAAGTCCATTCATGGAGATGTAGGGAGATGGGGGAAGGGAGGGACAGAGCCCATCTATTTTTCAAGCCTAATATCAAGTCCAAGCCCAGCCCATGGGCCTAAAAATGAGACCCAAACCCAACTTGTGGCAGGCTTGGTCAAAGAGCCATCAGACTAGCCTAGCCAAGGTCTTCCGTAACGATAACAGTGACCGTAACAGCCACCATCGTTACCTTTACGATACTAGGCATAACGGCTATTACGGCCCCGTAACGACCGTTACGGACTCTCTTTTTTATTTATTGAAAAAACCCCCGAAAAACTTGTATTTGCCCTGTAATGTTGATTAAAAAGTATGAAAAACCTATATATGTCCCGTAATAGACCATTACGGGGCTATTATGGCCTTTATAGGAGATGTAACATGCCGTTAACGGCAATTATGGGTCTTTTTTTCCATAACGGCTGTCACGACCCCGTAACGTGTAACGGTTGCCACCATTACTTTTACGTAACGGCCTTTACGGCCCCGTAACGGCCTTTACATCACACCATGAGCGTAGCCCATTGAAGGCCCTACCTGTAACCTAGTTTCAGCAATACAACTATGCTCAAAGGTGGGCACGATTCGACTCGATCTGGCCAACTCGACTTGTCCGACCCGTTCAGATTCGACTCAACCCGAACTGAATGGGTGAGTCGGTCTGAACCGAGTCGAGTTTGAGTTACCCAGTAACTTGATCCTGTTAGACTCGACTCGACCCGACTCTCTAACGCTACCCGCCGCACCCTACCCCGACCCAATCCCAAACTCTCTCTCATCCTCCTCTTGCAAGCCCAGCAACCACCCACCACCATCACCCTCCTCCTCCTCCTCCTCTCTCTCCTCTCCACTCCCTCCCTCCTTCAAGCCCGACAACCACCCACCACCATCACCCTCCTCCTCTCTCTCCTCTCCACTCCCTCATCCTCTTCTTCCAAGCCCAGGAAACCACCCACCACCATCACCCTCCTCCTCTCTCTCCTCTCCACTCCCTCATCCTCCTCTTCCAAGCCCGGAAACCACCCACCACCATCACCCTCCCTCCACTTCCTCATCTCTCAATCCGACTCGGTGCCAACTCGACCCGACTCGGTACTTCTGACCATATCAGACTCGGTCCGAATCAGTCCAGGCCAGACCGAACTCGGATCGAGTCAGGCATGCTGGACTCGATCTCGAGTCGGATCGAGTTCGGGTCAAGCCTATTTCAAAATCTGATCGAGTCAAGTCAGCCCTAACTCGATCCAACTCGACTCGACACCCAGCTCTAACTGCACTACATTAAAAGATTCAAAACTCTGTGACAGTGCCTCCCTATAGTATGGTGATTTGAATTTTGATGTGCAATCCTCACGTTCATTTCGAAGTCTTACACATGTATACTATTACAATGCAGTCAGCTCTTCTTTATTTTCATTCCTTTTCCCTAGTCGATAGAGATTGATTCTACGGGCCTAAGGGTTTATGATGCAGGACAACTAACCACTTGCTTTAAAAGCTTGAACTAATAGAGCGTGGCGAACCAATCCCTTTATCTCATAGCCCAAGTTAGGAACTCGGCCAAACTCCCCTCGTGGGCCCCACTTTACATGGGTCTTGCCTCACACGAGTCACCCACCTCATACAGGTCGCCCACCCCGAGTATGCTCCCGCTTCACACAGGCCACCCTACTCGAGCTTGGTGTGAAAATGCCCTTGCATTAATCACCCTTGTTGAGGAGTCTCAAACACGAGACCTCCCGCTTTGATACTACTTTTGACGTAGGACAACTAATCACTTGTTCTAAAAGCTCAAATTGATAGAGCGTGGCGAATCAATCCCTTTATTTCATAGTCCAAGTGAGCCCCTCGGCCGAACCCCTCTCGTGGGCCCCACTTCATATGGGTCTCACCTCACACTAGTCACCTGCCTCACACGGGCCACCCACCCCGAGTGTGCCCCTACTTCACACAGGACATCCCACTCAGGGTATCCCAAATCGGTTACGTATTGGCCGTATATGTAACGGTAACAGTGAGACCCGTTACGCGATACGGGGTCGAAACGGCCGTTACGGAATTCTGTGACCGTAACGGTTGTTACGAGCCTTTAAAAAAAATAAAAAAAATCATACCTTTTTTCCTTTCTTTTCTTCTTCTTCTCTTTCTTCTTCTTCCTCTTCCTCTTCTTCTTCTTCTCGAGCAACATGACCTCGTCATGCTGCCGCTGACTGCATTTCCTCCCTCCTCCTCCTCCTCCCTCCTCTCTCTCTCTCTCTCTCTCTCTCTCTCTCTCTCTCTCTCTCTTCTTTCCCTTTCCCTCTTTTTTCTTTTCTCTTCTTTCCCTCTCCAATTTCCCTCACCCTTTTTTTTTTGTTTAACACCAGCTAGTAGCTGCTATAGGTACGTGTCACGCTAAGACGAGCGCTGACACTCCTCGAGCTCCGAGTTGTATGAACGGTTCAAAGGAGATCAAAGTTACATGGGCTCCACAATGATGTATTTATTATATCTACACGGTTCATCTATTTTTAAATATCATTTTAGAGTATTAGCCAAAAAGTGAATCGTATCCAAAGATCGTCTGGACCACACCAAAATAGTAGCGGAGATGATGATTTTCACTGTTAAACAAGTCGTAGGTCCTCCACCGTAACGTTTATTTTCCATCCGATCTGTCCAAAAGGTCAAAAAGACCTGAATGAAGAGGAAAAACAAATTTCATATTGATCCAAAAGTTTTGTGATCCCAAAAGGGGTTTCAATGGTAGACGTTCAATCCCCCACTGCTTTTTGTAGTGTGGTCCACTTGATCATTAGATCTGTATTATTTTTAGTGTCAAGTCTTAAGACGAGCTCGTCAAATGAATGAACGGTTTAGATATAACACATACCTCATGATCAGACCCAAAGGCCTTGCTTACATCAGATGAATGGCCTGCGCATGGGCTGGGCATGGGTTGGGCATGGTTTTGCAGCACGTGACACATGGGCCCCACCATGATGTATGTATTTTATCCATGCCGTCCATCCATTTTGCCACATCATTTTAGGTTATGATTCAAAAAATTAGTAAGATCCAAATCTCAGGTGGGCCACAGCATAGGAAACAGTGGTTATAGAATGCTCACCTTAAAATTTTCTTAGGGTCCACTATAATGTTTATTTTCCATCTAACCTGTTAATAGGGTCACAATGACGTGGAGAAAACACACATGTCAGCTTGATCTAAAACTTTTGTAGCCCCAATAAATTTTTAATGGTAGTCGTTTAATTATTGTTGTTTCTTATGGTGCGGTCCACCTGAGCTTTGGATCTGCCTCATTTTTGGGCTCATGCCCTAAAATTATTTGGCAAAATGGATGGACGGTGTGGATATAACACATTCATCACGAGTGGGGTCCAAAAAAATTTAATACTCGTGTACTATACTTCACAGCTCGAGTCCTACCTAATTCGGCTCTTAAAAAATTGTACACGAGACATGTATTAACTTAAAATTTACCAATTAAATTGTAGACTGTAATTGCTAACTCAAAATGTCAAAATCAAATTGTTTGAATAATTTTAATTGTTAATTTGTGGACACTTATTTTTTAAAATAGGGCCTTTTGAATTATTTTTTTTTTCATGATTCACTATCCAATAAATGTCCACCAATTCACAAGTGGGATCATGCCAATAAATTGCATGAATTTGAGGCTGATTTGGGGCATGGATTAGTCCTCCAAGTCAGCCCCAAATTGGCAACGCAATCGACCTAAATTTAATTTCATTTTTTAAAAGAACTACTGGGAGAAATGATATCAAATTGTTAAGTATATAAATTAGATATTTAGACAATTAAATATCTGAATTTTGTAGTTAAATTCAGGTAATCTGGTTTATGAATTCATCGGACAGTCTGATACAACTTCTTACCAAAGAGTGGACCGTTACACCACCATAAACATGTTCCAATTTATAAATGAATGCATATTTAGAATGCTTAGAATATTCCGGATTTAATTCATATTTTTTCATATTTTTTTGGCAAAAAAAATAATTTGCGCCTTACGCCCCCGTATCCGTATCGGTTTTGGAGGGCACCATTACGCCAACCGATACCGATACAGGACACCTTGATCCTTCTTGAGCCCGATTTGAAAATACTCCTACATTAGTTTACATCACAGGGGTCTGTCATTGCATTATTTTTTGTTTAGCTCCCCACAAAAATGAAATATGATTCAAATTCATGTGAATTAGTTGTACACAAAGGCTCCCTAAATTTAGTATACCAACTTCAACTCAAATATAACTATATGAACCCAATTTCATATTTCTAACCACATGTAAATCAAATGAAGTAAAAGTCAAATTTGAAGTATTCTTCTATGGGTAATCTATGCCATTGTGGTTTCCTTGGAGAGCATAGAATGGGTCAAAAGAGGGGGTAGATCATTGGCCATGTATGTTTGTTTGGCTAGTATTGAAGAGCAGAAGAAGAATAACGTGGGAAAAGAAAGTTTACTTGTGTAGAGGACCATTTGGTTTGTCAAGGTTTCTTTTTCTCGCTTAAGTTACACATGGCCGTAACTCATGCTTTTTTATTCACCCGAACTCATGTGATTGTTTCATGAGGTTTTCCATTATTTCTGGTAGATATTAGGTTTAAAATTTTGGTGATATTTTGTTTCCCTTTGTATAGATGATCTATCAATTGTTGTTTGTGACCAGCCTTTTTCCCTATCCATTGGTTGACCTTTTTTTACGGTCTTGTTCTTATGCTGTGTACAATATTTCATCTGCTCTAAAAGCTTAACAATATGGAAATTAATACATATAAAGTTTGCATGATTTATTTGTTTCTTCAACTAGCTCGCCACACCTACATGCAGACAAGCTTCTCTTGGAATCTTTTGAAGCCATATAAGCTAGCGGTGAGTTCCTTGGTGTGGAAGAGGGACCAACACATTTACGTCATCCGGCAAGTCTAGGTTGGGATGGCTTCCCATATTTTGATAGAAGCATCCATATTGACAAGCTGTTGAAATTGTTAATGAAGCTTTCATCTTGTGCATCTACATGGTTTCACTTTCGCTCAACTGATCAGATATCACTTTTGTAGGAAGTCGGCACTAGTCTTCTCTATTTCATAAATTATCACCCCAGTTCTTGTTGTAGCTGGATTGCATCTGAATGGTATCGTGCCTATTTTATATTTGAGGTCCTTATAATAGTTGAGGTCCTTGCTATCATATAGTCAATTTCAGTCTGTACTGTTTGCCTTTTTTAAGGCAAGAGATTTCTTTTCAAAGATTAAGGAATGAGGTTGTTTCTAGACTGGTAGGTTGTATTAGAGCGGGCCTGCCCCTATCACCTTGATATGCTCTTGTGGTCGCTTTCACGGGTATTTTTAGTATAGAGAGTATGTAACCCGGTTTTGAGTAGGATTAGGGTTGAGATCATTTAGAATTGGCAATCAATTCTGAACAATATGACATTCTGAACTCATGCTAGGACATTCCCTGCAACGTGCTACATCAGAACCTGGGTGTGGCGAGAAATGGGCAAGGGTTGGTTAGGGCGTCCCCTGGAAGCGACATGCCACAACAACGGCGGAGTTGCTGTAGAAGTACGAGAGGGTTCCCATGCCATTCTGGAAATATGTGCGTAAAGAAGCTAATATAAGAGAACAGAATTTAGCTTGTCACATGGAATATAGGAATATTGACAGATAAGAGTATGAAGGTAGTAGATACAAAGAAACAAAGTAGAGTTAACATAGCTTGTGTTAAAGAGACCAAGTGGAAAGGAGCCAAAACTAGAGAATTAATTAATATAAACTTCAGGTATATAGGAAAGGACAACAGTAGAAATGGGGTAGGGATAGTGGTAGTTAAAGATTCAAAGGATAAAGTTGTAGATGCCATGAGAGTAAGCAATGGGATTTTTATTAATAAAACTTGTGTTAGGAGAACAGGTAATCAATGTCATTAGTTCATGTATGCCGCAAGTAGAGTTAGACGATGGAATCAAGTGACAATTCTGGAAGGATATGGACAGACTAATGCAAGGAATTCAAAACAGAGAGAGGATATTTTTAGGAGGAGACTTACGTGGTCATGTAGGAAAAGAAAGTAGAGGGTATGGGAGTGTTCATGGAGGATATGGTTTTGGGAGAAGAAATGAGATGGGGGATTTTGCCCTTGATTTCTCTTTGGCATACAATCTATCTCAAGGAAACATATACCTTAAAAAGAGAAATGAATATCTAATAACTATCAAAAGTGGATCATATACAAACCAAGTAGAATTCTTTCTACTTAGGAAAACAAAATGATCAATATTTGAGGGTTGCACGATTATACCAAGAGAGAGTCTAACTGTTGTGCAACAAAGGTTAATGGTTATGGATGTTTATTTCATTAAGAGATGGAAAAAAGGAGTGAAGTTAGTAGGTGTCCAAAAACTGAGTAGTAGATTTAAGAGGAGACAAAACAATGTTATTCAGAAATAAATTAATGGAAGAAGGGAAGTGGAATGTTGAGGAGAAAGTAAATGTCATGTGGAATGAGATGACTGAAGTGCATTAGGAAAGTAGCAGAAGATGTTTTAAGAGTACATAGAGGGAAAAACCAATCATATAAGGAAACTTGGTGGTGAAACGACGATTTACTAAAAGTTATTCATGAGAAACGTTCATATTTCAAAGCTTAGCAAGGGGCTAGAAACAATAAAAATTATAAACAATATAAAAATGCCAAAAAGATTGCCGAGAGAGTATTTTCAGAACTTGTTAAATGACCACCACTCTGAGAGCATAGGGATAGAAGAAACCATAAACTCAAATGCCATCGGAGACCATAAATACTTTCATAGGATTAAGATATATGAAGTGAAAGAAGCTTTGAGAAAGATGAAAACAAGAAAGGCCCTCATGCTAGATGGTATACCAACAGAGGTTTGGAAGTGTGTGAGAGATATTGGGCTATTTTGGTTGATGAAGTTGTTCAACAAGATTGTAAAATCAAAGTAACTCTAAGGCGAATAGAGACCGTGGTACCAATTTGTAAGAATAAAAGACACATACAGAGCTGCACTATCATGGGATTATACTTATGAGCCATGCTATGAAACTTTGGGAGAGTGATTGGGCAAAGACAAAAGCATGAGATGAATGTATCAGAAAATCGGTTTGGTTTCATGCTTGGGAGGTCTACCATTGACTTGAAGGATTATATAGATCTAGGACTTGGTTTGGTGATCTAAACCATTAATTATATGCAGACCACCTTGGATGGAAACTTGTCAAAATTTTCAGAGATGGAAGCCCTTGGACGATTGGACAGTGCTCTATTGAATGTGGGCCATTAGTATACTTTCATATTCGTCTATTTTTGGACATTGTCCTGTGGAATATTCCAATCTGGATTATTTTTTAGACATCATCCATTCACAGTGGGGTCCATCATGTCAACGGTTGGGGTCATTGAACCATGGCTCCACATCTATGGAATCCTGTATGTCAGAAAAAAGTTTATTCCATCTCTGACTTGTAAATTTGGAATATGTCCTCTTAGGGCATCAAATTCCTCTCCTTGCATTAGAAAATGATCTGCTAGGAATATAGCCTGTCTGCCATATCCTCTTCTTTCTTAGCTGATGTGCTTTTATATGAGAAGTGAGGAGTGAGAAGGCCACTAGTGGGAGCAGGATGATGCATCCTACCTCTCTCCAAAAATTTATGTGTGAGATCTGGGCCATTCATAGGTGGGCTGCATTGCTTACGTGCCCCAGCCAAAAATAGGTCATTCCAGTTCAGGTGGGCCTGCTGGTTAAATAGATCTGCTAACTCTCTGCATCCTATGAACATTTGTGGCCCCATCTGATCGCTGGACACTCATAATTTTCAGGCCATGGCACATGCACTGTGCTGTCTGCCCGATGAGTGGCTGGATCCTCTGCACATGCCATATAGACTCGTCTGTGACAGGAGGTAAGAATGGTGAGCTCAAATCTACTTATTTCTTTTGATGCAGATGCTGGAGGAAACAGCTGATGATCGCAAAGGACGCCAGGCGAGTCGATGTTCTTTGTTATCGAGTTTGCCTAAGCCATAGGCTTCTCAGTGGAACTACAAAATTCCAAAAGCTGCATGAGGTAGTGGACACTGCAGCAAAGAAACTCGAGGCGGAAGTCGGGTCTTTGGATGGTTTACCAACAAAGATGGCACGAGGCATTGTCAACAGGCTCTCTTCCGGCGCGGAGATTCAGAAGCTGTGTGCTTTAGCAGTGGAGATGTTGGACTCCATGCGTTCTAGTGTGGTCCATCCATCCCTGGGTTATAATCTCCAAGGTTCGTGTTGGTTCAAACCTCTAATTATTCTAAAATATGGACATTGACTGGTCCTCCCGTAATCTGCGGAGGATGTGTCTCATTTGTGCAAGCATGAGAGGTCCAGTGTAACCCTACATGTGGTCTCACCTTTTGGTGATCCAAACTGCTCATAAGGTGGGACATGATTTGATGGGTGATACTTCAAAATATACCTAATTGAGTAATCCTGATAATCAGTTGAGCTCCTGTAAAATGTGGTTCTTTGATTGAATTGGTCCACTTTTTAATGGTTGGGATTATCTGATAGGGAAGATATTGGGGGAGGACCCATAGTTTACCCAAACATGCATCCCACCTGTCCTATGTCTGGGTCTTTGAACAGAAAAAAGAAGAAGAAGAAACTCACTATCCCAGTAGCCCATCCATACTGCTCATAAGGTGGGTCATATGATGGATGGGCAATACTTCAAAATCTGCTTGATTGGGTGTCTTTGAACAGAAAAAAAAAAGAAAGAAAGAACAGAAACTCCCTAGCCCATTAGCCCATCCAAACTGCTCACAAGGTGGGTCATATGATGGATGGGCAATACTTCAAAATCTGCCTGATTGGGTGATCCTGGCTATCGAGTTCCTGTTAAATGTGGCTCTTTGCTTGAATTGGTCTATTTTCATTTAATGGATAGGATCATCTAATAGGGAAGATGTCGGGCATGACCCATAGGTTACCCAAACATGCATCCCACCTGTACTACGTCTGGGTCTTCGAATGAAAAAAGTCCACAACCCATCAAAAGATAGGGGTATGTTCAGCCATGGCCAGTCAGGATGGGGACACACCAGATGAATGGCTCAGTTTACCTGTAGGCACGGCCCGCCTGAGTCCATGGGCAAATAAGAAGTCTGTTGTTACTTTTCATCAAGCATCATATAAAGCTCTAATCATATCTATCGTTCCAATGTGTTTGAAATTGCAGAAGCTAGCTTGTTGTCTCCCAGCATTATCAGCTTCGTGGACGTGTCCTCAACATCTCTCACTGTCGTCTTGGGTTCTGACGATGCATCATTGGAAGATATTGTGGGTTACACCCTTTGGCATAGAAAGGCTAGTAGTGCAGACTATCCATCGGAGCCAACATGTACTTTGTACAGGCCGAACAGGAGATTTTTCGTATCGGATCTGATCCCAGCAACAGAGTATTTGTTCAAAGTCGTTTCCTTTGGTAACACAAGGGAGTTGGGGAAGTGGGAAGTTGGGTTTCGGACGGGTAGTGCCTTGGAAGATTTTAAGAAGAATGAGGTGGTAGCTAGTCCAAAACCGAACTGTAGCGGCCCATCCAATCCTTCATCGGAGGGGGATGAATCTAATGATGCGGCATGCGAAGACCACAACAATTCACCTGGCAGTTATTCTGGTTATTGTAACAAATCCGAGATTCTCCATGCGGGGAAGTTGGTTGACTACATCCACAAAGAAATAAACCATGGAGCATTTGGCCGGAAGGAGGTCATGGGCCTAGAGGAAATTGCAGGAGACTCAGTTTCAGCCTTGGATGAGGAACACATAATGGGAGAAGTCGGATCAGAACCCAATTCGACAATTCAGACAGAGTCCCAGAGAGATTCTACAAACTCGACCGATGACAACCAGGCATCTGATGTCCCGAAATCCGAGACCAAGCACCCCTCAGAAGGTCAATTGCTTGAGGAGCCAAGCATTGATAACGAATCAAATGCGCCTGCCAGAAACGAAATGGAGGTCGTTCCATACGGGCAGTCTGACTCCGTCCTTCCTGTCACTCCATGCAAAGTTGATATCGGCAAAGATGGGTCATCAGTAAGGAGCGGCAGAACGAAAACTGGGGAGCCCGATAGCCGGCCAGCGAAGCCAGAGGAGCCACTGGCCGGCAGCTCGTCTAAGAAGAGAAGCGCTGGGAGATGCGAAGACACATGCAACCGAGATGGGTCTCTAGAGAGGGACTATGAGTACTGCGTGAAAGTGATCCGATGGCTGGAATGCGAAGGGCATGTCCAGAAGAACTTCCGAGTGAAGTTCCTGACTTGGTTCAGCTTGCAAGCGACTCCACAGGAGAGGAGGATCGTGAGTGTTTACGTTGATACGCTGATCGATGACCCAGCGAGCCTTGCGGGCCAGCTGGTTGACACCTTCTCGGAGGGTATATACAGGAAAAGGCCACCACCCGTGCCAAGCGGATTTTGCATGAAGCTCTGGCATTGAGGACTTTGACTGAAGGTGCACATCTTTTTCGTCCTACTTTTTTATTACCCTGACTCAATATTCTTCTCAGTCGCAGCCTGCCAGGACGTGGGTATTGCGTAATTCTTTGGATTACACAGATTTGAGCATTCTTCATTAGACAACCCAAATCAAGATTTTTGGTTTGGAAGTTGGATAGAAAGTATCTCATTGCTATTTAAACAATCCATTCTCTCATTGAACACTAGCTTTTCCTTTCACATAGAATACTTTCTTTTGGTCTTTTGGCAATGTTGTGGTAGGTGTCATAGATGCACTGTGATCAAAGTATTCTATAACGGTAATGGTAACAGTGGTCGTAATGGCCACCACTGTTACCTTTACGAGATGCGGGCTCTAGTGGCCGTTATGGCCCCCCATAACTTCTATTATGGTCTCTCTTTTTTATTGGCAAAAAAAACCCGAAAACCTGTATCGACCCTGTAATGGACTGTAACGGGCTGTTATGGGGGCTGTAACGGTCATTACAGGTCATTTTTTCTGTAACGGCTGTTGCAGCCATTACGATCCCGCAATGTGTAATGGTTGCCATCGTTACCTTGGCCTTTATGGCCCCATAACAACTTTTACGACACACCATGATTGTGATTGGTTCATTTTGGTTGCCCACCCAAAAATATAACGGTCCAAGATCAAGCTTTCTCCAACCATAATGTCTACAACATGTCTGGTTTTTGTGCGCCGGATTGCCGGACTGTTTATGCATGAATAGCAAGCCAAACTATGTTTGCATGAGAAGGATTGAGGGTTCATGGCAAGGTTTGAAGGGGCGCAGATCAAGTGTTACCCGGGTAACACCGAAGCAGGTGTTTTCCCTGACTGTTGGACCCACCTTGATGATTTGTTGTATATCCACACCGTCCATCTGTTTTTCCAGATCATGTTAGGGCATGAGCCCAAAATTAAAAACATCCAAATCTCCAGTGGAACACACCACAAGAAACAGTTGTCATTGACCATTAAAAACTTCTTGGGCCCCCTCTAAAAGTTTTGGACCAAGCTGGTATTTGTGTTTCCCTTCATCCAGGTCTACCTGACCTTATTAACAGGTTGGATGGCAGATAAACATTAAGGTGGGCCCTAGTTAGTTTTTAACGGTGGTGGACGTTCAATGACCACTGTTTCTTGTGGAATGGTCCACCTGAGATTTTTATCTCCTTTTGCCCTAAAATGATATGGCAAAAACAGCATGGATATACCATACATACATCAAGGTGGGGCCCCTACTAGGGTGTTATCCGGGTAACAGCTGATCTGCTCCCCATTTGAATATCGTCTAAAACTGGTATGGATAACCGATATGTAACAGTATCGCCCATGAAAGATATGGGTGTCTTGGACCCGAAATAGCCCGATATGTGGGGCATGCTATATGTTACATCTCAGACCAATTTCAAACCTAGGTCCATGGAACATGTGCAATACATCCAGGCTGTTTATTAGGTTGGTCCAATCGTGGTAGGGAATGGGTCAACCCATTTACTAAATGGGTCAAGATTTCAAGCCTTAATACGACCTGTGACCCAACCCATCTATCGTAATTGGGTCCTTCCATTCCAAACCCGGCCCAGCATAACCGCACGATCGGGTTAAGAATAGAAAATGGCCTGTGGGTATGTGATGAGCAGCCCAATTAAGGAATGCATACATCATATGGATGTAGTCAACTGTCTATTTATTTATTTATTTATTTATTTCTGATTTTGGGCCGGGTTGGGTCATCTGGTCCAGCACATTGACAAGGTATATGGGTTAATCGGGTTGGGTTAGGGTTCAACCCAAAGCCTGACCTATTTACTTAAGCGGGCCGTATTTCTATCCTAAGTCCAACCCACTTCCATTTCAGAAGCAGGTTGGGTTAGCTGAACCGTGGTCTCACCTAACCCATTGCCATTGCCATTGCCACCCCATAGGGACTCGGTTTGGTTGGTGACCCCAACACTAGGGCTGAAAGTTGGGCGGGTTCAACCCGACTGACCCGACATTGGGTTGGGCTTGGGCAGGATATATCGAGTCCGATCACGGGCTTGGGTTATACAAACACTAACCTGCTCGGGCTTGGGCAGGATATATCGAGTCCGATCATGGGCTTGGGTTATACAAACACCAACCCGCTCGGGTTGAGGTCTTGGGTTGCCCTACCCAACCCGAACCCCAACAATATATAAGTTATTTATAAATTATAATTGAGTATGGATCGTCTGTGTTGAAGGCATAGTAAATTTCAATGTTGTTGAGTCTCATTGGTCCACATCATTTCCGATGACTCAAGCTAACAAGATATGCCGGATTTCTCTCCCAAATAGATTGTGTGCGACACAACACGACTTTTAAAGGAGTAGTTTTCCTATATTTTAGCTTGTTTGTTTAGGAAAAATGAAGTTTTTTTTATGATAAATAACTACGTATATTATTAATAAAATTATAGATACAAAAAATAAGACGTGTATTGAAATATAATAGACTGATGTAATAATGAAAATATTAGCATGTATTTACCTGAACAATCCAACTAACCCAACCGAGCTCGCTTGGGTTGGGCTTGGGTTGAGAATTCCAAACCCGAGGTTGGGTTGGGTTAGGGTTGAGCACCAACCCAACCCAACCCAACCGACTTTCAGCCCTACCCAACACCAGTCAGCTAGCTGGTGTCAAAGCTCTGTGGAGCCCACCATGATGCGTGTGTTTTATCCACGCTGTCCATTCATTTTTTTCAAATAATTTTAGGGCATAAGACCAAAAATGGGGCAGATCCAAATCTAAAGTGGCTCACACTATAGGAAATAGTGGGGATTGTGTTTGCCCTTCATCCAGTATTGTGTGACGTTGTGAACAGGTTGGATGACAGATAAGCATCATTGGGGGGCCTAGGAAGGTTTCAACGGTGGACATCATTCTCCCTAATGTTTCCCGTGGTGTGGCCTGCTTGACTTTTGGATTTACCTCATTTTTTGGCTCATGCCCTAAATTTAGATGGAAAAATGGATGAATGGTCTGGACTGTCCACATGCATTATGGTGGGGTCTACAGATTTGACACCAGCTAGCTGGCTGGTGTTCCAAACCGCCTCTCATCCCTAGTCCCAGTCATGGATGTAGGGGTCGTTTGGCATCTCTATTAATAAGTTAAAGAGTTTATTTGTTTATTATAATAATAATAAAAGCTCTTATTTCAAAAATAGATTGTTTGGTAATTTTTATTTTAGAGTTTATATTTTTAGAAATTAATAATAATAATATAAAAAACTCTTAAAAGATAAGTGACGGGGAGGTCACTTTTTTTAAGAAACTAGTAAATATTTTATTATTTTATTAATTTCTTAGACAAGTTTGTTCTTAAACTTTTTAAGTAATTCTCATCCTGTCCTCCTCTCTTCCATTTATAATTTCTATAAAGTGGACCGCATGATGAGCAACCCATATTGAAGATGGGGTTCCACATAATACACCACCACATCAAATGTGGGCCTCACATGATGGACGACTCACATCAAAGGTGAGATCCACACGATGGATGATGGACATTAAAGGTGGGACCACATGATAGAAGGTAGACATCATTGGACTCACATGATGAACGATGCATATTGAAGGTTGGGCCCCACATGATGGACGATCCACAACAAAAGTGGGACCCACATGATAGGTGTCCCACATCAAAATGTGGCACATCAAGATGGACTATCTACATTAAGTGGGCCCCATATGAGGAAGGACCCACATGATGGATGGACATATGATCTACGAATGGTCCACATCAAGGTGGGGCCACATAATGCACGGTTCACACAAATATAGGCCCCACATGATGGGTGACCCACACCAAAGTGTGGCCTAACATAATTGACCATCACTGTTAAGTGGGGTCCCAATTGATGGAGGGTCAACATCAAAGGTTGGCCCACGTGATGGATGGTTGACATCAAAGGTGGGCTGATATGATGAACAATCCGTATTGAAGGTGGGGCCCCACATAATTTATGTGAATGGTCCACATCAAGGTGGCACACATAATGGACGGAGTGGGCCTCACATGATGGATGACCCATATCAAAGTGTGGCTCCTCATGATGGACAATCCACGTCCCGTGGGCCCCACTAATGAACGGTCCACATCAAATGTCTCACATGATGAGCGGCTCATATCCAAAGTAGTCCAACATGATGGATGATTCACATAAAAGGTATGCCGCACACGATAGTGGACATCAAAAGTGGGCCCCACATGATGGACAACCTACTTTGAATGTGAGGCCCACACAATGGACACATCAAATGATGGGTAGTGGACAGAGGGGCCCCACAAAAAATAAAATCAACATTGATGGTGGGCCCCACATCATGGATGACCTACGTTAAGGTGGACCACATACAATGGATGGTCTATGTCAAAGGCCAACCCCTAATGATGAATAGTCACCAGAACATCTATCTAGATTGCTTTTATAGCACAGTTGTTATAATCTACTTATTTTGGATAAGAGCTTTTCTTTTGTTTTAAAAACTTGATTTTATCCTAAGAACCTGTTTAAAATAAGAGCTAAAATAAAATGATCTTATTCAATTATAGTAGAGCCAGTCTCTTTCATCGTCAGGTGGCCTGCACGTGAAATTTCTGTCAGTGGACGGCCCTGATTTTTGCACCAAGGCATGTTCATGATGGAATCTTTTTGACGGACGGTGATGATCCCGCTCGTGTGTGCCATGTGGGACATGCATTCCATTTTCGCACTGGGGTACACTTTGCATTCATCATCAACGTAGGTTTTATTTTGGACCCATGACTCGATGGATTTGTTACGTCACAAACCGTCGGATTGGTTCACATGGTGATAGATCCAGACATTCCCAGCAGTGGGCCAGCACTTGCAAAAGGCTAGGAACGGACAGGGACTCTTGAGGGGCTACCCTGATGTATGGGTTTTATCCACACCGTCCATCCATTTTAACATATCATTTTAGGATATAAGCCCAAAAATTAGACAGTTCCAAGGCTAAAGTGGACCACACGGTGGGGATTAAACATTTACTATTGAAAACTTTTTGGGGCCACGGAAGTTTTGTATCAAGCTGATATTTGTGTTTTCCCTTCATCCAGGTGTGTGTGACCTCATGAACAGGTTGGATGGAAATTAACCATCACAGTGAGCCCTAGGAAGGTTTCAACAGTGGGTGTCAAGGTCACCGCTGCTTC
The DNA here is from genome assembly GCA_030180095.1 of Magnolia changhungtana. Classification (NCBI taxonomy): domain Eukaryota; kingdom Viridiplantae; phylum Streptophyta; class Magnoliopsida; order Magnoliales; family Magnoliaceae; genus Magnolia; species Magnolia changhungtana. The sequence goes on from JASAUF010000481.1 coordinate 920,576, forward strand.
ATATGGTGTGGTCCACTTGATCCTTGGATCTGTCTTATTTTTAAGCTCATATCCTAAAATGATCTGGAAAAATGGATGGACGGTGTGGATAAAATCCGTACATCACGCGACCCATCAGAACCCCTATCCGTTCATGGCTAGGGCCCGGTAGGGGTAGTAGCCAATCTGCGTCCATTGGAAGTCATAATATCCGTTGTTTTTTGGATTGGTAAAATATTTTAGATGAGCCTGATAAATGGACGGTCAGGATCTTTCTGCCAATTTATATATTTGCTATACTTCCAAGTGGATCCGAGTCGACTCAGACTCAGTCCTACCCTATCGTATTCGACACTACGTGCCTCAACTCAACTCGATACCCCACCTGCTTTTCCATGGCTAACTAATGCAGACGAGTGGAAAATCCTTACAGACCCCTGGATGTACCAACGTGGCACACGTGTGGAACATCTGAGCTGTCCATCAAGTGGGTCCCTATCTTTTAGATTCCCACACACACCCACGCTTTCACAGCACATGTTAGGATAAGGGCCAAAAAATCAACTACATCTGTCACCACATGTTATTAGCCTAAGGGCTTAAAAATCAGCTTCATTTGTCTGATGCATGTAGACATGATTGAAAATAGTGTAGAGAGTAATGTTTGCCCTCCAAAATTTTTATATTAGTGTGGTCCACATAAATCATGGAGGGGTGTGATTTTTGGTCCATAGGCCTAAATTTTTATGTGGAATCTAATGGTTGGAGTTAATTTTATATAATTATAATGGTGGCCCTCAAAAATCAAAGGTGGATATCTCTTTCCTAACTACTTTCTTTAGTGTGGCCCACCTAAATCATAATTCAATTTAATTTTTGTCTTGACTAAATATGTAATGGTAAGAATGGATCTTACCTAAATATCGCGCCGCCTGCCATTTTTTGTTTTTTTTGGGTTTTTTTTCAAACTATATTTGTATGATTGCAGAAGAGGGTACTAAGTGAAGAAACGTGCAACCTTGATTTTTACAGGGCCCACCATATTAATCATATAAAATCCACTCCAACCATTAGATGCCACATCAAAATTTAGGCCCTTATCCTAAAAATCAGGCTCATTCATAATTCGGATGGGGTCATAGCATTGGAAATAGTTGGAGGGCGATCATTGCCCTTTACACTATTTCAAAACATGTGGTCCATCTAAATCACAGATGGAAGTGATTTTTGGGCCCTTGGCCTAACACGAGGTGATGCAGGTGATGGTCATGGTGGATTTTAAGTAAACATCTCCATGGGGCTTACCGACTCAACCGGCTATTAAAATAAGGTAAGAGAAGGTAGTAAAATGATAATTACAGGAGTCAAGCTAGCCCGAAAAGCTCACTCGACTCGGCTCGACTCAGCTTGGATTGACTCGGCAAAGGACCCAGCTTTTTCCTGTTCAAGCCAAGTTCACCATGGTGTATTTCACTCAGGACACAACCGGCTAGTAATATATTTTAATAATATATTATATTATATATATATATATATATATATATATATATATATATATAAAAGTTTTAAAAAAAAAAGTTTTTACTAAAAAATCCTACCCAACCTTACTCATCCCCATTCTCTCTTTTTCTCTCCCTTACCCTGCCGAGGTAAACTCGACTCAACACGAACCACTAGCTCGACTCAAACTTGATTGGAAAGCTTTGGTAAACAAGCCAAGCTTCAATGTTAAGCTCGAGGGCGAGCTCGAGCTCGAACTCAAGTATAGCATGGATGAGTCGAGCCGAACTTGGCCCACCACGACTTGACTCGGCTTGATGTACAGCCCGAATTACATGAATTAATTTATGAGGCAGCTTTTTGAAAACCTGTTTTTTTATAGAAGTACTGGAATGTAAATTACATAGTAAATATGTAGTTGTTTGTAAAATCCCTTCTTTTTAACCATCCGTCCGTCACATACAATGTCCCCCATCAGATCAGTGGGTCATCTGGATTTTCCGACAAGGGAATCTACAGTGGGACCCACTTGGGTTATCCGTACATATGACGCCCTGAATCCCAAATCCACAGCTATTATTTTATTTTCGCATCAAACCCGCTCAACAAAACCATGCACTGTTAAGAAAAACCATGTGCTGGCCACATACCCCACAATCACTTCTTAAATCATTTATTTCATTATTTTAAAAGGTGGGGCCACCCCACTTTAAATTTTAAAAAAAAAAAAAAAAAATCATATCAGGGTTCGTAACAGAAAACTATATTATTCCAAATCAAAAGTATTACAACGAGAGTAGAAAAGCTAGATATGGATGAGATCATGCGTTCTAACGCATGGTAATTACGTACGTTCTAGCTACATGGGGCCCACCATAACGTGTAAGTTCCATCCAACCCGTCCAATAGATGTATCCTTCCATGTTAGGCGTAGGTACCAAAATCCAGCCTGATATATAACTCTGGTTCGCCACATTAAAAAAGCATCAATGTGGGACATTGCGGAAGGTGACGTCCCTCATGTACTATTCACATGCCATCCAACCCAGTCATCAGGTGCACCCCACCAGGATGAAGGGTCAAAACTAAAATCTGACCATTCAAAAACTTAGGTGGGCCGCACGATCTAAATGCATAGGTTTTAGTGGTGATTGTACATTTCTCCCTGTAGTGTACCCCACCAGAGTTTTGGATCAGGATTATTCTTGGTATGTACGGTGAACATGAGGAGGTGGAACAGATGCACGGTTTGGATTTTACATAAAAATCACGAGTGGGCCTCACAGAGCTCAAGTATCTTCATTAGGGGTGGAGTTGGGCTTTTGAATGACAAAAGCCAAGCATTGGCCCTGACGCTTGTTGTCAAAGGCCAGACAGCGGATGTAGGCGTTTGGGTACGCCTTCTTGCAGCCGTTGATCTCATCGAGGACTTGTGATGAGTCCGAGCATCCAAACATGGGCAGCTTCCAGAGCGTCCAGTACCGTCCATCATAGTAACCCGGAATTCGGCTGTTGGACCGATGGATGTGGCCCACCTTCAATGTACCCATCAATAAAAAATGAGGGGAAAAAAGTTAGAAACGTGTGTATAGAAAGACTCATGATGGGCCATCCGAATAGTCCTCTTCTCACACGTGCATGATCTGGGCCGTTCATCACGTGGGCCAGTGTCCCGAATAGCCAGCTGGTCAGATCATCAGATGGACCGAAACAGTAAGAGTATCTAACTGTACGTTTTTGGCCCACCTGTGGACCGGAGCAGTCTGCTTGTCCGGGCAAGGGATATGCGCTAGTGGGCCCCACGAGATGACGGTCAGGATCTTACACGTGGGATTTAAGGTGGGGCCCATGAAAAAGTAAGTAAAATTTGCTGGAAGGCATGTGATTGATCGCCACTAATGGGAGGGATTAGTCGAAATACACGTGTGCCGGGAGCGGATGAGTTGCTGCAAAGTAAAAGCGGTGTGGCAAACGCATAGGATTCATATAAATCTGAGCAAGACTATGATTGAGTTCACCACCATTTTGAAAAATGGTGGTTACCCATCCACCGTTCACGTGGCAAAAATCTATATCAGTCCTGCAAATGACGGCCCACGTTCGATGTAGCATAGCTTGAAATCACGCAGATCGATTGATCCTGACCATCTAATGGCTGGCCATGAAATAGATAATTAAAATAAAATCATCAGCAATCCAATCAACCGGTTCAGATTGACCTACCACTGAGATTTCAGGATACAGCTCCATCCACAGCGGTACCCATGATATTGACGGTCTGGATTCTTATACAAGTAGCAAATTCTTCGGCGGATGGGTCATCACCATTTTGAAAAATGGTGGTTAACTATCAGCATATCATACGAATCATTAATCTGGACCGTTGATCAAAATAGGTAAAGAAAAATACCTCATCAAATTCCAAACATGGGATCCACCCATTGGAGATCATGTAATCGATCTGCTTCGCAATCGAACTGTCCGAAAGAGGCTGAAGGTATGAGAGCGTCTCGTACTTCCTGTTGTTGATGGGATTCCACGTCTATGTAGTGAAAAACATCAGCTCGGCCCACAAGCCCGTGGGCCGTTGGCCCATTTCCATTTAAGGCCCATATATATATATATATATATATATATAGAGAGAGAGAGAGAGAGAGAGAGAGAGAGAGAGAGAGATCATGTACTTACCTTCATGCAGTGTGTTTTTGAGCCGTTGGATGTGGTTTTCCTGGCCCACCCAATTGTGTCCTTGGCTGGAAATAGCTGTTGGGAGGTGGGCTTCAGGCACAGGTGGCCTGTTCCTGGAAGAGAGGTGAAGACGGTTCGTGCAGACATTTTGAGAGAGAGAGAGAGAGAGGAGGGGGGGGGGGGGGGGAGGAGAGGAGAGAGAGAGAGAGAGAGAGGTTTTTATTGAAGGGGTAGAGAGGAAAGCTGAAGTGAAAGTAGAGTGAGTACATATTCCTGGTACTGACAATGTCATACAAGCTACACGTGTACGTGATCGTGACCGCTCATCAGGAGCTCCACCTAGTAGATGCGTTGTTTCAATTACCCGGGTCTGATCAATGGTCCATCTAACGATGGTAGTTAATTGAAACTAACAGTTCGTATCCAATATATAAGCGTGGCCCATTTGTGATTAGATCAGGATGATTTCTAAGATAAGGGTTCTTTCCTGTGGGATCTGGCAGATGAGCGGATTGGATCTCCCTCACGTATGCCATATTGCCAAATGTAGGAGGCAAATACCAAAAGCGTGTATTCCCTCGAGAACACTCGAGAATTCCTGGGAGGGGAGTTGCTGGGGGAAAAGGACAAGCAGCGGCCAGGGTGATGTACGGTTGGGAGAGATTCTGGGTTTCATAAGTGCTGGCAAGAAACGGTGGGTAGGAGGTGGGCTTCTTTTGGAGGTTTCCACCTTGAGAAAACTTTAATACTCAGGCAGTGTAACGAGATGATACGCAGCCATTAGAAATTTAACACGTGGCATATGTGAATTCGAATTAAACTGTACGAATTATAGTCCAGGGGAGTATAATATCTGATTATTGGATTGGTGGACATTTATTGGACGGTTAAAATGAAAAACACCCAAATGGTCCTATTTCAATTAATCAGAGGCTAGGATTGCTGAAGCAGGTTCCACAGTTTAGACGGTTTAGTTGATCGATGTGGGCCGCGTATACATTTTTTGAGTGCCTGCGTATCAAGCGTCACTCTGCCAGAGTATCAAATGGTTCCTCTTCCGCTTTTCGTATCATCACCTATTAAAACTGAAACGTACTTGTGGCCCACCGGATGACTGGACAGGCATGATTTCTGGCCATCAAAAATTTCAGTGGGACCCACTTGAAGAATGGAATGTGTGGGGAACGTCATACTCGAAGCCACCCTCCGACCGTACATACCTAGCACAGTGAGAGATCCAGGCCATTCACAAGACGGGACCTGGACTGTCATCGTCCACTGTTTCGTGCATGCCTGGTCCACCTGATGAACGGACCAAACTGGATTGCATACAGCACCTAACACCGTCTTCATGGTGGGTCCCACCTCATGGTTATCTCACACACTTGGCTGACACGTTCCCCACGTGCGGAGTCACGATGGGCCTGTTCTAAGGCTTGCAGTGGAACATTGTTCAGGATCACCCTCTGTTGATTCCAATCTATCCGTAGATCACATTGGAACTCGCTGTTGCCATGCATTGATCTGATTTCCTGCCCATTTATGGCTGTTACGGCATTCCAGGCTAGTGTTAGGCCCACCAACCTGACCCGGGCTTCAATCAAATAAATGGCCTGGGTGACTCAAGGTCATTCCTAAGATGGCCCACCTTCAGCCTCACCTCTTTTTTCAACGTGTAGGATCTTCAGCTTTGAGGACAATCAAATCACTGAAATGGGAATCAAAACCATCAGTGCTTTATAGTTCCTCATTCTTAAATGGAGGGAGGGATGGATGATACATGAACCTTTTTGAAAGGATAGCCCTAGAAAAACATGCATCAAATCCACCCCATCCATCAGATGGGACATCACAATTTCACCATGGATCCTAAATTAGGTGGGCCATGCCACAGGGAACAGTGTAAAATCATGCAATAAAACCTTTAAATCACATGTGACAAACAAATCTTAGAATGCCCTAATTTTTGGAGAATACATTCATCCTTACGTGGCGAGTCAGTAAGTGACAGTAGACCCAACACAATTTGGATGATTTTAATGGTGTGACGTCCCACCAAAACTGCCTCCCACAGCAGGCAACCTAACTGTTGAATCAACCTGATATTCAGCCTCCAGTGCAAACACGGGGTGGGCCTTTCATCACAAGCGTTTTGGCTTTTGAAATGTATGTCATATGGAATGGCCCTAACAGATGAAGAAGTCATTGACCTGCCTGAATGAACCATTGGACCACCAAACTCTATTGTCAGACGGATCATTAGGGCCATCCAATCAACATGGTTTTTGGGCCATGGCCAAATCATGCAGGTCAGATAATCACACACCACAAGAGCCCAAAACACAAAATTAACAGAGTATCACCAGACAAGACGGGCAAGGAAACTAAGAGGCTGTTTGGATCGTGGAAATTTACAAACTATGGCAAGGAAATCAATTTCCTCATAAGTGATGGTTTTCCTTGCTTATGAAAGACGAGATTTCCGGACAATTTACTCTCAAATTTTCTCAGAAAAGAACCATTTCCTTGCGGCACTAACAACTTACCAAGAAAACCATATCCTAAGAACTACATTCTCCAAAATTTTATAAGCTTTAAAAAAAAAAAAAAAAAACCAAAGCCATCAAACATTTGATTCGATCAGTAGAGACTCATTACGTCCATAAGTTTTATATTTTCTAATAAAATATATATAAAGAGAGTAGGTACAGATGCTGTTTAACTTGATAGGGAGCATTTCTTTCACCAGGGATGAGATTTTGACACTTGCGCAGTCATCAACCATTGATTGTCGACTTGAAATGGTAGTCATCAATTGTTGAATAAATATTGCCATTGTCGGTGTGGTAATTGATTGATTGCCTGGACCACATAAAATAACAACAGTTATATACGATTGGATGGGGAAATAAAGGGAGAGAGGTGGGCAGAGAGACTTACATGACCTTGTTCTTTGGTACCCCTAACTGCTCAACAATTCTATCCACATGTACCCCACTTTCTTTTGCACTGCAAGCACAAAGAGTCCACACATGTCATGAGATATAACAGTAGCAGTAAAAAAAAATCAGCACTTAGCATGTCCCAGGTGGGAGCATATACACCATACATGCACATGATCATGCAGAACACATGCAAAGGCACACTTACATGTGTGTAGGGTCATCACATTTTAAGTTAAATATAGTTTGTTACAGAAACACTTTAAACGCTGATGGAAATCTTGTAATAACTGACAAATTGAGTGTTTCAGAGAAGCTGCCAGTAGGCAGCTTTTGCTGATCCGAAGTGAGATCACCCTTGGGTGTTCTCCATCATACAAGTGCAACTAAACAAAGGGTTTGGAAAAACCCATTTCATTATTTAGCCTTTTTTTTGTCCCCAGAAATTGCCATACGAGCTATAAATTGCAAATTGCTAGAGTAAACAAGGACCCATATAGGAAGCCTTGAAAAGGGAAACAGAACTAAGAACAGTCTCAGATGGACGAAGAACTTATGAGGACACATTAGGCTTAAAGTACATTGTGCAGTCCAAGTGCATCCAAGTGTGGTCTAACTGCACCTAACTGTGGATGCACTTACTGTACTTAAATGCATTAAGATGAAGTCGGACACAAACTGTATTTAGATGCACTTAGATGCACTTTTGTATGTTAAGCTTAATATACAAAGCTTTGTATTGGATCCAGCCTCTTTTTTCCGTTGGTCAACGCTGCATCTACATTTGATACACTCAAATATTTGATTATATAACAAGCACCAGCTGTTATCCTTTCTATTTTTTTCATGCTCATTGACAATAAACAGTGGCCTATAGTAAGATGCAAGAAAGCTATAGCCACTGTATCAAATCCCAATTTGAAATTTGCAAACCATACTGGCCCATGGCTATGCACAGAAGCTCGTTATTTTAAAAAAGCCAAGATATTTAATCACCATGGGTATACACTTCCCTCTTCGGACCTTGGAAGTATTCAAGATACAGAAGCTGAAGATGTGACAGATAACTCACAGATTTTCAGGTTCATGAAAGATCGCCAGCACCATTTGATCAAAGTCGGTCCCAGTTTCAGCCATGCTAGCAAACTAGAAAAAAGAAACAAATATATGAACAATTCAGCTGATTGTATATGATTGCACACCAAGGACATTCATAGGAAAAGAAAAATACATGTTCTAAAATCAGTCCTTAGTCCTTACTTGATTTGGAACAGCAGCTTGATGACCTACCGACCCATTCTGAAAAGCGGTGGTCATGGCCGAATTTGTTTGGGGCTGACCTGGGCCACCACCCTGGGCCTTGTTTACATTCAAATGTAAAATTAATCAAAATGGGAACATAGATGCACACATGCAGCATGCATGTTCACATTTGCATAAAACACAGATGACACCTTATCTAGAGGGCCTACCTGTGACCTCATGTTGTATTGATGGACATGTATACACTCAATGAAGTGGTAAGCAATTTCATTAAAGTCAGTCACAGGCCTGGAAAAGCAGAACCAGGTTAAACTCTTGGCATATTGGTATCTAGCATCAATGATAGAAAATCTGCATGAATAAAAATAGACCCCTCATATATGACTTAGTACACCATTACACTTCATATTGAAGTTACAACACAACACATGCAAATAAGTTAACTGTATTCTGAAGGTGTCCCCATAGAACTGCCACCATTTACTACCGGATGTATTAATGAACTTAGAAAGATGAAATGGAGCTATAAGTTTTAAAAGCCCATCGTTCAAAGGAGCCTTGTGCATGGGTTGTGCAAGAGGAGCATATTTCCAGAGCTATCAGTTTAAAAGCTCATTGTTCTTTTGAATGAGCTTCAAGTATTGCATGTTGAAATCCAGAGTCCAAAAAATCCGAAATTCAGGATGGCTGACGTAGGATGTGGAGCAAGCACATTCCTATCAGAAATGGACCAGAAGAAGTCCAAAAGGAAATCAAACAAAATTTCAGCATAGTTCAATGGATCTAAGTCAATCGAGCAAACTGATCGAGTCGACCAATCGGGTTGATCGATCGAAGGAAATTCAGATTTAGGTGAAAGCTTATTGGACAATTTTTGCTCACTTTGATCGATCAAAACAAATACAATTTTATGGGTTTTAGTCTCTGGACATTTTTGCCCTATTCCACCATTCCGATCGATCAATGAAATGCAAAAATTAGCACATTTTTCAGTTTTTGTTTCTTTATTTGTTTAGGTCTTTTCTAATTGTGTCTTAAGGTTGATTTAAGAGTATTTAAGTATGCAAACTCATTTATTTTGATAGCTTTTCACAAAAATTCTCAAATTTCCCTTATTTCTCTTATGGATTTGAGAAACTTCTCTTGTGGATTCAAGGTATTTATCATTCGAGGAAGACAATGATCGTCCTCGTCACACCCTTTCCCTGCATCAATGGCATTGCAAATATCTGCTTAGACCAGACCTGTCATTGCTGACTACAGAATATATTCCTCCATCCCACTTTCACATAATCTAATTTGAAGAGAAAATTTGTACAACAATAAATGCTTGATTCTGATTTGGGAAACCTACATATTAGGCAATGGATGGTTTATGTTTGAGTTGTGAAGAATGTGGTGATTGTAAACAGAAGCACAATTCACAATGCAAAATCATGTTCAAGACTCTCATGGACAAGACAATGAATTCTGGAGTGGGTGAGGATCAAAGGCAGCAAGCCCTACTTAGTAATGACTACTGCAGAGATATTCGAGTCCATATCTATGATGCCCACATTCTTTAAAAAATACAAGAACATTGCAGTGGATTCGAACATTTGTGTAAGGGTACGGATAAGGAATCCAACTTGGATAAATGGCCAAGCATAGGGATAAGAAATATCAAAATTTTTTAAAGGAGGAAAGACAAGGAAAAAGAAAAAGAAAACCACGCTATTTGCACAGGATACTCAGATACTTGTATAGGATACTCAGATACTTGTATAAGGGCAAGGACAGTAATCCTACTTCATACCCAGGTAATGTAAGGGTCAAGAGAACCCTTCCCAATACATGAAACCACAATCTACTAGTATTTTGAATTATGGAACTGCTACATCTAGGATTAATAACTAACTGTACAAAATTGGCAACAAATTCAGCTTGTAACGTTGTTAGGGAATCATTTGAAGAGTAGAGAACTCAAGTCAAATTGATGCACACCAAATTGGATCAACTCATGTAAGAACATAGCTCATCATCATCATCTAAGCCCTTTCCCAATTAATTGGGGTCGGCTACATGAATCCCATTCCGCCATTCCACTCAACTCATGTAGAACATAGTTGCAAATGTTAAAAAGCTTACAATACTTAAATTAACAAGATAGAAAATGATAATATAATTCCACTCAACTCATGTAGAACATAGTTGCAAATGTTAAAAAGCTTACAATACTTAAATTAACAAGATAGAAAATGATAATATAATAGTTCTATATTGAATTTTGTAGTTTTAGGGTTGATTCTTTACACCAAATTTTGATGCTTTTGTACAACACGCTTCAGGTTGGAAACTAAAGTGCTCTAAATTTTTATTGAACCATTTTTTCCCTTGTTGCTAAAGTGCAAGCAAAACTCATATTAATCAATCTTTGGATTGATGGCAGGTTTATATCTTAGAGTCTCCCAATTATAGGACACCTGATGAGGACATCAGAACCTTCAAAGTTTATCAAAGACAAAGGCGGCCGACGAATACATCTTTATGGCTCGATGATGATTCGTGGCACAACCAATGAGGATTTTAAAAACCTTACACGTGTCCCTAGATTAATTGAAGGCCCCACATTAGAAGGACACACATGTAAGATGAGTTAAAAGACTGATCTATTACGGGGGAAAAAAAAAATTAGAAAGCCTTGTTTTACGGTTTTTTTCTTTTGTTATAGGTGTAGTTTAGTAATATTCTTTTAAATTTGAAGTTTATAAATAGGGTGCTTTCTACTCTAAACCTAATAATGTTTTTAATGAAAACTTAGTGCCTCCTTCTCTTCCCATAATCTTTTCTTCTTCTAACTTCTATTTCTAACTTCTATTTCTAACCCTTCAACCTTCTTCTTCTATTTCTAGCCCTCCAACCTTCTTCTATTTATATGCCTAGTCTTCTTTCTTTTTTTTTTTTTTTATCTATTGATCCTAAAAATCTAAGAATTGATCCCAACCCTCTTAGATTTTCCAACAGTCCCTATTCCAGAAATCCTTTGATTTCCCATACTAAAGAAGTTGCATTGACTGTTAGATTAAAACCATGCAAGATCAGGAGGTCCTATCCCTCACCGGATCCAATCCACGCATGATTTGAATACGATACCACAAGATTGTAATGATGGTCTACAACCATTGCATGTTCCATTTATTATTATCTTTACTATTATGTGAAATGTGAATATTTCAATTGATTTGCTTAGTTTACTTCGCTAGATAATTTTTGTACTCACGCATGCATTCTAGTTTAGACCACCTTACATCAACACCATTACCATAAAGAAAGTAAAAGACAACACAATTTTGGGTGCAGTTGTAGATCTGTGTTGTGGGACTACTTGGCTAATGCAAACTCCAAAGTGTATTTTGTGAAGTTTTTATACTTCCCTGACAGATTTAGCACCTTCTATAGGCTATAGGAGCATTTCAAACCAGTAAGGATTTCTTCCCACACTCCCCTATTTTGGGCAACAGTCATAACTGCCTATTACTGAATGCATGTTGCAAAGGAGGTGCCACAACATAGTCGTCACTAGCAACACCCCCTGCCATAACAGATCCTAAAGTACTATTTTGCATGCTCTGGTTTGTTGAGACATGTTGGAATGCTTAATTTTAAGCTTTTTCTCTTGCTTAACATGTGCACTTGATGTGTGGGCATCCCTAATGTGATTGACCTTGGTGACGATGGACCAAAGAGTTAGTTTTATGCCATGGAGGCTATTTCAGTACCTGGTAGGAGATCTGACTATCAGGGAAACTTCTAATGTTTCAAACATGAGCAAGAACTATTTTTGCTGTATATCCTGAGAATTTTGATCAACTCATCAAACCCATCCATGTTGTATTCAATACCCATATAGTACTCAAGTAACATGTGCATCTTGCCTGTGATGCATTCACCATTTCTAGTGGAAAAAACGAACCACTATGACTCTAAGGCCAACATCAAGCATTAAAAAGATGTGACTGAGTCATATTCAGATTTCAATGTGCCCCTCATCTATGAGATTCCATTAAATGTTACAATCAAGTTCTGAATTTGTGACATTCAGTATATAGAAGTTTGTAAATGAACTCATTAGTAAAGTATTCTGTCAACACTGCAAAAGTGACTCATGTGATGGTCAATAGTATAAAATTATCTCGAGACAATCTTATCAGTTCTCAACATTACCCAAAAATTGTAAAAGAACTATAAGCATGGTTTCATAGAAGAAGAAAACTAATAAGAACTGGTAACTGCAAATTTCAAAAACAATGAGCTGAAAACAACAAATAAAAAAGCACATGAGATTTCAAAAATGTCAAACTCATACCTAACAGAGAAGGCAACAGCTTGCCTTTTCCCCTGAAACCCTTTCAACTGACCATTAACTCGAACATACATCCCATTGCTAACAACAGGAGAAAAAAAAGATATGCATAAACCACACAATGCATAATGGCCCAATTCTCTAAAAATAAAAAATAAAATAACACTAGCTATTTGAAAAATAATAATTAACCGAGTAGCAAACTAAATAAAAGCTATCCTAAAGAAAGATGGGGGATTAAAAACTAACACCTCAAATTAAGCCTCAAATTTTATTTCAATATATGGCAAACATTTTTTTCATTTTGATAATTAGGGCCCATTTGGATTGAGGATTACCACAGTGAAGTAATGGAAAAGTACGATGATTACAAATTCCTTTACCTATCACCTAAAAACATCTGCATTTGACCAAGAATTGCCATGTTCGGTTTATCAATGGTCAAGTCATAAGGTTGGCACTTTTCCATTACTTTAATGTCAATTCATGAAATCCAAACACATTGATGTGCCTGTTTGAATTTGAGATTTTCACAATAATGCAATTGAAGAGCACAATGGTTATAAATTCCTTTAGTTGTCTCCTGAAAATATCTACATTTGACTGACAATTTCTATGTTGGGTTTCATAGTGGCAAAATCATAACAATGGCACTTTTCCATTACATTACCATGGTAATCCCCAATCCAAACAGGTCCTTAATGAAGAATAGAGAGCAATTGTACAAAATGAAAGCAACCAATCATGAAACACCAATAGCCATAGTGAATCTTGTCACTGTCCATTCCAATCAAATCCGAACAATGAGAGACAGGCCCCACTCCATCACACCATCTCTTGAGAGGCCAAAGCAAATGGATCATCTTCCAATTGCCCTCCTGCTAAGGTTGTAATTGTGTGTGTGAAAAGATCCACACACATCAAACTTCTACTACAGGTGTTTCAGAATGGATCATTTCCTGTACAAATAACCAACTACAGCAAAAACAAGGTGAAAAAAGGAACCATCAAAACTTACTTAACAGCAGCCATCTCATTAGATTCTGCCGCATCATTCACCCTGGAAATCCATTTTAAAATCGCAGGTTAGTTTCAAATTAAGGACCAAAACACATGAATCATCATCACCACCATCAGCAGCAGCATCCAAGCCTTGTTCTAACTAATTTGGGAATGCAAAACACATGAATAACAGTACAAAAGGTTTTCTTTTTCTCTTTAAAATAAAAGGTAAATAAGGTAAAATCCATCAAAACCCAAGCAAATTAGTGAGATGCTTTGAAACTTACCATCTATGAATGTCAATCCGCCCTGTCCCATCATCAAGACTAAAATTGACATCTGTAACCTTCTCCACTTTATTTATCACCATTCCAACCAGCGTAACCTTAAAAAGACCACAAGAAAATTAAGAATTAATTAGGACTTGAGGAAAGAAAATTAATGTATAAATCTTTTCATTGGACCATCCATGATGGAACCCAAATGGCTGCAGGATGATCCAGACAACCCATCAAGTAGATCTCACTCTGGACAAAAGAACAATCTGAAATCACATTGATGGTACCAACTAGACGCCTCATATTCCATTTTGAACGTGGCTAGTTGATAAAGGGCATCAATCGGACAGACAAGATAGTTAGGTCAACATGATATTGTACAGTTGCATTTACATGGGCCATGTCATGGGTGGGACAATAAATTTCTGCAATTAGCCCATTCATAATGGCTTATATACAGCTGCATCTTAAGATGAATCCTATCCTAGACAGCAAAATAATAAGGATTGACTGAGACTAGCTGCCCCATATCTTATTTTGAAGAGGGACAGTTGACAATCAAACGGATGAAATTGTACAATTGCCCATGCAGCAGTGTGGGCCACATCATGGATAGGAAAAGGCAGAGAAACTCAAGCAAGAGGTACCAGAGTCAGCTTCTAAAAAATGCATACGTAGATGAAAAAGAAAACCAATATTTTAAAAAAAAAAAAAAAAACCCAGAATTGGAGTCTTAAGAAACCCTTACATTGTTGACATCAACACCATCGATGAGGAAATTAGATTTCTCATCACTTGATTGATAAGCGTCGCTTATTTGCTTCACAGTTAACGGAAGCAAGCACTGATTGGCACGATTCTGTAATAAATAAATAAATAGCAGATTTCAGAACAAAAACATGGGGGATGAGATGATGGAGCCATTATTCACACCCACTCTTCTTGATTTGCAAGCAACCCATTTCCCATTTTCTTTGAATAGAAAGAGTGATGTAGTGTGCTATAGTGTGCTATTTAAATTCCCAAAAATGGAAAATGGATCATTTCAATTCCAAAACACAAAAAGAAGAAAAAAAAATGAAAAACCATGTACACAAATCAATCATGGCAGGTGTAGGTATCATCAGACCACTAGAAAATAAAAATCCAAGATACATTGCGAGAGAGAGAGAGAGAGAGAGAGAGAGAGAGAGAGAGAGGTATTGCTTACTTTAGCTGGAGAAAAACCCGAATCGGAGTTTTGATTGGCCTGAGAAGGCATGAAACCGCCTCCGGAAAAGAGCGACGCGCCATCGTACTGGCTCGAAAACATCTCTCTCTCTCTCTCTCTCTGAGAAGAGAAAACCCTAGATTGAGTAACGGATCGATAGAAGTGGAGAAATGGCGGGGAATTTGAAACCGTGGAAATGGAAGGAGACCGAGATATTTATAGATGAGAGAGATGGCTTCCCGCCATTTTCTATTCTTAATTTCTCTTTTGGAGGGAAATTGAGAGAGAGGGGGAAAGGGAGATGATTTTGGGAAGAAGAATTGTACAGAGGAATTCTCAAGTACAACGGGATGTATTTTACTTTTTGAGTATACCTCCGTCTTTTAGACACGTGGACTGTCATATAATCAATTTGAACCGTCCGTTAGGTCTTTTTCACTGTTTATGGCCTTATGGGTCACCATGAAAATATCAACTTTATCGGACAAGCCTAACCATCCGAACTTTCACATTCTTTCTCTAACCGTTGGTGTTCCATGACACAGATGGAATGGTTGTGATCATGCGATGAAGATGGGACCCACATGATGGATGCTCCAGGTTATTTGCACCATTATTTATATGTGTTATCCATGCCATCCATCCATTTCTCCAGCTCATTTCAGGGCATGAGCCCAAAAACGAGGCGGAAGCAAATCTCAATTGGACCACACCATAGGATATTTGGGTGATTAAATGTTTACCGTTGAAAACTATACGAGGGCCATAAAAGTGTTGGATCAAGCCGATAATTGTTTTTCATTCGTTAAGGTTGGTGTCACCGTATCAACGGCTTGGATGGCAAATAAACATTACAGTGGGCCTTAGTAAGTTTTTAATGGTGGGCGTTCAATTAAAGATGTTTCCTGTGTTATGGTCCACGTAGTAGTTGTATCTACCTCATATTTTATTCATGCCTTAAAATAATGTAGCAAAATTGGATGGACGGCCCAGATAAAACACATAATTCATGGGGTGTCCACACTATGACTAGTACCCACCTTGGGGGGATTGGTAGGAGTAAACTCTACGCGGGCCATGGATGTGTGTGTGTTGTCCATGCGGTTAATCCATTCTTTTCAAATCATTTCAGTGGCAAGAACTCAAAATTGAAGCGGTTCCAAAGCTCGACTGGACCAACATACGAAATGGTGGGAATAATGATGTCCACGGTTGAAAGCTTCTTCGGGCCTGCGGTGATGATTATTTCTTATCCAACCTCTTCGAAAGATAACCGAGACAGGGATGCAGGTAAAAAAACAAATATTAGCTTCATCCAAAACTTACGCATACCTTAATAAGTTTTCAATAATAGGCAATTTATTCACACTATTTCCTATGGTGTGATCTTCTTGAGCTTTTGGATACACTTATATTTTTTGGGCTCATGTCCTAAGACTATCTGTAAAATAGATGGACGGTGTGGATAAAAGACATAAATCACTGTGGACTCCATTCACAGACCACACTCTTGATCTGCACATGTATGGCCATGGTTAAATCATCTAGACCGTTGATCTGATGAACCCCACAATGAGTGTGCATACAACAAAATCTGCCCACTCACAATGTCGGACATTTTTGGACCATCGACGCTCTGGATCTTTGAATCCTGGGCCCCAATTTAAAGTGGGGTCTTTGACAGCATCCGGCAACGAATGTTAGCCTCTGATGCAGCTGCTGTCCAGGCTGGATCCGTTGTTCAATCGGGTCCCATGAATCGGAACACCATATTGGAAGGAGAAAAACTTGGATACTAGAGTGATGGATGATACACCGGCACTTGGAAATTACTTAGAAATTGCATACGTGGCATACAAGTAATTCAAATTAAACTGTCGATCCTAGTTTAGATGTATCATGAGCCAAAATTATTTACGCTTATAGGATTATCTTGCTGCGGAAATCCATAGGACGGTTAAAAATGAAAATATCCTATTGTCCCATTTCAAAAAACATGTGCAGCCAATCAGAAGTGATGGTTGTCAACCAATCAGATCTTGGCCTATGGCTTGGAGATGTTAGGTGAGTTACAGAATTTAGTTGGTTTAATTGGAATTGATGTAAGCCACATGCACAAGTTCTAAGTGCCTGTGTATCAAGCGTCGTACGCTACCAGAGTATTTAAAGCCGTCGTCCAACACCGCCTAGCAACAGCAGAGCTGCGAAGCTACAGCGCAGGACCTAACGATCCATAAAGATCTGGCTGTAAAATATTTTCATGTGGTGTGGTCCACTTGAGCTTTGGATATGCTTTATTTTTGGCATCAATCCCTAAAATTATATGGTAAAATGGATGGACGGAGTGGATAAAATACATAGATCACATTGGGGCCAAGGCCCCACTGAATTACTCAGTAGGCAGTCCGCTTCCATCTATAGATCCCAACATTCCATCAATAGCTTTGACAGTGCATTGTTGCTCTTCTTCCACTTCAAATTGACCATTTACAATCAGGAGCCAACGGCCCAGCATTCACCATCATCTGATCTGTGCTATAGTGTTTCCACGGTCAGACCAACCAGATGAACGGTGGATATAAAGTCGCCGTCTCTACCGCCTGAAACAACCATCCCATCAGCTGGCCATCCCTTTGAATCTACCCTACGCCATTACCTCTTTTTTATCGTTTATAATTTGTAGCCGATAACTCTGGCAAGTGGTGTTCCTCATTTAATGATCAGGACCGTAAGTCTGTTATGTCCCATCAGGTATAGAACCTGCCATAAAACTCCTCCAGATTAGACGATCATAGCCAGCGATTTTGCAATTATTATTTTTTTCATTTTAAAGTGGAACTTTCATGTATTCTCTTTAATTGTATTTGTACGCCACAACAGAAACGTTGCGATTCTTACTAAAATGGAATTTTCAAGATACTCTGCCCATTGTGGGGCCCAACAAACCAACGGTCTAGATTACTGAACCAGGGCAGCCGCTTGTCAGAACTTAAAATCCAAGCAAACTGGCCAAAGAACCTGGTTTGGCGGTTATGAATTATAAATTCATGTCCCTGGTATTTGCTCAAACAGAAGAGGATTACTGAGAGATTTTTGTGATCCCAGTGAGAATGTGCTCAGTATGCTAGGGTTCTCTGTTGGGACAATGGTTCAGTGACATGGCCCATTGATAAGCTGGGCCCCACCTGGGATGACCAGATCCAAAGATGCCACCAATCTTGGAACTTTTTCTCCATTTCAATATGGGGGATTGTGTACATCTCTCCATGACCACCTATTGCAAGCCACAACTTGAAAGGTTAGGATCATCCAATGGAGGTGATTTCTAGGTGACGGTCCATTCACGGTGGGACCCAGTAGACCAATGGTCCAGACCACTAAACCACGAGTCTCACCTATATAAAAACTGAAAACCTGTGCATACCATGTACGTCCTAAGGTATAGGAACATACAACTCCCCTTTGAAAAGGGAAGGGATTAGGCGGGGCCTGGCCTCACCCAAGTCAGTGCGGCCGTTGCTGCAGGGCCCACCTTGACATATGCATTCTATATCCACGCCATTCATCTGACTTGCCACTTTAGGGCATGAACCCAAAAATGAATAAGATCCAAATCTCAGGTGGACCATACTATAGGAAACAGTGGGAATTGAACACCCTACCATTAAAATTTAAATTTTACTAGGGCCCACCATAATGTTTATTTACGGTCAAACTGGTTGATAAAACCGCACATACCTGGATGAAGGGGAGAAAAAACAAATATCAGCTTGATCCAAAACTTGTGGCCCATTAATGATCAATCACTACTGTTTCTTTCCTATGGTATGATCCACCTGAGAATTGGATCTGCTTCATTTTAGGGCTCATGCCCTAAAATGGTCTAGAAAAACAGATGGATGGGGAGGATATAGAATACATACATCAAGGTGGGCCCCACAGTAAGGGCCGCACCTAATCTGCTCCCCTTTGAAAAGGGGTGCATGCAATGCCATGTAATGCAACTATATGCACATTTATATATTTTTTATAATAAAAAAAAGTCACAAGCACGCTCAAGGACACAAAATGTGCCATTGTACTATAAAAGATTAAAACAGGAATTCTACATTAAGACGGAGTAAAATTTATACAAGGGCGCCTAGCGGTCATAAAAGCGGGAGCGGCGCATCTGGGAACTGCAACATGGAATAGAGCAGACAGAGAATCAGTCCTTCAAGGGCAAACAAGTATGTTCGTTGTAAATTTCCAATCATCTTAAAACCACTCAACCACGAAGAAAAAAAAAAAAAAAAAAAAAGAAGTTAGTCAATACAGGAAAATATTTCAACGCATGCAAACATGTACACATGGATCTGGGCCCCACATCTAGTGGGCAGCACCGTGAACACCCCACAGTTCAAACTCGCACTAACCAATCACTATCTCCTGGCGTTTCTTTGCTGACGATGTTCAATTTTAACCATTTCTACCTTTTCCTCTCCACCTGCTTCGAAGGCCACCAGACGAGATGGCTGGGACTGCGTACTAGGTGTAATACTGAAGTGCAGTCCACCACAGAACGGAACATTAGATGGACGGTCCCAATCCACCTATCCCTCTGTCGTGTGTACATGGGAGGAAGGTTTTATGGAGTTTCCCCACATTTCTGATGGATGAAAATTAACAAAACTTACAAAAATTATGCAAGTCATTTCCCTATGAGAACTTTTCTAAGCACGCACGTGGATAATGAAGCTCACTCGGGTACACGCCACGCAGGTGCCAGCATGGCACATGTGCAGGATAATCCATCCATCATGTTGGTCCGACCTTGTACCCAAAAGTAAAATCTGGACCAATCTGCATGTTGGCCCAAACATCAGATGAGGTGGATGGATTTGAAAACTTCAGCCAAGTTTTTCTAAGCCATACTTCTGTTTTGCAAACTGTCACCCACCTGACTACAGGATCAACCTGATTCGTGGGCTAGGACATCAATAGTGGTGCCGTTCTGATAGTTGGATTGGATTGCAAGACCTACCGTGCCATGCTGGCTCATGTTTAGCATGTGCATGAGCTTTATTGCAAATGTGTGGTCTTCGCAAAGGCTCTCCCTATGAATCCCATATGTCGATCTCAGAGAAAATTACTGAACAAGTTGATGAAGAAAAGTGAGTATAAAACAAGGCACAGCTGTCCGATTGATTCAAACTAAATGGCCCACAGATTGATGACTTGGGTAAAGATTTATTTCCAGAAAGACCAATGATATTACAAACAGCAACTATGAGATCAAACAAACAAAGAAATGTTAAGATAGATGTTATACTGACCTGCGATGACTAGAGCTCCCCCTACTGACAACGCCTCTAGTCACATAATCATAATCAGTTTCATCAATTCGGTACTCGGCAATCTCAACAGAAGCCACAGAACTGTCATCCGTATTGGAAGCATCATAGCTCGATCTCCGACGTCCTCTCCTTGTTCTGCTGATTCTGGACCTCCGTCGGTTCCTTGACGTTCTAAAGTTATCAAAGACCTGATACAAGATACAGGACGTCCACCAATTTCCATTGTCGCCCGGGAAATCCTCGTACTCATCTCCCGTGTCATCATCCCCATACTCAATCACATAATCCCCAAGTACTACTCCATTCGGTACTTCTGAATGTATAGTACTCAAAACGTCTATAATTTCAGATGACTGCTGGAAGTTTTCCCAATCAAGTTGCCGGGCCGGATCTATTTCAGACGGCCGAGCATGAGGGTGTTGGACCTTAGCGTGATTTTGAAGCTCCGAGTAGTTTCCGAGGTATGAACAGCGTTCCTCCTGGCAGCACCGTTTCTTTTTATTTAAATGAATGCGGGCTTCATCAACAACAACCCAACCCGTAACTTCTCCTCTACATAAAGGGCAAGTCGGTTGGACACTAGTGTTTGTTGTTGTCGGCTGAGTACTTTCCTCAGATAGTGTTGCATCTGAAGCTGAAGGAACCTTTGCTGCCATTGACATCCCATTTGCGCTTTTGAATCGATCAAGGCAGTTTGAGTGTGTGTTGTCTGTGTCACACATGAATGGTCGGCACCCATTCTTGTAGGACGAGCACTGGAGGAGGACGCCATTGTGAGGGAAATCCAAACAGATGGGGCACGTCACATCTTCCCAGTTGGTATTCAACCGAACATGCTCTATATCGAAAGTGTTTGATTGCAGGCCCTGCACACAAAAGTTGTCTGTCGCCATGATAATCGTTGCAGGCCTTCATTCACTGATTTGGCTTGGAGCCTGACCGCAAAAAACTGCACATGATCTCAACAAGACACAATAAAATTTTATCTATATTTTCTAATCACAATATAGAAATTTTGATGATTAGACATTTAGGGCCTGTGAAAAATGGATAAAACTCATTTTCTTCCGACAGGGGCACTATAGCCTCAGTGCTTGTTGGCAGAATTGTGAACAGTCAGGTGGACTGCTGTATTTACAATGGGCCTGATATTTGGGCCATGATACATTGATTTGGATCATGCACAAGTGCCACCAATTGACATGAGTGGAAAGAGGTGGAAAAAGAAAAGATGCCTCCCAAACTCATTTCCAGTGAGAATGCCTCTGAAACTCTGTTTCAGGCAGTGACAGTGGAATAGCACTAGCAGTATTCCATTTAAAATGATAAAGGGCTGTCACTGAAAAATAACCTTAGTATTTAGTGTTTTCAAGATAGGAAACATTTAAAAAATAAAAAATAAAATAAAAATCCAATTGCCACCTAGGATAACAAATGTTGGCTGGCAGAAACATTGGCCAGTGTTCTCTCCATCAGTTAATAAAAATTTAAAATAAATAAATAAACAATGAAATCAGCAATCAATTTCTCCATTTTGGAACTAAAACCTAAGAACAGCCCCAACTTTGAATGAAATGATTTATTCATATAGTTATACAGCAACGATTGGAAAAAGGAAATAGGGAAAAAAAAAAAACTCATGCAACAAAGGATTTCTTTTAACTCGGCTGCTTTGAAGTTCCCCAAGTTTCAATTGTTAAGAGTGAGTTTCGATGTGCCCGGAATCGGGAGCAGATTAGACGCTTTACCAACCAAATTAAGATAGGCAAAAGAACAACTCCCAAGTGTTTTACCACTGCCTGCGATCTGGGGAAGAATTGTGTTTATTCCAATGCAATTTTGATTGGCACCAAATCGACTTTTTGGGGACTGCCTAATGCCCAGATGCCCCCAACGTCTTTAAAACCACATTAAGTCCCCTCACCATTTTGGGGACATCCAAACAGCTGAGTACAGAAAACCTACTTCCACCTTACAAATTTTACCTAAATCTCATCCGCTGTTCTTGAGAAAAAATAACACTTTTCATGGCTGGTTCCTCTTAAGTATGATAACAAAGCAATAACCTTGAACCTTAATGTTAAATCCTTCAAAGCCTAAATTGTTGACCTTAACAACGCTTAAAACCTTAGCAACTGGATCATCTGTACAACAAGTCATAAGGATGTCAAAGGACATATACAGACCAATAACCACAAAAATTGGTGGATATAATCCTTTTCTTTTTTTATGATAACAGATAACAACCAACTGATGTAGTCCTAATCCAATAAAGATATCATCATTGTCATTGTGGTCATCATCGTTTTGGTCATCTCATAGCCTTGTCCAAACCATTTGAACGCAGCTTTACAAATCCTATTTCACCAATCATTCCTAAAGCCCCACTGGTGCAAAGCATCTACTTTCACCACCATCATCTATGATGTAGGAACAAAGGAAGAAATGAAGAAAGGTCGGTAGAAAAAAAGGTGAACAAACAGAAGATGAAAGGGGTTCAGTGAGGGCCCACATTGGCAATAAAGATGTAGGGGCGATTCTTGTTTTTCTATTGAAAGCCATGTTTTCTATGTACAAATAATTCCAACTGGCCCAAGATCAGGCAATTCGAACTAGGATTTAGAGCAAGGTATTCAATAACCATAATGGTGGCATTAATAGTATAATGATCATTAAAGCCTCCATGACAACCGTCACAGCCTGTATCGGACCGTTACAGGCCCGTATTGGCCCATTATATCCCTGTATTGGCTGTTACAAGGCCATTCTGGGCCTTTTTTTCAGATTGGGCGTTACAACCCTGCAACACAACAGATCTACCATCTCTGTTATGTGACAACCATTACACACACACACACACACACACAGAGAGAAGAAGAAGAAGAAGAAGAAGAAGAAGAAGAATTTAGTTGATGTTGCTTTGTTTTAGGTTTATATTGCCTCACGTGAAGCCTCTTCTTTCTTCCTCTTGGCATGATCTTGAGGAGCCCTTTTCTCATCTTGTTCTCAGCAAGTGACAAAGCCTTCATTCACTTATCATTACCTCAATCCCAGTCCTTTCGCATCTTCCCACCATCTATCTTTTCCGCTCTTCAACCCTAATCAAGGTTCCTCAGCTAACCAAGAATGCCTCTAGTTTCCATAACAAATGTCCAAACCATCTCAATTGGCTGGCCATCATTTTATCACCTAATGAACTAGTCTTCGGTTGCTTGAAATGACCCCATTCTTAAATCAATCCTTCCAAGATTTCCCACAAATCCATCTTAGCATCCTCATCCATTGAGCTCCCATTCTCTGCTCATGTGGCTTTTCAATTGCCTCTCTTTACCACATATATGATTATTAAAAATAACACTAGTTTCCTAAAGTTACATTCTCATGTGGCAATCGCATGGCACTTAAGAGGAACATCTCCACATTATCCACCCAACTCTTATTCTATTGAAAAGATCATCTTCATTCTCTCCGTCCTTTTTTACCTTTTTCTTTCAAAAGGTAATGAAATCTTTTTATCAGAGGATGACAGCAAGTGCCAAAAACGCCTCAAGCAGCAAATAAAAAAGGCTAGAACCCAAATAAGGAGGAGAGAGAACACTCACCAGATCCCTTTAAACACGAAACCCATCCCAAAACATCTAGCTTAACCCTTCTAAAGACTTCATGCTTCCTGCACCAGCCCACAATGGTTCCAAAAACATCGATTATTTCTTTCACCCCAAAGAGCCCAAATGATTGCCAACATGGCTAATCTCCACACCATCCTACCTTTTTTACCAACCCACCCCGTGCCAAGCAAGAAACAGGTCCTCAATGGACCCTAGCATCACCCACAACACCTTGAAGGTGAATAGTCTCTCCCATACTTCTCTACCAAATTGGCAATGGATGAACAAATGATTTACCAACTCTAAGACCTTCATGCACATTACACAAATACTGGGGATAACCATTGACCACTTTTGGAGATTGTTAATTATAAGTACCCTATTTCTGCCTACCAACCAAGCAAAAGCCACTAACTTTTGACTTATAGACCCAAAGGCAACAGATCACTTCCTTTGAGGTATCTCCTATCTCCAATTTCAACTAAAAGGTATCATTCTATGCTTAGGCCAAGAAATTGTACATTACAATTTAGGTTTCGAATTTGTACTGGGGACCATTGTTTACTGATTGGGACCATCCAATCGCCACAGCCCCTGAGTCACAGCCCAAGTATTGCATGCACACCCGAAGGGCGAGCAACCAAAGGAAGGTCATGGGTGGATAGTTGCCAGGCAAACCACTAAGCACAAAGCACCAACACGCATGAAAAGTCATGCTTAAGTAGGTTGCTGCACAAAATAGCAAGGAACCCACCGACGTAGGATTACCAACAAGACTCACATTCCAACATGGTCAAGCCCGCAGTGCACCTTAGCAAAACTATTGTGCACTAGCCACAAAGAGGAACTAAAGAACCGTTGATGACTAGAGAATGCACTGCTAGATGAGCCCCTTAGGCACAAATGACATCACATGAATGATAATGGGAAAAAAATAAACATAAAAGATAATCCAACAAATCGATTTGTAAAAGAATGTTGAGTAAGATTGTAACAGTTCTCATGAAAGTGTGAGAGATCATAAGTAAAGGCCTAACTAAAAGGAAAATGTAAAGACAAAGGCCTGTATGTTATGTATCAAGGGAAAAAAAAAAAAAACTGACACTAGAAATAATAGAATCACCATTTGGAGTTAATAATAAAAATTGCAGGCTCAACCCCAACCATAAATCATAGCATAAAGATAGCTCACTACTAAAATTGTCCAAACACCACCAATGATCATTTGGATTTATTTTAGGAAAGAATGGAAATTTCCAAGATCCATACATATCAAAGCACGGTAAGGATTCTAAGAAACCCAGCCACAAATTGAGTAGATTTATGCACAGCATAGAAGTATTTTTCAACAAAAAAGAGGGCTTTTCTGCACATGAGAAGTCAATTATATTTGAGAAATATTTAGATAGATGGAAATGCAGATATCTATCGTTGGGAGGTCGTCTTACCCTGATAAAATCAGCGCTCTCAAACCTGCCCCTTTACTTTATGTCTCTTTTCAAATGTCTGACCTCGATCTTGGCAACTCTCGAAAGATTAAGGCGAGACTTTCTGTGGCACCGGAAGGAGAAAAAGAAGAAATTTCACCTTGTAGAATGGAAGGAGGTGTGTAAACATGTGCTAGATAGAGGTGCGGGGATTAGAGATCTCAAGAGAATGAACCAGGCCCTTCTCGGTAAATGGACCTGGAGACTCGGGACAGAAAATGGGGCCCTGTGGAACTTGCTAGTCCAGAGCAAATATGGCCATTCAGTGGGGGGTTGGTGGACCAAAGGTTCTTCGGCATATAGAGCTTCTACCCTATGGAAAGACGTCATATCTGTAAAAAATGAGGTTCTCAAAGGCATCGGGTTTATTGTTGGAAAAGGTGATAACACTCACTTCTGGGAAGACATTTGGGTGGGGGATAAGGCTTTAAAAGATTATTTTAATTCAATATTTCGTCTTGCTCCAAACCCGCCAATCTCGGTAGCTGACTGTTACTCTATAGTTGGGGAAGATATCATCTGGAATCCTACTTGTCGAAGAAATCTGCACAACTGGGAGATTGAAGACTATACGGCGCTTCTGGGGCATATCAACACCTGCAAGCCGGACCAAACATCTGTGGACAGGTTAGCGTGGAAATGTGACAGACTTGGCAAATTCTCCATTAGGTCCCTATACTCCATTCTCGACAGCAACCCCAACCCATTAGGCGAGTCAATGACAAAACATGTGTGGAAGTACAAAATCCCCCCAAAGATTGCGGTGTTTGGATGGCTGGTCGGTAAGAAAAAGGTTTTGACGATAGATAATTTAAGGAAAAGGGGTATGATCATCACCAATATCTGCCTGTGTTGTATAGCAAACGAAGAATCAGTTGATCATTTGTTTATTCACTGCCCCTTCACTAATCAGGCCTGGACAGTCATTCTAAAAGCTTTTGATATGTCTTGGTCCTTTCCTGATTCGACGGATCATCTTCTTAAAGCTTGGCATGGGACTACTCTAGGAAAGGAATAGAATACAGTCTGGAGAATGGCTCTTCTAGTAGTTTGGTGGGCAGTTTCGGAGGAAAGAAATGGCAGGTGTTTCAACAGCATTTCAAACTCGGCAGAATCCTTAGTTCACAGGGTTCAACAGTTCATAGTAGAGTGGGCCTCCAATTTTGTAAATTTAAACGGTTGTAATCTGTTTTTGTTTTGGAGAGTAACTGTCCCGCCATCTCAGCGAGCTGCTTCTCTCCCTCATGTTTTCTCCTTTTTTATATATAAAGTTATCGTTATCTCTCAAAAAAAAATAAAAAAATCTAGAGCAATAGTTTCTAGGGAACCATTAGTCAACCAAGAGCTGTTGTCCAAGCATCAACCGGTAGACTCATGTCCTAGGTGAGGGTCTACACTGTTATATACCCAGGTTGAAGAGAATGAAAGAGAACTACAACACCCAGAGTCACCTAGGGAAAAAAAAAAGAATATCAAGACTACTGGTAAATGGTTTAAGACCCACAAAGTATGATGGATTGATTAGTGTGACATTTAAGACTTTTTGAGGGCTAAACGGTTCATGCAGTGTTCACCTGACAATTCACCTAAGCTAATTAAGGAGTTTTGACCACTTTGCCAGAGTCACGTCTTTCCACAACAAATGAGCTCAACACAAGAAACAATAAAAGAAAGTACAGATAAATGGGGGAAAACCACACACACCTTCGAGTAAGGATCATTATCTCAATCAATGGGCAAACCAAAGCAAATCCGACTTCGAGATTCTGGTAAAGAACTACTGCGGCTAGTCCCTCAGAAGTCAGAAAGGAAGCAATTAACCAATCCCCAATCCGCCAACCGGACTAAACTCATCCTTCAAACGCCACCACACCCCTTTCACTAAACCTCAAAATCCAACAAATAACCTCAAAAGGAAGACCCCCCAACACCCCTTCGAGCAATCAAAGAACCACAGCCAATATGCACTAGATAACCAGAACCCAATTAACGAATTCATCATCAAACACCTCAAATGCGCTAAGAGAGGGAAAAAATCAGATAACATACATTCCAACACAACTCCTATTGAAATGAAAATTAAGGAAAGACGCATAAATCATGCAGTAACAAAAGATACTACAAATCGATACCTAGTTTCACATGAAAATGCAAGCCCGACATGCACGAATGACGATATCGCTGCAGAATTCGACGTTCTCGATTATTGGATCGATATGAACCAATCGGGGCTTCCTTTAGATGAAGAGATTTACATCTTTGACAGGAAATTGATAAGGAACTGAAGAAAAATGAAATATATGGTAGTGAAAATTTTAAAATTTTGTAAGAATCGACAGAGAAAGAGATTAAAAAAACAGTCCAAGGAAGGTATTTTTGTGTATTTTAAGAAAGAGACAGAGAGACAGAGAGACAGAGATCGAACCTTGCGTTTTCTTGCGGGAGAGTTGAGAATTGAAACCCTAAATTGTCATATCCAAAGGAGAAAAAGGCCCCATTCTCTTCTTTTTTTTATTCCATATATTCTGAGAGAGAGAGGCTGCTGGCAGGACTTTGGAGGTCCGATTCTCTTGGGACGGTCTTTTTGGCACACGTGGCAACGGACATAGGCTCATCAACAGGCACGTGTGCCTCTGTGAGGCTTGTTCACAAACACGGAGGCACACGTGCCAACATGGAGCACGTGTGGTAGATCTGTTCTTTCCATCTGGTTGGAATAATGGTTAAGGGCGTTTATAGTAGCCCAAGTCGTTTTACTGATCAGGTGGGCCACAGAATGTATAAAGAAATTAATAGACGGCTACGGAGTGAAATGGATGGAAAGATTTGATCAAGCACACGAATTGGCACAGGTAACTGTAGAAGTAGCCAACCTCCACGTGTCCCACTTTAGATGGTCGAGTGCACCAAAATCTCCGGGCAGAAATATCCCAACCCTTCACTAGGTGGCCCTACAAATTGAAGGTTAAGAAAGAAGACAGCAACCGTCGAAAGGGTGCCCTGACAAAATTGACGGTTAGAAAATAAATTAACGTAGGTCCACCTGCAAAACTTAAAATTCTAAGGTGCTGTGCAGAAAATCTGAACCGTCCACCCGTTTTCCACGTGGTAGGTAAATATTTTTTAAAAAAAAATTTAAAATTTAAAAAAAATTAAAAGAGTCAAATCCACCCAAGAGGAAACACTAGGGGTTGAACGCCCACCATTTAAACATTCTTGGGGCTGCAGTAGTTTTGTGTTAGGCTAATATTGATTTTGGTTTCAGCTCATCCTCATCCCAGTGGGAATGACCTTATAACCGGTTTGGATGGCATATAATCCCAGGTTTTAACGGTAGCCATTTCTCCCGCCACTTTTTATTATGGTGTGGCGCACTTAGTTTTTTATCACCTCCCTTTGGAAACGGATTAGCTACTCCCCTGACACCGCTGGTGGTCGGTGCTCTGTGGGACCCATCATGATGTATTTGTTTCATCCATTCCGTTCATCCATTTTTAAATATCATTTTAGGGAATTAGCCCAAAAATTATAAGGATATAAATCTCATGTGGACCACGACACAAGAAAACAATAGTGATTGGATATCCATCATTTAAATCCTCCTAAGGTCCACTATACTTTTTATTTGACATCCAATCTATTTATTAGGTCATAAATACCTAGATGAAGGGAAAAGGCAAATATCATCTTGCTCCAGTACTTTTATGGCCCCCAAAAACGTTTTAATGGTTGACATTCATTCAACACTGTTTCCTGTAATGTGATCGACTTGAGAGTGGGATATACCTCATTTTTTAGTGTAATACCATAAAATGATCTAAAAAAATAGATGGACTGCATGGATGAAACACATACATCATGGTGGGGCCCACAAAGCACCGACCACCAGCCATTGGCTGGTGGCGGGGGGGGGGGTAGCCAATCCGTTTCCCCTCGCTTTGTGAGCAGCTTATGTGCAGCCTTGGCCTTACCAAGATGGTGCACCCGTTTTTGTAGGGCCCACCTTGATGCATGTATTCTATATCCATACTGTTTATCCGTTTTGACTGATCATTTTAGGGCATGAGCCTGATAATAAATAGGATCCGATTCTCAAGTGAACCATACCAAAGGAAACAATGGTGATTGACCATTAGGCACAAAAGTTTTTAATCAAGTTAATATTTGTTTTTTTTTTTTCCATCATCTGTGACCTTATCAACCGGTTAGATGGCAAATAAACATTATAAAAATAATATAATAAACCTGAAGTTATATATATATATATATAGAGAGAGAGAGAGAGAAAAGGTACTATGCGCCCGAGCATAAAGCAGTCGTCCGTGAGGTCGAGCTGGGTGAGCCCCACCGTGATGCCTTTCGAACATCAACACCGTCCACCAGATGCACCATTCAATAATGGGCCTGGACGGCCCAAAATCAGGTCAATCCGTGACTCAAGTGGGCCACACCATCTAAAACCATAAGTATACATGCCAAAAACATATAAAAACACTGGTGGGACCCACCTGAGTTTTCCATGCACTTGAAACTTGGTCTGAACCCTCATTCAAGTGCGACACACATAATGGATGGGCTAGATTTTCAAAACACATCCCGGTGGGCCCTCAAAAATGGTTATGAATGTTTTAATGGTGCACGGCCCCTCTGCACTTCTGTATGTGGTGTGGCCCACTAAAGTCACGGATTGACTTGATTTTGGGCCTTGTAAGCCCACCATGGAATGGTACATCTGGTGGACGGTGTTGATGTTCGAAAGGCATCACGGTGGGGCCCACCCAGCTCGACCTCACGGACGACCCCTTTACGTTTACGCTCGAGCGCATACGGTCGTCCATGAGGTCGAGTTGGTGTGGGGCCCACCGTGATGCGGTTCGAAAATCTACCCCCTCAGTAAGATGCACCATCCCAGGTGGGGCTCACACGGCTGAAAATCACCTCAATACGTGACTTTTGTGGGCCACACCACGTACAGAAGTGGAGAGGGGCTATGCACCATTGAAACATTTAAAACCAGTTGTGAGGGCCTTTCGAGAGGTTTCTTCATGATCAAAACCGTACATCATGTGTGTCCCACTTGAAAGTAATTTTAAACCACTTTTCAGGTGGTATCCACATCTCAGGTGGAGCCCACCAAGTGCTTTTACATGTTTTTGCTTGTATACTTATGTTTTCAGATGGTATGGCTCACCTGATCATGGTGGACGGACTATTTTGGGCCGTCCAAGCCCAAAATGGGACGGTGCATCTGGTGGACGGTGTGGATCTTCGAACGGAATCACGGTGGAGTCCACCCCAACTCGACCTCACGGACGACCGCTTTACGCTCGAGCGCATAGTACCTTTTCCCACATATATATATATATATATATATATATATATATATATATATATATATATATATATATATATGTGTGTGTGTGTGTGTGATAGTGTTCGATCACCGGGAAATAATAGGGCGAACGGACGAGTCCGTATCATGCCTTTAGGTTTTTTGCTGGGCGGAAACTTTTTATAGGTGAATGGACTTTTTAGAGTTCGGCATCTGTTTAAAAGACCAAAATATTCCTTAACTGTTAGGGTAAGCACTTGAAAAAGGAAGGGTATTTTGGTTTTTTTGGGTTCAACCATCAGGTCTAGTTTGCAAATTAAGGTTTGCTTGCGGTGAGTAAACTTGGTGGGTGATACCTGAGGCCTATAAGCCTCAAGAACCTATAATATGGTACACATAAGATTTGGATATTCTTCATTTTTTAGCTCACATAGTGATTTGGCAAAAGGGATGGATGTGGATGGATTAAATACAGTCAGGTGACCCCATGGTAAGGACCTCATCATCTTGGGTGAGGCCCGGCCCTCACCTAATGGGCTCCCCCTTTGTTTTGGGCTCATATTTTAAATGAATGGAGATGAAGGATTGAATCGGCTTTATTTTTGGACTCACTGCTTAAAATAATCTGCAGGAAGATGAACACTGGGAATATAAAATATCACGTATATGGCGTCCTTCCCCTGCCTGTCTCTAGCCCGGAACGGACAGTCCTGTGTGATTTATTTGTTTATTGACTCTGTCCATCCATTCTCTGGTATCATTTTAAGGTATCTATATAAAAATGAGGCAGATCCAAAGCTCAAATGGACCACACCAAATAATAAGATTGGGCTGCATGAAATGCACAAAGCATGAAATGCAAGAGTCATATGTAGTGTGGCCCACTTGAGCATTGAATCTGCCAAATTTTTATGCTCTTACCTTTAAATGATATGAGAAAAGAGATGGGCGGCATAGACAAACAGATACATCACAGTGGGCTCACCCACAGAACTGCCTGGATAGAGACAGCGGGGTAGGACGCAATCCGCGTCCATAAAATGGATACATCAAAGTGGGCCCCACAATAAGGGCCGGATGTCTAGGGTGAGGCTGGGACCGCAACTAATCCGCTGCCCTTTTTCTAAAAAGGCAGCTGCCTTCTGTCGTAGCCGCCCCGTGGAGTAAATGGAAAATGGGTCGGTTGCTCGAGTGGGTATGTTTCCACTGGTGAGACCCACGACAAATCATGGATGTGTAAGATGCTTGGCCACGAGCATATTTTTTTTTTTAGGGATTTCATATGGTTATTACCGTGAGTCATGTAAAAATCAAGGGCATACATCTCTCTTTCAACTGTGTGTGTAGTGACATGGGTGTGTACTAACAAGCTAACTCGAAAAGAAATTTTTTTTTTTTTTTAAAAAAAACATAAAAAGAAAAGGCATACATCTCTCTTCCAACTGTTCTTTGGTGTGGCCCAAAGAGAATCACAGGCTAGCCTTACTTTATCTTCGTCAGGCGTGATAAGCACTAAATATCTAATGGTCGGTGTTGAGGCCGTTGCACAAAACCTTAGGATCTAGCCTCCTAAAATACCAGAATTATGAGATAATAAAACAATGAAATAAATCAAAGCAAAAATCACACGACACAAGATTTTTATGTGGAAAACCTTCGAAGAGGTAAAAACCACGGGACCTCGTTCAGATCAACAATTCACTATAAAATAGAACGTTACAACCGATCACAAGCACACACCGCTTGGATCAAACTTTCTTCACTCACGCAGGAGTGGATAAACAGTAAGATAATAAAGAAAAATGGAGATATCTCACCGATTACGATGACGTAGAAGCGCTGAGATGTCGAGTATGCAATAGATCAACTTTATGAGCAGAACCTCCATTCTACAAGCTTTATCTCTCTCTCTTTCTTTCTCTCTCACACATTTGATAGCCCTAAACCCTTTAGCAAACCCTTGTAAAACTTTAGAAAACCCTCTTGCATTACCTAGAAAAGCCCTAGGAACCCCTATTTATAGTTTAGGCAACTCCCTTCCGCACTATGGCGAAAACCACCTCAAATTTACGTAGTCCGCATAAAATCTGAACACGAATCTGCGTAACCTCGACTGGTCGAGCAGAGTTAAGTAGACTCCTAAACCGGTCGAGCAGCGCGGAAGAATAAACTCAATTGGTTGCTGGACTTTGAGTAGAGCACCACCCCTTGACCGATCGAGCAGAGCACTCGATCGGTCGAGCGACAAGGAGAAAATCCCCATCAAAACTTCCCATTTTCGACTCAGGAGGAATTCACCTTATTCAAGCCAGCCTGATTTCTACAAACTTCAAATTTGCCCTTAAGTAACGCCTTGATCATCATGTTTGACCCATTATCGTCCATATAGACCTTCTCAAGCTATAACACCTTTTGTTCCAAAGTATCCTTGATCCAGTGATACCAAATCTCTATGTGCTTCGACTTAGAGTGTTAACTTCAATTCTTACTCAAGTGTATAACACTTTGACTATCGCAATAGACCACGTCTTGTTCCTGCTTCAGGCTAACTTCCTGTGGGAACCTCTTCATCCAAAGCATCTCTTTACATGCCTCTGTGACTACAATGTACTCGGCCTCTGTCGTCGACAATACTACGACCTTATATAGCTTGCTCTGCAAAGAGACCGCTTGTAAGACCTGTCTCCTAAACCGTACTATTCCGTCGACTTCCACAATCATTCCTGTCGAATTCCGGCAACCTGCGACATATAATCAACGTTTGCGATCGATCCTAAGTCGTATCCTGTAGAATTGAGTCGGCTTAATCCGAGACTTGTATTATTGCGACCGCACCGTCGCCGCGTCTTACGCACCGATCCGATACCCTGGCCGAGAGATGTGGGCCGGCGTCTATTTTAAAGAAAACGCTACGCGTTGCAAATCCCAAGAGAATCTCTACAACATGTTACATTCATTAACCAATCAATCCCATCAATGGTCAAGTACACCATCACGTCACACCCATCCTCAAGCAATCCATAATCAAAAGTTTCTTACACCACTCATTCCCTTCTTACACAATCTACCCCAAAAGTCAACAAAATCTTACACAACTCATTCCTCTCTCACATCCATCACTTCATCCCATCTCTCTCTCACATCTCCTTACAACCCTCTATCTCTCTCTCTCTCATTTCCCAACACAATTCCAAGCAACACCAAGAGCACCACACGTCCAAGCATTTCATGTGAGAGAGAAAAGTGAGTTTGTGTATGGCCCACTTTCCCATCCCAAATCCATCATCCTAACCATTGAAACATCATCTTCCACCATCAGAGTGAGACACAAAGAGATTGGCTTTCCAACGGACCGAGAAATCGAACGGTGGGTGCTTCTATAAGCTAGATTTTCATATTTTTTTGATGGGCCAAGTGAGGCCTACCGATCAATGGTATGGATCTCTCTTTGGACCCTGAGTGTGGCCAATGGCCCACCTTGATGGGCATAATCATTCCATGATAGGGCCATTCTCTATGGACCCCATCATGATGTTTATTTCTAGTCTAAAAAGGGGTCATCTAGACCTTACATCTTGGTGGAGAAGGGATCTCCACCGTTGATCTTTGATTTGGTGAGCCCACATGCAATGAGACCCACTTGATGTATGATTGGATGCTTGAAATGGAGGGCCCATAGTGTTGGGGTCCCTCCATCACGCGTGTCCCTCTTTCTCTTTTTCTCTCCCTCTCTTTTTTATTTATTTTTGTGTGTGATGATATGGCCGTGCGGCCCACTTGGATGAACCCCACCATGAAGCATGGATTGAATCAAAGTCATTTGTAGGTGAGGCCCACTTTATATGTATTATATCCACACCACCCATCATTTGGTGGCCCACCTGAGCAAAGCCCACCTTGTACAAGTGTTCTGCCCGGATGTCCAGCGTCCAAGGACATCCCTGGACGTGAAATGAAAACACAAATATGAGCTTATCTCACAAGTTTATTGGGTGGGCCACTCCTACAGGCCCCACCTTAATGTATGGACTTAATCCACGCCGTCCATTCCTTTCCCCACTTCATTTTAGGTGTTGAGCCGAAAAATGAAGTTGATCTGAGTCTCAGGTGGACCATAGCCTTGAAAACAGTGTGTCTACCGTTCAAATTCACCCCGATGTTTTGATATGCCAAAATACATTCAATATTGAGCTTGTTTAGCTTGTCTTGAGCTATAGAGACCAATGGCGGGGTCAGATTCCACTCACACGGACCCCACACATGAAAAACTGCGAAAATATGCAATTTACATATATATATATATATATATATATATATATATATATATATATATATATATATATATATATATATATATATATATATATATATAACGGGCGGACGATAGGGACCCACGGTCCCAGCCGTGGGCCCCACCATGATATTTGTTGAATATCCACTCCGTCCATTCTGTGGGCCCCTTAGGTCTGTGGGTCACCCCCAAAATTCAGCCCTTTCTAAGGCTCAGGTGGCCCACATCACAGGAAACAGTGAGATTGAATGGCTACCTTTGAAACCTTTTTTCTAGGCCATAGAAGTTTTGGATCCGTTCATAAGGTTGTGTGACCTTATGAATGGATTGGATGGCATATAAGCATTATGGTGGGCCCCACGTGGGACCCACAGTGATGTATATGTTTTGTACACACCGTCCACGGCAGTGGACGGTGGAACCCATCGGACGCAGATTGCGTCCTACCCCCGCCCGGACGGTAATCCGTACGGGCAGGGCTCTGTGGGGCCCACCATTATGTAAGTGTTTTATCCACTCCATTCAACTATTTTTTCAGATAAATTTAGTATGTCAACCAAAAAATGAGGAAAGTCCAAGGCTTAAGTGGACCACAACAAAGGAACTTGCACTGATATGACACCCTCCGTTAAAACCTTTCTAAGGACCCACGTGATGTTTTTTTTACCATAAAACATATTCATAAGGTCATGTAGACGTGGATGGAGTGAAAACACAAATATAAGCTTGATCTGAAACTTCTCCGGCTCCCAAGAAGCTTTTAATGGTGTAAGTTCAATCCCCATTTTGTGGTCCACTCAAGCCTTGGACTTGCCTCATTTTTTGATTGACATACTAAATTTATCTAAAAAAATCACTGAACGGCGTGGATAAAACATTTACATAATGGAGGGCCCCATAGAGCCCTGCCCGTACGGATTACCGTCCGGGCGAGGGTAGGACGCAATCCACGTCCGGAAACCACCATGGTATATGTGTTTCACCCACACCATCCACGGTACTGGACGGTGGGACCCACCGTTATGTATGTGTTCTATCCATGCCATCAGCCTTTGATCAGGTGGCCCCCTTGGCAGGAGGTAGTGAGTATTGAACGTCAGCCATGGAAACTCGTTTTGGGTTGGCAGAAGTTTTGGATCATGTGAAATTTGTTTTTCCTCTTCATTCCAGGTCCATGCGACCTTTTCAACAGGTTGGATGGAAAGCAAACATTATGGTGGGCCCCACATGGGACCCACAATGATATATGTGTTTTATTCCCACCGTCCAGGCGAACGGTGGAGCCCACAGTGTTGTTTGTGTTTTAATTCCACTGTCCAGGTGGACGGTGGAACCCATAATGATGTATGTGTCTTATTCATGTTGTCCAATGACAGTGGGACCCACCATGATGCATGTGTTGCATCCAAACCCTCTGACCATTTTGAAAGCTCATTCTTGGGCATGAGCTAAAGAATGAGTCAGATCCACAGTACAGTAGACCCCACCCTTGATGCTTGTGTTGCATCCAAACCATCTAACCACTTGGCGAGCTTATCTTAACGGCTGGAGACTAAAAATAAGACAAATCTATAGTTCAAGTGGACCCCACCTTGGTATATATAAGGCCCAAGTGATTAGGCCCACCTTGCCATAATTATGGCCCATTGTTGAGGCTCACCTTAATGTGTATGAAGCCATTGTTGAGGCCCACTTTGATGTGAATGTAAGGCCCATGTTACGAGGCCCATTGTGATGTTTTCAAAGGCCCATGGGATATGGCCCATTGCAATGTACATAAGGCCCATTGATGCGGCCCACTTGATTTATATAAGGCCCATATAAGGTGGCCCATTTGATGTATCTAAGGCCTATAGGTCGAGGCTCAATGAGATGTATATAAGTCCATTGCAATGTGTGATTCCACATAGTTTGTATAATGATATTTTATGGCGGGTTATACCTTGGGAGCAATGTTGGTTTGATGTCTACATTGTAAGTACAATGTTGGTTAAATGTCCGCTTTGTAACTCCTCTTAGGCCTCATCGATAGGCTCATATTTGTTGATAATTCATCACTTTATAACATGCTTAGTATAGCTCCATGATTCATACCCATACGCATCACATGTATGCTTGAGATGAGGAATGTTTGATCATAGCATAAGCCGTTGGGTTGAGACATTTACGAGACTATTTATGAGACGGAGTGCCCCCACATGAGCGCGTGGTACGCGCAGGATTGCTGCATGATTTGACGATATAACTCATGCATTTCGCATATGTGTGACTTGATCACTGCATGCCCTAGCGACATTAGGGTCGTAGCCTCCACAGACACATCGTGGATGGTCGTATCAGATACCGAAAATATTGGCTCTAGCATTGTGGGCACTTAGGATGTCCTTGGGTGAAAATTTCAAAACCTTTTTGGTACCAAGGGATGCTCCAACGTCTAGACCGAGTGGATACACGAGCGCCCGAGTGCCGAATACCAGTAGGCAGCGTCTCCCACTGTGTCATGGTCGGTTGGAAGGGGGTGTGACCTTATCCGCCTCAGTGAGGGGGCTATAAGTTATGCTGAGTTTGACCAGCTCGCAAATGAGTCCGCTATCGACGAGCCGGGTAGGTATTAGTAGACTACTGGTCAGGCGGATAGTGTGGTCTCTTCCACTTGCTTGACTGTGTAGCTAGGGAGGAGGCAGTCAGTGTGAGGTATATTAGACTATGGTGATATCCAAAGAGGAACTGTACGGTTGTGTACTTGATGAGTACTGACATGCTTGTATTGCATTTCGCATATTACATTTGGCTATATAGGCCTCGCATCGCATGACCTTGATATGGTCGATAGCATTATGCCTTGCATTACATAGCTTTGGTACAGCTGACAGTATTTATGGACTTACCGCATATTTCCGCATTACTCTGATATTGTATACTTGACACTTGCCTTGCGCACACACCTACACCACCCTCTAAGCTTTTGTAAGCTTATGCACGACCGTTGAGTGCAAGTAACGTCGGACAGCAGCAGCGTTGAGGCAGGAGTGCGCATCTGACTATTTTGGAGTTTTGATCACCTTGTATTTCCCTTTCCGCATTGTAATTAAAGTTTTTGATATAGTGGATATGTAGTGATGTTGTTTTGTGACTTGGTATGCTTGTGGTTATGCTTCATTACAAAAAAAAAAATCATACTGAAAATTCTCCTTGTAGGATCCCAGGATCGGAATCTGGCGTATGAGCGCTAGGAGCCGAGAATGGGATACTACGGAGGCTGTCGACACCGGATTCGGCGATCGAAAATTTTGTGAGACCGTTCTCCGAGTTTAGGGCGTGACACCGCTCCCCTTACAAACATGAACAAGAACCTCGACGTAGACTTTCTGAAGTCTATGTCACATGTCATATCTGCATCTGTGTAGCCCTCTAACACAGGTTTTTCATCATCATAACATAGGCTCAACCTGGATGAGCTTATTAGATACTGCAGTATTCATTTCACCGCTATCCAATGCTCTTTGTCAGGATTGACAAGATACCGGCTGACAACATCAACCGCACATGCTATGTCTGGGCGCATGCACACCATAGTATACATTAAACTTCCTACCGCTGACGCGTAGAGTATCTTTTGCATCTCATCCACCTTTGCCTTCATCTTGGAACACCGTCTGTCGCTCAATCTAAAGTGATCATCCAGTGGAATACTGACCGACTTCACTGCATTCATATTGAACCGCTCCATGACTTTCTTAATATACTGCTCTTGTGACAACCAAAGCTTACTTCTGCTTCTGTCACGAGTTATCTCTATTCCTAGGATCCGTTTAGCCAGGCTCAAGTCTTTCATCGTAAACGACTTGCCCAACTCCTATTTCAGCCTATCGATCTTCTTGATGTCTTTTTCCATGATGAGCATGTCATCAACGTATAACAGCAGAACTAAGAAATCACCGCTTGAGAACTTGTGTATGAACACACAGTGGTCTGACTCTGTTCTGTCATATCCATGCTTCAACATGAACGAGTCGAACTTCTTGTACCATTGCCTTGGAGCTTGTTTCGGCACATACAAGCTCTTCTTCAGCCTACACACCATATGCTCTTTGCACTTGACTTCGAACCGCTCTGGTTGGTGCATATAGATCTCTTCTTCTAGGTCACCATAGAGAAAGAGAGTTTTTAACATCTAATTGTTCTATCTCCAAATCTATGCTAGCCGCCAACCCAAGCAACATCCGTATGAATGTCATCTTCACCACTGGTGAGAATATCTCCTCGAAGTCTATACCTTTCCTCTGACCAAACCCTTTCACTACAAGTCTGGTCTTGAACCTCGTTTGTGAATTCTTCTACTCAATTTTCTTTCTGAACACCCACTTGTTGCTCAGAGCTTTCTTGCCCTTAGGTAGTTTCACCATATCATAGATGTGGTTCTTATGCAAGGATTTCATCTCCTCTTGCATAGCTTTCAACCACTCTTGTTGCTCAGAGCTTTCTTGCCCTTAAGTAGTTTCACCATATCATAGGTGTGGTTCTTATGCAAGGATTTCATCTCCTCTTGCATAGCTTTCAACCACTCCCCCTTATGCTCGTCGGTTAGGGCCTCGGAATAATCTTTTGGCTCTCCCCTATCAGTGAGCATAATGTACTCATGCGGTGAGTACCTCTTAGACGGCTGTCTGTCCCTAGATGACCTCCTCACTTATAGCTCAATAGGTGGATGAAGTGGGGGTTACTCCCCCGGTCCATCTTCTGTAGGAACTCCATCGTTCTCTGCACCTTGGTGTACTTCCCGCGACATCAGGCACCAAGGGATGCATAACTGGATCCATGTCCTCTAGCTCACCTGAACTAGGCTAGTTCTTCTCTGGCTTACAAATGTCTTCTATACATTGATCTTCAAATAATACCACATCTCTGCTCCTAACGAGCTTCTTCTCGGTCGGATCCCACAATCTGTGACCGAACTTTTCATCACCGTACCCCGAGAACAAACACTGTTTGATCTTCATATCTAGCTTGAACCTCTCATCCTTTGGTACATGAACGGATGCCCTACATCCAAATACCCTAAGATGACTGTACGATGGATCTTGTCCAGTTCACACCTTCTCGGGTACCTCTCCATTCAATGGGGCTGATGGATACATGTTTATCAAATACATTACCGTGTGCATTGCTTCTCCCCAGAACGTCTTAGGTAACTTCGCATAGGATAATATGCATCTAATTCTCTCAACAATGGTGCGATTCATTCGCTCAGCCACACCATTATGTTAGGGGGTCTTGGAAACCGTCTGTTTATGCCGTATACCCAGGGACTTACAATACTCATGAAAGTCACCGATGTATTCACCATCATTGTCAGTGCGGATGCACTTCAATGATATACATATCTCTTTCTCGACCATAACATGAAACAATTTAAACACACCAAAGACCTCGTCCTTGGATTTCAAAGGATAAACCCTTTTTGTCCTTATAGGACCACAAACATAAGAATAAACCAAATCTAATGCATGCACTTTATTAACATGAGAAACAAATTTAATAAATGAAACTCTACGTTGTTTCCCTGATAAACAATCAATACGGGTTTTAAGATGTATATTTGTCACGTCTGGAATGAGCCACTTCTTTACTAGTAGTTGAAGCCATTTTTCACTCATGTGGCCTAGACACCTGTGCCACATGTTAATAGTTGAATCTCCCGCTGCGATCAACGAAACCTTGATGAGCTTATAGCACCCACCAACAAATCGGCTTTCATAGCCATCATCATCCAACATTCTCGTCGACATCAAGTTGAGGCGAAGGTCAAGGATATGCCTCACATCCCTGAGAACCAATGTGCAGCTCACATCGGTCTTCACGCAAATATCACCGACCCTTACGATCTTCGATACGCCAAAATTTTCCATCTTCACAGTCCCAAAGTCACCTGACTTGTAGCTTGTAAAGAAATCTCTGCGTGGAGTCGCATAAAACGAGACTCCCGAGTCTATTACCCAGTCGGTGTCCTGACTTGTAACAGTGAGACGAACACCATGATCTGCTGAAATAATAACTAAAACGTCGTCATCAGAAGCGACCGCGGTGGAGTCTGATTCATCTTCCTTCTCATTTCTTTTTCCTTTCTTGTCGTTCTTATTTTTACGACATTCATACTTATAGTGACCCTTCTTGCCACAATTCCAGCATTCAACATCCTTCCCGGTACTCACCTTGCATCTTAATTTTTCTCAGGCCTTCTCGCCTTTTCTGTTCTTTACTCTCCCTCGTTCTTGTGTCACAGGGGTCTTTTGCTGAGTGGACCCCTCCTTGTCTCCTTATTGAAAAGACAACTGGTTACTTGTTCTATGGACATCTTTCCGTCTGGCGCGGAGTTACTCAGAGACACCACCAATGTCTTTCAACTATCAGGCAATGAGCTAAGCAATAGTAAAGCCTGTAATTCATCGTTCAGGACCATCCTCATAGCAGAGAGCTAGTTCAATCTATTGCTAACTTCATTCATGTGCTCAGCCACAGAACCACCATCTTTGAACTTAAGATTCACAAGTCGTCTTATCAGAAAAAATTTATTGCTGGCTGTCTTCCTCTCATATAGCCCTTACAATTTCAGCCATAGGCTAGTGGCTGAGGTCTTCGTAGACACATGGTGGAATACGGAATCGTCCAACCCTTGTATAACAAACTTCATCGCTTTTCGGTCCAATTTCTTCCAATCATCATCTGTCATATCCTTTGATTTTGCTGATATGCCTTGAATTGGAGAATACAAGTCCTAGCAATAAAGCAAGTCCTCCATCTTAGCCTTCCATATAGTCCAGTTAGAACCATTGAGACTGATCATCCTTGATGAACCACCTTCCATAATTCAGAAGCGATCCCACTCCGTTCAATAAACCTGGACACTCTGATACCACTTTGTTAGGGGCCTTTGCATAGAACCTTAGGATCTAGCCTCCCAAAAACACTAGAATTATGGAATAATAAAGCAATGAAATAAATCAAAGTATAAACCACACGACACGAGATTTTTATGTGAAAAACCCTCAAATAGGTAAAAACCACAGGACCTCGTCCAGATCAACAATCTACTATGAAGTAGAACGTTACAGCTGATCACAAGCACACACCGCTTGGATCAAACCTTCTTCACTCACGCAGGAGTGGATAAACAATAAGAGAATAAAGAAAAACGAAGAGATCTCACCGATTATGAGGATGTAGAAGCGATAAGATGTCGAGTATACAATAGATCACCTCTATGAGCAGAACCTCTCTTCCACAAGCTTCCTCTCTCTCTTTCTCTTTCTTTCTCTCTCTCTCTCTCTCTATCTCTTTCTCACCTTTGATAGCCCTAAACCCTTTAGCAAACTCTTGTAAAGCTTTAGGAAACCCTCTTGCATTTATAGTTTAGGCAACTCCCTTCTGCACAATGGCGAAAACCGCATCAAATTTACGTAGTCCGCATAAAATCCAGACATGAATCTGTGTAACCTCGGCTGGTCGAGCAGAGTCCTTGACTAGTCAAGTAGAGCCTCGACCGGTCGAGTAATGCGGAAGAAGAAACTCAATTAGTCGCTGGGCTTTGACTCAAGCACCACTCGACTGGTCGAGCGACGAGGAGAAAATCCCCACCAGTCGAAACGTGACTTTTGATTCAATGATGGTCATATGAAATAACTGGGAGAGAGACATCTACCCTTGATTTTTATAGGGCCAATGATGGTCATATGAAATATGAAATCTACTTTAACCACCAAAATTTAGGCATGGGGCCTAACAATCAGGTCATTTGTGATTCAGGAGGCTCTATTAAGGGAAACGGTTTGGAGGTAGAGCTACACATGAGTTGAGTTAGCTCGGTCAGTTCGCTTGACTCGACTCGACTCGGCTTGAAACTGGATTCGGCCCGAGTCGAGCTGGTTTTAAGAGATCGGAAAAATAAATAAATTTGAGCTAAGTTCGAGCTTGCCCAAGCTCGACTTGAATCAACTCGACTCAGTGATACGGACATTTTGATCTTAATGTTGCTCGGCGAAATAGGTATTCGGGAGAAGAATGAAGAAACAAATCTCCGCAAAAAATAAAACTTTAAAATATAGGTATGCCCTCATGTCTTGATCTTAATAATGCTCACCAAGTGTTTGATGAAATGCATGTAAAGTGTTTTTACCGATTTACATTCGAAGTATGAGAGATTGAAGATGCAATCTATATATTCAAGAAAATGTCGCACAAGCTCGAGCTGGCCCGAGCAACCAAACCGAGCCAAGCTAGGGTTGGCTGCTGGGCGAGTCGAGCTGTGCCAAGCTCAACTCATGTACAAGTCTATTTGGAAGTAATCCTTGCCCCGAATAATGTTACCAATCATGTGGTCCACCTAAATCACAGGTGGTCCAACACAAGTACTAATTACAATCCATCCATCAGAGGGGCTCAACTGTAGGTACAAATGCTTAGCTCCAGAAAAAGGTCCAACTTTTTTTCTAAACCATCATACGTTTATAATACCGTGGCCCAACTGCTCTTTATTTTTTGGGTTGTTTCTCATCTATACGACTATACCCATCCAAGGTGAGGGCCATCATATAAACGGT
The DNA here is from genome assembly GCA_030180095.1 of Magnolia changhungtana. Classification (NCBI taxonomy): domain Eukaryota; kingdom Viridiplantae; phylum Streptophyta; class Magnoliopsida; order Magnoliales; family Magnoliaceae; genus Magnolia; species Magnolia changhungtana. Next base: position 964,431 of record JASAUF010000481.1, read on the forward strand.
CTGGATGGTTGAAATATGACCACGGATCAACATGATAATGTCCCCACATATCCAAATGGCAATGTAGCTGCAGAGTCGAGAGAAATTAACTGGTTGTGAATGTAATAAACAAAATTGATTAAGCAGACAAAATGCCTACTCTCGTTGAGAAAGGTTTTAGTACCACAACACCATCCAAATAATAAATAAATAAATAAAAACCAATGTATCAATAATAATACATCTCCATCAACGACACATGCTTCTACTCAAAGAAGGAAATGAAATAGGTTTCTCTTGATTTATCTTCTTTGCTATCATATCTAAAACCTTTTTTGCATCTCTCTACATGGAAAAGACTTTTAATCACTTTGTACTATATCTCCCCTGTCATGTTCTTCTCACAAAGAAGATTTTGTTCTTTTACCTACCTAACCTACCGATGGGGCTCTTAATACTCGAGTCTCTATTCGGTCTCCATCATTGCATGTTCCATTGCTTGTGCCTTCCTTGTGCTATTAATCATACCAACTCACTTCGTATATAATCTCGTGTGTAATCATACGAACTCACTTCGTATATTAAGATTTAGAGTTCTTAAGTGTCTAATCTCGTGTATTTTCACATCTACTAGGGGTGTTTGATTTTTCATTTCCTGGTAAATAATGATTACTTACATTAGGGGTGTTTGATTTTTCATTTCCTGGTAAATAATGATTAGTTACATCAATAATTTTGGCAGCATGCACTCCCCATGTGACATTGACACACCTACTAAGGGTGTTTGATTTTTCATTTCCTGGTAAATAATGATTACTTACATTAGGGGTGTTTGATTTTTCATTTCCTGATAAATAATGATTATTTACATCCATAATTTTGGCAGCATGCACTCCCCATGTGACATTGACAGGCACACCTTTTGTACTCCAGACCCGAGGGCTAAAAAGGTAAAAATTATGGGGCCCAGTTCATTTTAGGGTATGAGCTGAGAAATGAGGCGGATTCAAAGCTCAAGTGGACCACACCACAAGTAACATTGGGAATTGAATACCTACTGTTGAATAATTGTTGGGGGCCCAAAAGTTTTGGATCAAATTGATTTTTGTGTCATTCTATGTCTCCGTGACCTTATGAACAGTGACAAACAAACATCAATGTGGCCCCTATGGATGAAAACAGCCTTTAAACAAACATTAATGTGGCCCCTATGGATGAAAACAGCTTTTAACGGTGGGTGTCTTTAGGACGACTATTTCCTGTGCCTCATTTTTTGGCTCATGCCCGTGAAACGGACGGACAGCATGAATAAGTCACATACATCACAGTGGGGCCCACAATTTTAAGTGTGCCCTTTCCTGATCGATTTTCAATGGAAAAAAAATACTCACTAATTAGCCTCTTGGCAAACAGATGTTAGGAATCATTATTGCTTATCTATGTGTATTTACAAGGCGACTTGAAAAATTAGTGAAATTCCACCATTGGTCCATTTCCCTCTCCAAGTTTTCCCCATGCTTCACTCAGACTCTGACACATAATGGGCACATTGAATTTTTTTTGTATCCAAAGGGTGTCAGTGTCACTCATAGTGATACTTCGAAAACTCATCAGAATTATAGTAATTAAATACCCCTTTGCATGCGCACTAACTGATTTATATAAAATTAAAAAAAAAAAAAAAAGAAGAAGAAGTAGAAGAAGGAGAAAGAAATGTTACATGCACCATACAATCCAAATATACCATCTAATTCATGCATTAATAAAGCCAAATGTATAAAACATTTTCATAGGTATTGCAGTATAATATGCTGACACTAGCAAAGTGTTTCTTTTCAGCTCTGATCTCAGGCATTCATGCAGAACCATAATGCGCACCTTTTCAGGCAAGGGTCACTCACAACTTCTACATGGTGATGTGATCAATAGGGGACGTTCTTGGGGAGGTTTCTGATCACATTACTCTTCATTCCGATTTTCGACCGCATCATCTCCACTCCTGATCTTTTCATCTCCTTTAAAACTTTCATCCTCACAATCTGTTCTTTCGACTGCACCGTTGCTAAACCCATGCTCTGGTACCTGCAAAATTCAAACTTCCAATCACCGTCTATCGGGGTAATACATCCAAGCCAATGACTTTCTTATAATGGGTTGAAATGCTCCGGTGCTCTCAGAGCACTACATGTTATAGTGCTCCTAGTTGCAGTTACTTGTATTGGGGCACTTTGACTGTTCAATACATTGATGTAGACTGTTCATTTGGTCCACCCCACATTTCATGGGCAACCATGCAAGCATCGCAGAAATTTCAGTCAAGATCATTTACACAAAAATTAAGTCCAATCAACTATAAGATCCATCTATTTGTTAGAATCCATGATGGATTGCTTATGATCCTAAAGAATCACTTTTGTCAGGCAACTCTAAAGAACCACTTTTGTCAGGCAATCGTAGCCATCCCATCCACAGCTTGGGAAAAGGATGGCTATAAAAAATAAGGCCAAATCAATGATGGACCGGATCACCCAATCAGTAGAATTTTTGGAGGGTAGCCTGAAAAGACTTGATGGGCAATTCAGATCAATTGATTGGACCATCTAACTAAACTTAGGCAACTAGGAGCGCTATTAACTTAAAAAGTGCTCTGAGAGAACTGAAGCATTTCTCTTCTTTGATCTAACAGAGAATGGCTGAGATATCGGAACGAATACCAAGGTTTTCTTCTTTTTTCTTAAAGATGAGACAAAAAAGAGGCATCTAAGTACTACTGCCTAGGTACTGGATCTCGGGAGAAAATTCTATTATGATATTTGGATGCTATGATTTCTACACATTTTTGGGAGTGGATGGTTATTTTTTTAATGGACATAGCAGAAAGTGAAATGGGGCGAAAATTTAATTTCTCTTCATGGGCATTCATTGTTTTGGAGAGAATGACGAAAGAAAAGATATGATAATCAACTGCATTCTCCATATTTCAAGATGGGTTTGACGATGGTACGTCCCGGTGGATACATTTCCTGTGGCACCATTGGCTATTGGCTGGCACATCCCCTTTCTTTGCCGCCTATATCGCAGCATCCATCGAGGTGGGCTGAAGATCATGCCACAAAGATGACTGTGGGTACTCTTGGAATTGCAAACAAATAGCTGAAGAGAACCATACTTTGTTGATGAGTTCTCTCTATTTCCCTTCATGTAGAAAATGACAAAAACAAAAAAGGATAGCTTTTGAAAGGAAGAGTGAAATAAGAGAGATGAGGGGTTTCAGTCATGGCTGGAATAGGCAGCCCAAAATAGAGACAGCACATACATTAAGTTATATAACAAGGAAAACCAAGAAAGACAGCTCATATATTAAGTTATACAACAAGGAAAACCAAGAAAGACACGAGGGCTGAAGACGAGGACAGGACAAAAGAAGGGAGCTACCAATGCCAAATAAAGAAATAAATGAACAAACGATTAAACATGTATATATTGCCAGAAATCAGATGTAATGACTTCTCAAAGGCAAAGGACAAAATCAAAATTTTCTGAGTGGCTTTCTAATTGTTATTGCCAGCATCACCAATTTCTATCAACAAGGATTACGTGAAGGCAGTTTCATCAGTTCTATTTTTAAGAGACAGAATGATAAAAGCAGCAAATACCTTGATGCCAATGAAATAGCAAGGGCAATATCTCTTTCAAGAGATGGCCGTGGTTTCTGGCGATAGTACCGCAGAAATTCACGAGAACCAAGAGCCTTGACAGATATCCCGCTATCCGTTTTTCTTGTTATTACAAGCTCGGACCCACCAGTTCCCAGTTCGACAGCATCGGTTATTTCATCTGACACTACCAACTGTTTTCCATCCGAATCCACATAACTACCAAAAGAAACAACAAACCAACACAATCAAATTAAAAGCAATATTATGGGATAAATGCACGCAAGTGAGAAAACAGCTGCTGAAATCATAAAACAACTTGTCGAGCTGGTTCAATTTAAGAAAGAACAAACCAGCAATTGATATAAACAGAAACTAGCAGTGAAGAAAAGAGAAATATGATAATAAGACACAGAAACCATTAAGAAGGTTGCCAGTTTAATTAGCAATAACGGGGAACACAAGATGCAGCAATTATAACACGGATCAAGAAAAATCATAGTAGAAGAAAGCTGATTCTGGAACCAACTCTGCTCAAAGTGATATAAACAATTGCCAACACAACTTGAAGTCAAGAAAAAATATAAAGCGAGGCATGAAACCACTGCACCAAAATACTTTCCACTCCTACTTCCATTAGAGGCTATAAAGGGAAATGGGGATTATCTTTCTTTTCTTCTTTTTTCTTTTCTTAATCAGGAATGAATGCTTTATTAAACGAGAAAAGCCTGAAAGCAAAGTTAAGGCATTACAAGAAACATCCGACCACCCAAGAGGGACACCTCCCAGACTAGAAGTCGGAAAGAAAACGGAGGCCCCAGCCAATGAGCAAACACATGAAATGGTAATGAAGAGCAAAAATGAGCAAATGAAGGAGAGACACCTCCCAGAAATGGGATTCTCTGTTTGATGCCCTTCACAAAAATGACAATGAAGAACAGGAACAGTGAAATGTTTCTGGGATTAGTTTTATTTGAAAGATGTCCAAGAGAAGTAAAACATTTTGTGATTGCTAATATCTAATTGAACCAGCATAATTACCGAAGACAACATTAAAACATGCTGTCTACCCAAAGTCTACTAAAGTAATTTAGCAATTCGTTGAAAAAAGGATGCAGAAAACAAGTAAATGCCTTCTGATATGCCATTATAATGACGAACACAAATTTAAACACAGGTTCAAAAAGTAGGCAAGGAGATTATGAGAAGATAAAAACCTGCTGCTGTAATCATAAAATTCTTCCAACTCTGCTTCCTCATCATCACCTCCATCCCCATAGCGTACTTTGCAGTGACCTTTTGCTATCATATGCTTCCTCACCGCTTCCAAGCTCAGAAAAGGTTGGCACCTATCATTGCAGTACAAACACATGAAATCTCTTTTGACCTGGAAGACAAGGCAAGAAATCATAAGGTTATAAACATTTTAAAAGAATGAATTGCAACAAATGACATTTTAAAACTCGCGGAAACTAATGATTTTTGCTCGAGAATGAATCAAGTTGCCTACGAAACATTTATGCTTTGTTGATTCGAGCAGAAACTGAACAAAGTCCAATGGTTTCATCATCAGGCTAGCCATACTCTAAACATGAGTTTTAAAACATTGGCGACAGTAAATGTATCTTGATACCTTAAGACCAACATATGTAAGGAGGCCCTCAGGATCCTTCAGATACTCGATATCCGGGATGAAAAACCCATGCTGTTTGTGCATGTGAACTATGCAGCTTTCTATGGTTTTGTGCTTTAGATCACAGATAAAGCACAATGAAGGATCCAACTCTTCATCATCTGGCTCCACTGCAGATCTAGATGTCGGTTCACTCACATCAAGATCCATTAAGGAATCCGTGGCCTCACCAACCAATTCATCATCTGGATCAACCTCAACCCATTCATCTCCACTATCTTCACTCTCTTCGCTCTCCAATTCTCTTGGGATTAGAGGCTTTCTTGTAGAAGTTGGCTTATTTGCCCCACGATTTCCCAGTGGCTTAATGACTGTAATTCCTATGCTTTGAGATTCCGGCCCTTGAGAAGCCCGCACAATATGAGATCGTGATTTGAGATGTTGAGCATGAGCCTTAGAACTTCTATACTCTTTTCCACAAAGAGCACACTCATAGACCATGCGGTCCTCACTCAACTTGCTTTGTTCTGCAGCTAGCGCAGATTGTCTAGCTAGAAATAATGCTTCTGTGACCCCAGGAACTCCTGCAACCTGGAGAAAAAGAGCATATGAGAAACTCAAATATTCATGTCAAACCTGTCAAGTGTATATAATCAGATGAATAAACAAGCCGTGGAATGAAAGCACATAAATTTCTGATGGTAGAACTACCACCACCTCCCTGACAGTTAGATTTGGCAACAGCACAAATAACTCTACCAAGGAGACGTGGACCAAGTCTGTTGACAAAATTTGTTTACAGGTGTCTGATTAGATTAGCTTTTGGATGCTGAATAAGTTTCTTGAGTATGATTGTGCTTTTAGTCATTCATTTAAGGGATCATTTGGATGCCTGTAAATTTTTTTGTTGTAAACACATTACACCTCAGTTTACATGCTATTCCATTTGGCTTTTAAGTGGTAATCTGTTTACAGGTAAACAGATTGTATGTTTGGCTAGCCTATGAAGTGTTTACAATGAATAAGGTAGGTATTTATACCATAAAGCTTGGGCGGTGAACCTTCCAAAATCTGCAAATCACATGAGAAAGACTTGATTTTTTTTAGGGCCCTAAGAGAGCATTAAAGCATGCACACACTAAACAGATTGGATGTTTTCCACCCATCACGGTGGGCCCCAAATGCAATCTAGAAGTTTTTAACGGTGATGTCCCATCCTCCCATCGTGTGGTCCATTTGATAATGGACGGGCTGTTTTTTAGGGCCACAGGAGAGCATCAAGGGAAGTACATGATGGATAGGTTGGATGTACCATACACATTACGGTGGGCCCCACATATCATGAGTGTATATTAACCATTGTGTGTACAATGCCTTTTTAGCTGTAAAGACTTTACCTGTAATCTGGAACATAACTTTTTACCAGGTTTCAGATTACAGCTAAAAGTTGTAATCTGTTTACAGGCTGTAAAGCCTTTACAGGCAAATACATGTATCCAAACAGCCTTGTAATCAGATTACCTGTAATCCCTTTACAACATAAGGACTTTGTAGGCATCCAAACGACCCCTAAGTGCATGAGCATTATCCAAACTGGGTGGATGCTCACGTTTGCAACTGCTAAAACTGCAGATACAGTCGCTATTTGATTCAGTTGCATGACATGAAATTACTAGTCAAATGCAAGTTCAAAAGCATATAAACCTATTCAGAAACTTAAACAACCAACCCATTCAGTTCAACTAAGGATCTAAACGCATCATTGTATCAGCCGCTTCTTCCTCTTTCTTTTTTTTTTTCCTTTTTTTGTTTTTTTTGAGAGGTAAAAATAGCTGTGAGACTTAAACATCACTCATGAACACTCTCCCCAAACAAACACTTCCCACAAAAAAGATGGGAAAAAAAAACTCTCCCCAGAAAAACACAATAATTTTCCCAATCAAAGTGTGGCACAGCCTGAGAAGTGATGTGGACCAACGATCAAGAAAGTGGTTATGGAGAAGAAGGGAAAGGAGAAATTCTTAGCAACACATGCAAAGATTCACCAAGCAACATGTGCCACACTCAAAACACAAAGCTCTCAACAAAAAGCTTATTCTCAACTTATCTTAAACTTCTACCACCTGTCTATCACACACCCCACATGGCTTTAAATAGTTTCACACAAAAGAAATTAAAACCTAATAAGATGGAAATCCCTAACCACACTCACTTAAGCACCATTCTCTACCAGTCATAATTAGGGTAATTTTAACAATTCCACACTTATTTAATAAGCAACAGACATAAAGAAAGTATTAAAGTTGTCTCCTCCCATCACTTGGAAGTTGGACTCCATGTGGACTCTAAACATGTGAGTATGTGGCATGTGCGCTCCACATGTGTGATCCAGCCGATCCACATGGGACCATCAATTTGCTTGCATTAAACTGTCTTCGGATCTCAGTTGGGTGTGAATAACCATATAGAAGCAAAAGCAATAGCAAGACTTTATTACTACATGCTTTTTTTATAGAGATGTTCATTACTAAATGCATATCATCAGAAAGTAGAAATATGCCAATAACTACATAAGAAACTGACAGCGGGGTCAATGGTTTATTCGAGGACTACAACATCCAAATCCAATCCCCAAGAGGCATGCTGAGCCCACTAGCACCTCCCTACATGCACGCCTACACAAAGATTAGGGCTATCAATGGAATGGGCCCAGGCCTGCCAAAATCAAAATTTTGAATAGGCCCAGCCCAACCTGAAACGGTTCAAAATCCAGACCGAGGACAACCACAGGCCTGGCCTGTTGACAGCATTATAAAAAAAAACATGCTAATGTGCATGACTGTCAGGCTCACCCCACCATGAAGATGACCTGACCCAAAAATGGTCTAGTCCCCACATCAAATGGGCTCCATATGTATGAAAAATGGACCACAGAAGAAGGGCCAACAAATACACATTCAACTTGCACATGGGACCACCTGACGAGTGGACTAGGTTTAGATGTCATTAATGTGGTTTCAGCAGGATTCAGATTGCATAGTGTAGAACACAGCACCGACGTCGGTACTGTGTATATGCGGCAAAGTTCTGTGGGCCCCACCATGATGCATGTGTTTTACCCACACCATCCATCCATTTTTCAGATGAGCCCAAAATGAGGTAAATCCAAAGCTCAAGTGGATCACACCACAGAAAGCAGTGGAGACAATGATGCCCACCATTGAAACCTTGTTGGGGCCCACCATGATGTTTATTTGCCATCCAACCTGTTCATAAGGTCACGCAAACCTGGATGTAGGGAGAACACAAATGCCAGCTTGATCTAAAACTTCTGTAGCCCCCAAGAAGTTTTCAATGGCAGGCGTTCAATCCTGACTGTTTCGTGTGGTGTGGTCCACTTGAACTTTGATCTGCCTCGTTTTTTGGCTCATGCGCTAAAATGACCTGGCAAAATGGATGGACGGCGTGGATAAAACACATACATCATGGTGGGGCCCACAAAGCTTTGCCATGATACATAATACTGAATTTGGTGTTGTGTTCTACACTACGCAATTCGTTTCAGCACATGTTCCCACATGCCAGTGCAAGTGCAGTTCAGTGTGCCTCTTAATCTAAATCTTCAACACCCCAATACCAACGTAGATTGACTTTATTAAAAAGGTATAGATTACAAAATCAGCAAAAGAAAAGGGGAGGGGGATCCAACACCAAATGCCAATTGTATTCTATCATAACCAGAAAACAAAAAAGACTCAGATTTCCAATATTTCGTTCCCCATTTGGATGAACAAATTAATTGAATTGCAAACAGTAGGTAGACAAAACTGAAATGTCATCTCCTTCCATTCCTAGCAGGAAAGAGAACTCAACTTGCAAGGTCCAGCTTGAAATTAATGTCATAACATTAAGGATTAGGAATCCAATCCCTCCACATCACAATCTGATCATTTCCTGTCTAATGAGATAAAAAATTGAAGCGCGTATCCAAACGCCCCCTCAATCTACACCATCAGGGGCAGTCCCATAACCCAATTAGATCCAATCTCACAGCATCCATCGCCACAAACAACAAGAACCCTATTGCATCAAAATTTAATACCCCCAACATCGCAATCTGATCATTTCCAGTCTGACTAGACCGATATTGCAATCTTCAGTTCCATAGAACACCCCCCCACCAAAAAAAAAAACAAAAACTATGCCATCAGACGAAGGACTCATATGCCAATTAGCTCCGATCCCACCACTGATGGCCACAGACATCAAGAAACCTAATTACATCAAAACATCGAGCAAAACCCTAACCACGCAACGAGAAAACAAGAACACTAACATCTTAATACGTACGCAGAGAAACCCTAACCCTAGAAATCCGAAAGAAGAGATGTAATACCTTGCGCTTGAGATTGTAGCGGTGCCATTCGGACTTGTAATGAAGCTTTTGCTCAGACTCGTCAGAGAATTCCGAATTGCAGGAATTACATGTCAGACCTCCCGCCATCTTCGCTTTCTTCTATCCGTATCTTCTCAAAACGAGATTTTTTTCAGATCGTATTTTGAAAATGCGTTTGGGTAGGATTTTGATTTTGATTTTGATTTTGATTTTTTAAGGGAGAGGATGGTTTGGAAGGCAAAGCTTATATAGGATAGGAAGGAAGAAATGCAAACGAGTGCCCGATATTTAGGGCGGTGGAAAATGTTCTCTCCCGAATGGACAAGGCTTGGGTGGATCCCTGATTGTGGGGCCCACCATAATGTATTTTTCTTAGATCCACTCTGTCCATCCGTTTTGAAGGATCATTTTAGGAAATTATTCCTAAATTTGAGCGGATATAAACCTTAAGTGGACCACACTACAGGGAAGAGTGATGATTGAATACCCACCGCTAAATACTTCTTGGGGGCACTGGAATACTTATTTTCCATCCAACCCGTTGATAAGGCCATAAAGACCTGGATGAAGTGACTGGTCAAATATCAGCTTGATCCAAACTTTTTTGGCCTACAAGAAGTTTTTAATGGTCGATCAACACTGTTTCCTATGTATGGTCCACCTCAAATTTGGATCAGCTTCTTTTCTTGAGTCATGCCCTAAAATGAGCTGTAAGACTGATGTACGGAGTGGATTTAAGGAAAATAGCTCAATGTGGGCCCCATAGTCAGGGATCCACCGAAGCGACGTCCCTCTGAATATGGAAACGGATTGGATGGTGTGTCGCACAACGTTTGTGTACGTGTCGTGAGAAGACGAGCGCTGACGCTCCTCGAGCTCTGGGCTGTACCAACGGTTCAAAGGAGATCGGAATTACATGGGCCTCAAAATGATGTTTTTACTGTATCTCCACCGTTCATTCATTTTGAGAGATCATTTTAGAGTATAATCCGCAAAACGATTCATATCCAAATCTCAAATACACCACACCATGGATAACAGTGACAATGATTCTCACCTTTAAAACATGCGTACGACTCACCGTAGTGTTTATTTTCCAATCGGTTCCTAAGTCATTTCATCGAACACTTGGTGAGCAACATCAATAACAAAGTAACTGAGTTACTAAACTAGTTGGATCCGAGGTTAATTCGAATTGGGTTCAATCTGAGTTAAAACGAGCTTAGGTAAGCTCGAGCTTGATTCGAAAATTTTTCGAGTTAAAAAAATCAGCACGACTTAGCTTGAACTCACTTTCGAATCGTGTCGAGTCAAATTGAGCTTTTTCGAGCAGAGTCAATCGAGCTAACCGAGCTAACTCACTTCGTGTAAAGCCCTAGTGGTGTATGGTACACCAGCCAATACACTTCGCTGAATACACCCGGTTCGTACATGTGCAACTACGGTTAGGTGATCTAGGTCGTTGGCCCGCAGGGTCACACCCTGTATGAAGGACGATCCTGGAATCTTCCACGTCGGAGTATCCTAGACGTCAATACCTGGCCCTTTATTTCTTGACCGTTCCCACAATTTTTTTGGTTTGGCCGTCTTGTAGGCCTTTTTCGGCTGATTTAGGACGTTGGCCCAATGGATCACACCATGGATGAAGGACGATATTTCTAGATTGGAAGATCTACATGTCAGTGGCTAACTTTTTTTCTATACTCTACCTCCAGTTTCAAGGCCCATTAATGGAAGGGCTGGATCCCATCTACAGGTGGTCAGCGGATCCCATCACACATGGTTTTGAAAACGGTGAGCCCCACTGACAAAGGCTATGATATAACGTCACTGGTGACGGACATGGCTTATAAAAAAGCATTGCGTGCATAAGAGGTACGGCCAGTTGTGAAAATGGCAAACCCGTTCCAAACGGAAACGGATTGGCTACTCCCCCTGCCACCAGCAAATGGTGGTGGTCGGTGCTATATGAGCCCCTCATAATGTGTTTCATCCATGCCGTCTGTTTATTTTTCTAGATCATTTTATGGTATGTAACCAAAAATGAGATATATACCAATCTCAAGTGGACCACATTACATGAAACAGTGTCGAATGAGTGTTGAGCATTAAAAACCTTTTGGGGCTATAAAAGTTTTGGATCAAGCTGATATTTGTTTCTTCCCTTCATCTAGGCCTGTATGACCTAATCAACAGCTTGGATGTCAAATAAACATTACATTGGGCCTTAGGAGGATTTTAATGGTGGATATCTAATCGCTATTGTTTTCCTGTGGTGTGGTCCGCCTGAGATTTATGTCCCTCTCATTTTTGGAATCAAGCATTGAAATGATCTGTAAAAATAGATGAATGGAATGAATGAAACACATACATCATGGTGGAGCCCACGGAGCACCGACCACTAGCTACAGGGCTGGTGGCAGGGGGAGTAGCCAATCCGTTTCCATTCCAAACCCACCAGTGTGAATGAAATGCAGACGGTTTGACTAGTGACACGGACACTAACTAGGTAGCTAGTGGTCGGTGCTATGTGGACCCCACCATGATGTATGTGTTTTATCCATGACATCTATCCATTTTTAAAGATAATTTTAGGGCTTGATCCCAAAAATGAGATGTTATGCCCTGAAATCTGGGTAAAGAGTGTGTACCTTCAGACCTGAGTTTCAATTCGTAACTCATACACAAAATGTGCTAATTTAATTCTTTAATCAGTTTAATCAAATATGATAATTATATTCAATCTAAGTTCCACCATAATCTCAATCACACATACATAAGACTTAGTACCAATCAATCAGGCATATATAAATCTTGACAACTCTTAAAATAAAACAAACCTTAAAAATCATTCATTTATTATATCATCATACTATGATTATGTTTATTACATACTAACATTATTTCAATGAAATAAATTTAAATAATTTCTTAAAATCTTAGAATCAATACCGATATGCATTTTACGTTAATCAAACTATGCTAGCAAGTAACCAGAAATGGTCTAATGCCGCCTCTTCATCTTCATATAAGTATGGCCATGTTTCATATGAATCATGTTCAAGTACGGTGCATCCTTTCGGTTTCTGCGCCACATCATCTGCTAATGGCTCCTCTATATGATTTTTTCATCAATAAAAAATGTAGGCTAGCCAGGCTTAGTAAAATAACCCAGCATGGTTTATAATCATAGTAATTAAAATAACATAAAAGTGGATGTACAATGACATGGATGCAAATGATGTATGAATGCATCAGATGGAATGATCGTCCATCTGCTTGGATTAAAGGTCGTCAACCCACATCCACCCGTTGGGTAAGCTTCCACCTTTCAGTAGGCTTGGGCATACCCACATCTAGTAATGCTCTACCAAGATCGACATTTCTTATAGGAAGGGCCCCTAGGATCGACCATACATTATGTAAATGTAATGAATGATGGATGATATGTAAATGCAGATTTTTTATATTTGGGATAGTTATCTTTATCAGAATATTCACATATTTAGCGTATAATTATCATAACAAAATACTCAAATAAGTATATCAATCAATCAAACAATCACAAATGATTTATTTTAATTTTAATGAATTATGAGACAAGTTGGGTTACTCACCTGAATCTGATAGTGTAGAATCCACAAGGTGAATGGGTTTGTTTGAATTTAGAAGTCCTATCAATTATATCAACGATATTATTATCTATCTATTTTTATTACGTGGTGGGGCCCACCTTCGATTAACATCCTAAGTGGCCAAATCCAAAATTATTAAATAATTAAATTTTCTAATTTATATTTCAATCTTTTATTTCCTTTTTAAGATTCTGAAATTGAATGTCAAATAATTAATCGGGGTGGTCCACCGGATGATTGGATCATCCGGATTCTTGAGATATTACCATGTTTTGCCTCTACGCATTAGATGGATGGTGTGAATCTAACCACACATACACTGATGGCCCATCTCGACCTTCTGTGCCAAGTTATACCAACACTTGTGCAAAACGAAGGTCAACACATAAACCACGGTGGGATTACATTCAATGGGCCTTATGTACATCTCATTGGCCTCGACCCATGGGCCTCCAATACATCGAATGGGCCTAATAACATGGGTCTCATATATATTAAGGTAGGCCCCAACAACGGGCCACAAATACATCAAGATAGGCCTAATCACATGGGCCTCATGTATATATCAAGGTGGGCCTCAACGGATGGGCCATAACTACGTCGAGATGGGCCTCCTCAAATGGGCCCTATAAATATCAAGGTGGGCCTCAACAATGGTCACAAATACATCAATATGGGCCCCATCACATGAGCCTCATATAAATCAAGGTGGGCCTCAATGTATGGCCACACGTACATCAAGATACATAATATATATATATATATATATATATATATATATATGAATCATACCAAAAGATCAACTGGACTGCATTCCAAATAACAGTGGTGAGAATGATTTCTACCATTTAAAACTTTCGAGGCCCACCATAACATTTATTTTCTACCCAATCTGATCATAAGGTCACACAGACCTGAATTAAGAGGAAAAACAATTTTCCTAATGATCCAAAACCTATATGACAACAAGGTTTCAATGGCAGACACTCAATCCCTACTGCTTTTGCTGTGTGGTCCACTTGATATAGGATCTGTCTCATTTTTGAACTCAAGCTTTAAAATGATCTTTTAAATGGTTGGACGACTTGGATGCAACGCATGCATCATGGTGGGTCCCACAGACCCTGCTGCTGTCAACAGCAGTGGGACCCACTACCCCTGTAGAATGGGTGGGCGGCATGTATAAAACACATACCCCTTGGTGGGTTCCATCGTCCGTGGACGATGGGAATAAAACACATGCATCAGTGTGGGCTCCACCGTCCACTGTCGTGGACGGTGTGGAACATAATACATTCATCAATGGGTCCCATGTGGGGGCCCACCATAACGTTTACTTCCCATCCAATCCGTTGATGAGGTCTGCAGACCCAGATGAAGCAGAAAAACAAATTTCATATTAATCCAAAACTTCACTGACCTAAAAAGGGTTTCAATGGCTGCCCTTCAATCACTGTTGTTTCTTATGATGTGGGCCACTTGAGCTATGTATACAGCTGATTCTTGGGGTGGCCCACTGCCTTGAGGGGGCTTACAAAATGGACGGTGCAGATACTCAAAACACATCACGGTGGTCGCTGCCTGCTTATATGTTTTTCTTTCCTTTAAAAAATGGGATTTCTAGGGTTTTCGTACATGGGGTCCGTATCAGCAAAAATCCACCCCGCCAATTGGTCTTTACTGCTCAAGACAGACCAAACGAGCCCAATATTCGCTATATTTTGGCACATTAAAATATCAGGGTGGATTTCAATGGTAGACACACTGTTTGCTATGCTATGGCCCGCCTGAGAGTCAGATTAACCTCATTTTTCAGCTTAACACATAAAATTATCTAAGAAATAGGATGGACGGCGTGGATGAAACTTATACATCGAGGTGGGGCCTACATGGACAACCCTTCCAAAAGCTTTGAAACAAAGCTAATATTTATGTTTCAAATGACGTCCAGTGTCCCTGGACGCTGGACGGTCTGGGCAACCCATGTACATAAGGTGGTCCCTGCTCAGGTGGGCCACCAAATGGCGGATGGTGTGGATACAACACATATAAAGTTGGCTCCACCTATAGATAACCTGGATAAAATACATGCTTCATGGTAGGGTCCATCCGGGTGGGCCACATGGCCACATCATCAAATACGATAAGAAAGAAAAAAATAAAAGAGAGAGGAAGAGAGAGAAAGAGGGACATGTGTGATGGAGGGCTCCGCCACTATGAGTCCTCCCTTGCAAGCAATCATACATCAAGTGAGTCCCATTACACGTGGGCCCATCAAATCGAAAAATCAACGGTGGAGATCCTTTCTTTACCAAATGTAAGGTCTAGATGACCCTATCCATACAAGGAAAATAAACATCATGATGGGGTCTATAAAGAATGGCCCCATCATGGAATGATCATGAGGATCAAGGTGGGCCATCGACCACACCTAGGGTCCAAAGTGAGATCCATACCATCAATCGGTAGGCCTCACTTGGTCCTTCATCTAAAAAGAAATCTAAGCCTATAGAAGCACCTACCGTTCGATCTTCTTGGTCTGTTGGAAAGCCGATCTTCTCGTGTGTTACTTTGATGGTGGAAGATGAGAAATGAATGGCTAGGATGAAGGTTTTTGAGAGAGGAAGTGGGCCACACACATCACACTTTTCTCACATGGAATGCTTGAATGTGTATAATTTTTTGTTGCTTGGAATTGTGTTTGTGAAATGAGAGAGAGAGTTGTAAGGAGAGAGAGTGATGGGTGATGGAGTGATAGATCTGAGGTGAGTGATGGGTTGACTTTAGTGGTTACTTAACTTGTGGAGAAAGAAAGCATGTGTGCTCTTGTACTTGACATGAGGTGATTGATTGATTGATTTAAGTGATTGATTGATGGGACATGTTGTTCACTCCCCAAGTATAGGGTTGTGATGTAGTAATAAACTCGGTAAGATCGAGGTCGAATCCCACGAGGACTGGTCGTCACAATTCAAATCTGTGATTCTCCTTAACTAATCCAACAATTAATGTAGCGAATTACTAACACTAATTTATGGAAAATAACTATTGAGAATAAGGAATAAAATTCAATCAGAGAGAGCACTAGGACTTTCGAATCCACCCCTAATTATCCTAACCCTTGTTTTGTCTGTTAATTCACTTTAATTTAGATTGATCTAACTTATTTAGAGAAAGCACAATCTGTGTCCTTAATCGGGCATACAGATTGTCTAATTCCTTCAAACAATGCTATGAATAACATATCCCATGTCCTTGGTCGGGCACATGGAATATACCGTTCATTAAAGCACTGTCTCTTCCCTATAGGAACACTGTTCATAATCAAACACAAGCACATAGAATAAGCATCCAAACAACATCCATCTATATACTTTGGTCGAGTTCATAGATGGAGAAGTAGAGAATTTAAACCAATCAAGCCCACTTAGAGAAAGAGACACACCAATCAAGTTTTAAGTAAAATCAACAATAAAAGAGTTAATCAAATTAGGGGCTTCATCTCAGCCCTAGCTGAGAGATTAGTTACCCATAAAATCCATTAAACAGATGGATAAATAAAATTCATAAACAAAACATCAAACCAATTTCTCTCTTTCTTCTTTCTTCTCTTTCTTCTCTCCCTTGCTCTAGATCTGAACTTCCTTGCTTCTCTGGATGCCCTTCCTCATGTTTTGCAACTCTTTTTATAACTGATGGAGTGGCTGGAGTGGTGAAAATCGGATTTGGGAAGCTGTCGCACGCGCAGCAAAAAACCTTTTCGCAGCCAAGTTCAGGACCTCGAAACACCATACTTTCCTCGTTCAAATTCCAACAAACACCGTCCCTTAGGACTTTCTTGGGTCCTCTACATGATGGACGGTTCAGATCTGCCATATGATCAAAGATGGTGGCCCACAACCGCCTGGAAAATCGGATTTCTTAATATGTGTGAAACTTTCGCACCCTTTCGCTGTCGTGATCGGTGGGCCCCACAGAAATATTTTCTGGGAAATCCACCCCGTCCATTACATTCAAAATGAAATTTCAGTCAAGAATGGGTAGTTTTGAATGTACATTGATGCGGCCCAGAGAGGAAAACACAAAAAGATCAGATTTGGACGTTGCACGGTAGCCCTTTTGTGGCCTCTGTACCGCACACGTGTGCACGCATGGGTGTAAAGTAGAAACATGGTTTTGTAGTATTCGCAGCTGTCTACACGGTGGACGGTACGAATTTTCCGTACGAGTGACGTGTGGGGCCCACTAGCGTCCGCAAAAACGGATAGCAACGTCCGTTTGCTGCAGCCGTAAACGGCAACTGCCGTTTCGAGAAGGTGACGCGGTCAGCGCAAGTGCTAACCGCTGGCGGGTCCTATGCACGACGGGTGTTTAATGTGCATTGTGTACATGCACCACGTACGGGATCCACTGTGATGATTTTCAGAAATCTTCACCGTCCATATTTTTTCTCATCTTATTTAAACCGTCGAGAACAATTTTGAGGCAGTTTCAGATATCAAGTGGGCCCCACTTAATGAATTAAGGGGCTGATTTGGCCGTTAGCCCGCTTCCCAAGATTTTTAATGGTTGAAATTTAATATGTACGGTTAATTTATGGCCCTCATCACATGTATGAAGTTTCGAGCCAATCGGATAACGAGAACCATATGATCTTGCATTATGGACCAGTTTCGGGCCTCTTTAACGTGCTTTCCTCAGATCCTAGGCAAGTAAATTCTTCGATGTTATTCCTCTGGACTCCGTTCCTTGCTTTGGTTACTTCAGAGCGTCGAGTACACGCTTTTAATATCTTTTTTCAATCAACACTCCTGATTTCATCCTGCAACAAAAATACAATTAAAATATGATATTAAACATTATCATGTACGTAAAATAGGGCAATAATCAGGGTCCGATATGCAATATTTGACCCTCATCACATGTTGTAGAGATTCTCTTGAAATTGCAAACGTGCGGTGTTTCTTCGAAATAAACGCCGGCCCACATCTCCTGGCCAGGGTATCGAATCGGTGCGTAAGACGCGGCGTTGGAACCGCGACAACGGTGCGGTCACAATGGTATAAGTCTCAGATGAAGCTGACTTAATTTTACAGGATACGACTTAGAGTCACACGCAAATGTTGATTATACGTCGCAGATTGCTGGACTTCGACTGGAATGATCGCTGGAGTCAACGGAATAGTACGGACTAAGATACGTATCTTATAGTGGGGCCCACAGAGCAACGACCACTGGCTATTGGCTAGTGGTAGTGTGAGTAGCCGATCCGTTTCCATGAAATACATGGCTGCTAGTAGGGGTGTACATGAACCGAACTAGCTCGCTGGACTCGACTCGAAAAAGCTCAATTCAACTTAGTTCGAAGCTGAATTCGAGTCGAGTCGAGCTGATTTTTTGAGCTTGAAAATGAGTTCGAGTCGAGTTTGAGTTGGCCCAGCTCGACTCGGCTCGGATTGAATCCAGCTCGAATTAAACTTGGATTGAACCAGCTCGGTGACTCGATTTGTCAGGCTCCGAACTCGGAAACCGGGCTCACAAAATTCTTGATCACCGAATTCGTCACCGACAGCCTCCGTAGTACCCCATTTTCGACTCCCCGCACCCATACACCAGGTTTCGATCATGGGATCCTACAAGGAGGATTTCAAACATGATTTGATTCGTAATGAGCATAACCATAAGCATAACCCACGAATAATAATCACAATAACACCATTACAAAATCCACTATGATAAAAAACTTTGAGTACAATGCGTATGAAGGAAAATAAAAGATAGTGATAATAACAGAAACTCTAAAAGCTCGACTGCACGCTCCAACTATGACAAGGCTACAACTGCGTCCGGGCGTCACCTGCACGCATCAATCGTGCATAAGCTTATAGAAAAGCTCAGAAGGTGGTATAAGTGTGTGTACAATAAGAGTGTGCTCAGAATGTAAGGTCAGAGTAATGCAGAATCATGCTAATGAGTACAGGAATGTAATTTGTTGTACTAAGGCTATGCGGTGCAGGATATGAATGCTATCGGCCGTATCAAGACCATGCGATGCGAGATGCAAATCAAGCATGCCAATCCTAATTCAAATCCACATATCAATACAACTCATCAAATATCAGTACAGTTCTTATTCTAGATAATCACCGGGGTTTAGTACACTCCAAATGACACTGCCCCTTTCCCAGGCACGCAGTCCAAGTGAGCGTAAGAAACCTCACTATCCGCCTGGCCAATAGTCTGCCAATATCTATCCGGCATGTCGATAGCGAACCTATTCACGAGCTGGTTAAACTCAGCATAGTAATGCCCCCTATCCTAGGGCGAGTAAAGACCTCTTTCCAACCGAACACGACACGGTGGGAGACGCGACCTCCTGGTATTTGGCCCTCGTGCACTCATATATCCACTCGGTCTTGACGCTGGAGTCATCCTCTGGTACCATCGGGTTTAGGGATTTTCACTCATGGACATCTATGGCGCCCCGATGCTTAGAACAGTATTTTCGGTATTCAATCCGGCTACCACTATGTGTCTGTGGATGCCACAACCTTGATGTCGCTAGGGCATATAGTAATCACCATCACACAAATGCAAAGTGCATGAGTCACACTACCAGTCATGCAACAATCTAGTGTATATCGTGCACTTATGAAGGACAACTCCACTTATCAGGGAGCCCATAAATAACCTGCCCGAAGGCATATGCTATAATCAATCACTCCTCATCTCAAACATACATATGATGCATATGATTATGAACCATGGAACTATACTAAACATATTATGTGGTGATGGATTCTGTTCATAACGAAGATGGGCCTAGATGACCTACACACAACAAGTATGGGCCTATTAATGGGCCCCCAAGGAGAGTTACAATGCGGACATTTAACCATCATTGCTCTTACAATGTGGATGTCAAACCATCATTGCTCTCAAGGCATGGCCGCCAAAACATCATAACATAAACCATGATGGAATCGCACATTGCAATAGGCCTTATATACATCTTATTGGGCCTCAACCCATGGACCTCAGATACATCAAATGGGCCGCACAACATGGGCCCCATATATATATATATATATGTATATATCAAGGTGGGCCTCAATGGGCGGGCCACAAATACATCAAGTTGGGCCTAATCACATGGGCCTTGCATACATCACAATGGGCCTCATAACATGGGCCCCATATTTATTAGGTGGACCTCAACAATGGGCCTCATACAAATCAAGGTGGGCCTCAACAACGGGTCATAAATATGGTAAGCGGGCCACACCACATGGGCCACATGTATATCAAATGGGCCACACCCAAATATAAGTGGTGATAAGGATTTCCACCATTAGAATTTTTAAGGGTTTAATGGTGGATGTTCAAACCTACTATTTTCTATAATGCGGTCCACCTGATCCTAAATATGTCCTAATTTTTAATCTTAAGCCTTAAAAATGAGCTTGCCAAAGGTTGGACGGTTTGGATGTAACACATGCATCATGGTGGGTCCCATAAGGATGAACATCATAGATAAAGCATATAATTCATGGTGGAGACCACACTGATGGAAGGTGTGGAACACACACTTTAGTGGGTCCCACGTGGGGCCCACCATAATGTTTATTTTCCACCCTATCTGTTGATTAGGTCAGCAGACTCAGATGAAGAGGAAAAATAAATTTTATAATGATCCAAAACTTCTGTGATAACTCCAAAAAAAAAGGGTTTCAATGGCAGCCATTCAATCCCACTGTTTCATGCGATGTAGGCCACCTGAGTTTCACATACAACTGAGTTTTGGGGTGGCCCACAGCTAGAAGGGGGGCCACCCAATGCACGGTGCTGATGTTCAAAACACATCATAGTGGGGCCCACGGCTGGGACACACGGTCCCTGGCCACCATCCTCAATGCAGAGGACGTTGTTGCGCCGTCCTCTAGATGGTAGTAGCAGCATCTGCTGCTTGGTTTTGATTTTTTTTTTTTAAATCATGTTTTTCCTGCAGTTTTCCCTAGGTGGGGCCCGCATCAGGCAGATCCACTCCAGCCATTGCATTACATGGCTCAAGACAGACCAAACAAGCCCAATATGCAATATGTTTTGGCGTACAGAAACATCAGGGTGGGTTCCAACGGTAGAAAACACTGTTTTCTATGCTATGGCCTGCCAAATAGTCAGATTTGCTTCATTTTTCGGCTCAACACCTAAAACGAACTAGGGAATAGGATGGACGGCATGGATCAGCCCCATACATCAAGGTGGGGCCTGCATGAGCGGCCCACCCCAAAAGCTCAAATATATATATATATATATATATATATTATTATATATTTTTTTGTTAGCTTGTTAGTACTCACCCATGTCAGTACACGCACTCCATGTTAGCCACACCCTAATGCCATTACGTCCAACGTCCAGGGATGCTGGATGGCGTAGATAAACACATGCATCATGGTGGGTCCCACAGGGACGTGGCCCACCATGCATATATATATATATATATATTATTATATTAATATAATATATATATATCATTTAACCCACCTTGTGAGGCTTCCCATTTCGCCTGAAATGTGGTGGGCCACACCGTTTGATAGATGGAGTAGATTCGACACGATTCGGTGGGGCCCACTTCATTCCAGGGGGAGGATAAAGAGAGAGAGAGAGAAAAGAAATACAAGAGAGACGGTAATGGAGGGGCCCCGCCACTATGGGCCCCTCACGATTACAACACATACATCAAGTGGGTCCCACAACAAGTGGGCCCTTAAAAATTGAAATTAACGGTGGATCACCCACCTATTACACTCCTCCTTGATCCCTTAGACTCCTATGCATGGTGGTTGATGGAGTTTCGATGGTGGGGATGAGAGTTGAGAGGGTAGGGAAAGTGGGCCACACTTGGCTTTAGGAGAGAGAGGGCTTGGACGTGGGATGTTGTTGGGCTTAGGAGATTTTTTTAAGCTCGCAACGCGTGGCATTTTCTTCGAAATGAATGCGGGCCCACATCTCTGTCCTAGGTATCGGTTCGGTGCGCGAGTCGCGGCATTAGAACCGCGGCGACGGCGCGGTCGCTACGGTGCAAATTTCAGGTCGAGCCGACTTCGGTATGCAGGACTCAGCTTCGGTTCACGTGCAAATGTTGGATACAGGTCGATGGTTGCCGAAATTCGACCGGGAGGACTACGGAAGCCTAAGGAACGGTACGGGCTAGGATACGGGTCTTACACGGTTACTTTTATATTGATGTTGCTCACCAAGCATTTGATGAAGTGACTCAACGAAGTGTGGCTGGTGGCAAGGAAGGTATGTACATGAAATAAATGCCCTTTTCTTGGTTTTTATGTTGCTTAGAAGGTGTTTGATAAAATACCTTGAAAACCATTATTGCTATTTCTCATACAGTGAGATTTTGAAGGTGCAGTCCAGGTGTTCGTGGAAATGTTGCATATGCGAACTCAGCTCGATCTCGGCTCAAACTTGGCTCGAACTGGTCCGAGCCGTTGACCGAACCGAGCTAAGTTGGCTAGTCGTGCTCGAGGATCGAGCTGAGCCGAGTTTGAGCTGAGGTCAGCTAGTGGCTGAGCCGAGTCAAGCTGAGGCCAGCTCGACTCGATTTGACTTGATGTACACCCTTAGTTGCTAGGCTTCAATTGGGACACACGGCTGCACATGCCGCTAATGGGTGAGAGTGTGAGTATGTATATATATGGGGTGTACCAAAGCGGTACACGATTATAATCAAACTGAATACTTAGGGTGAATCGTAAAGGTATGTGTTAGTCCTTTACATTTGTTCTTTCTTAGTTTTACAAAAAAAAAAAATGCAATGACTTTTATTACCACGGTGATCATTTTATTATATTTATTAATAAATGAGATATTTAAAGAAAAAACGTGAAATATGAAATTAGGTGCTAATTTTATTAATTCGGATACGAGTGCAATATAATTGAAAATAATAAAAAATGCTGACAACAATTGAACAAGCGAAGTGGATATGGTTGGTTGACAATCCTCTAAACTTGGATGGTAGGAAGACAGTAGTTGAGAGTCTTATAAACTTGAAGGGTCGAAAGATGGTCACCTATATTTGGACAGTTGTGGTTTGCCCAACAAGTTATGGCTAAGAAAATTACTAAGGACTTGGGCTTGATGACAAGTTCATTAATGAAACTAAGATAATTTTGACTTATTGCAGCAACGTGTTGAATGGAAGTGAAGAGATTGTGAAGGCTGCACTAATTGATAGAGACTTGTTCTATCATGGTGTTGGACAGGAGTTGAGTGGCTAATTAACTAGACTAAGATAAGATGAGATAGGTGTTGCAGTTGGATGAAAATATTGGATAGGCAACATTAACCTTGAGAAAAAATTTGTTAAGCTAGATTGGCGAGGACCCAATTAACTTAGTCACGGACGTAGATAATTTGGTGTGATCATATGCATGGTCAATATTTGGCATAGCTATAAACGTAATTTGAATGCTGAAGTGAGGCCTGGAGCTCTTTGTTTTTTATTGCATTTATAAACCTAGATAAGTAGCGATCTTATGTGGTCTTTAATAGTGCAAGAGATTACGATGGCCCGGCCATGTGATCTTATGTAGATCTTGTTGGGTTTTTTCAAATAAGAAGAATTTTTTTATATATATAAAAGAAAATTTGAGAAAATGATTGTGGTTTTTTATGAGTGTTGGTGACAATTCATTTGTAAATGGTGGTGCCTTTTGGTAAATGAAGCATCATTTGAATTTGAAGTGGTGAAGGGATGTCATTATTGAAAAGACACCATAGAAGATGTCTTTTTATGAAAATAGTCTTAAATCATTTCTTGTAATTCTATATAAACCCATCTTTGGGTCAATCTGAAAATCACAATTCCAACAATCTTCTCCCCATCTTCTTATTCTTCTCCATTTTCGTTTTTAGATGGTTTATGAAAAGTTACAGTTTTCAGGTGTTAAACTGCAAATAGTTTTTCAGACAGTAAATTGTAAATGATTTTTGGGGGGTAAATTGTAACAGCGTAGAAATCAAGAGTGTGTGATGAAAAAGTGTGTTCCGGGTGCGATTTTTCGGTTTTGCACATCAAAACCTACATTTCTCCGATATTGGAGAAGAGGCTTATTGTATCCTGAAGGCAGATTTGTTGTAACCCTCTTGCAAATTGGTTTAATCATCAGTAGGGTGTGAATATCGCCTTAAAGGCAGCGACATCGTAATGCGCCTTAAGCATGTCTTTAGGTGAATAGTTTTCTATCTTTCCACTACATCCCTAACCGATTTCATTGAGTTTTCACATAAACGCAACCTTTTATATTCGGCCACGTGTACAAGAAGATATTTGTCTCAAGCAAGTAACATGATTGTGCATACTTTCTTAGGCATATAATATTTTTTACGTTAAGTTACGTGATTGTGCACACCTTTTAAGTCACTATTTAGTTATGACTATTCCAATCTTACTATGATAGAAATACTATCGCCGTTGCTTTTGTTTGAAAGTTACCCTTTGTTTGAAAGATTTTTTTAAAAAATTTTAAATTTAACTATCGAATTCATTGCTTTTCAATATAAACACGCCTCTACTTTATTAACTTCGAAGCTCATTTTTATCATGTGCGGTACATGTTAACATGTGGTATTTTATAAATTTTCTAATCCGATCATATTAAATTGGGTATAAATAATAATTTTTTCATGTCTTAAAATCTCAACCTTTTGATGAAATTCAAGTGTAGTTGTAAGTGATTTTTTTTTTTTTTTTTTTTTTGTGCCCTTTTAAAGGTAGGAGAGTCACGTGTGTAGCAAATGTTATATTAGGATATTAATCCATTATAAACATGGCATACAAATGAATCCCCAAACAATTTAATTATTGGTTGCATCACTAAAATCACATTAATAGAATGATTCGAACTCTCAAAACATTGGCCACGTAAATTGATGAATAAAATACGATGGTAAGTTGCTCATTTGTGATCTTTATGCTCTGTGGCTAAAGAAATGCTCGGGATTTTATCTTCTTTGGCCAATGAATATATTTCAATGGGCCCATGACAACCATTCTATTAAATATCACATATGTAATTCATAATATTAAAGTTAACTTAATAATCAAAATCTTCCTATATGATTTCAATGTATTTTTTTATTAGGTGTTTTAATTATAAGTAACCAAATAAAATTAGTTAATGCAGATGCAACGTATGAGTAGATATAAGTCGATGCAACATATATGGGGATCACATGGTTATATATATATATATATATATATATATATATATATATATAGAGAGAGAGAGAGAGAGAGAGTCCCGATCTCCTGCGCACCGTGCCGCACGGAGCTTAAATACGAGCTCGTATAAGAGCCGTTAGATCCCCGTATACGGCTGGGATGCAGTATTGAAACACAGGAGTCTCCATATACATGACTCATGCACCAGTATTTTCGGACGCACGTGAGCTCCTCCTGAAGTGACGTCTCCAAGTTCCGTGGGCCACACCGTGATGTGTGTTTTGTATCTACACCATCCATCCATTTGGAGAGACCATATTAGGGCATGATCTAAAAAATGAATCATATCCAAAGCTCGAGATGACCCCACCACAAAAAACAGAGGGGAGAGTGACGCCCACCGTTAAAAAGTTCTAAGGACTATACATGTTTTCGACACGGCAGAAGCTTGCATGTAAGAATTTTGGCACTGCAAAAGTGTCGTGTCGCTAGGGTTAACTAGTGGCAGAAGTGTTGTGTCGCTTCTCAGGTGCGTATTGAGGGTTTCCGGCACGACAGAAGCTTCCATGTAAGAATTCTGGTGCTTCCATTGTAGTCTGTTAGTGCAAAGCTAGGGTTTTTCCCCCTTATGAAAGAGAGAGGAAAGAGAGGAGAGAGAGAGAGAGAGAGAGAGAGAGAGAGAGAGAGGAGCAGGGTTTTAGTTATGTTTGAAATGGAAGTTGCGGACAACTAAAATGAAGGGGGGTTTTAGGAGTAAAAATAGAAAAAATGAAAATTTTACTCCTAAAACCCCCCTCCATTTTCTTTACCTGTAAAAATAGAAAAAATGAAATTAGGAGCAGGGTTTTAGTTGTGTTTTCTTTACCTGCCTTAAGAAAAAGAAGGGTTTGGATTTTTTTAATTAGCAGGGCCGGAATTTCTTTTTCTTTTTTAATTTTTAAATAGCATGATTTTCTATTATAACTACGATAATGCCAGAAACGGATTGGCTACTCCCCCTGACACCAGCTTCGTATCTGGTGTTCGGTGCTCTGTGGGCCCCACCATGATGTATTTGTTTCATCCATTCCGTTCATCCATTTTTAAATATCATTTTATTGCTTGATCCCAAAAAAGAAAGGGATATAAATCTCAGATGGACCGCACCACATGAAAACAATAGTGATTAGATATCAACCATTAAAATCCCCCTATGGCCCAATATACTGTTTATTTGACATCCAATTTGTTAATTAGGTCATACAGGCCCGGATGAAGAGAAAAAACAAATATTAGCTTGATCCACAACTTTTATGGCCCCCAAACTGTTTTTAATGGTTGATCTTCATTCAACACTGTTTCCTATAATGTGGTCCACTTGAGATTTGGATATACCTCCTTTTTGGTCTTATACAATAAAATGATTTGTAAAAACAGATGGATGGCATGGATGAAACACATACATCATGGTGTGGCCCAAATAGCACCGACCACTAGCCATCGGCTGGTGTCAGGGGGAGTAGCCAATCTGTTCCCAATAATGCCATCCATTTTATTCGACGATTTCTTCTGCGCGAAATGACAGTGATGCCCTTTTGAGTTGAGAAAAAAAGTGTGCTTGCAGTGGATCCCCGGATTCACGAGGTGGGTGGATCTTTGATTGTGGGGTCCATATTGATGTATTTTCATTAAATCCATGTCGTCCATCAGTTTTTAAAAATCATTTTATGTCATAATACAAAATATTAAGTAGATTTATATTCTCAAATGTACCACATCAAAAGAAACAGTGGTGATTAACTATTATAAACTTCTTTGGGCCACAAAAGTTTTTGGACAGAGATGGTCTTTGTGTTGTACCTTCGTCCATGTAATTTTTACATTATTAACAGGTTGGATGAAAAATAAAATTTCCAGTGGCCACCAGGAAGTTCTTAATGGTGGGTATTCAATCACCACTTTTTCATGTCGTGTGGTCAACCTAAGATTGATTCTTATCTTAATTGGTTTATGTTACATTTATTAAAAAGATTTTTCAAAATGTATGGATAGTGTAGATGTAATAAAAATACATCAAGGTGGGCCCCATAGTCAGGGATACACCGATCTTGGTGGATGCCGGATCCACCGAAGCCGCGCCCGAAAAAGGAAAAGGATGGATACTTGCGACTCGCGAGAATCATATATTCTCCCCCAACTTGCATGTGATGATCCAGGCCGTTGATTTGGTGCAGTGGCTAACCGTATCAACAATCACGATTTGGGCTTACTTGAAGTCGGGAACTAAAATGAGTAATGTACACATGCAACGTGAGAAGATTGGATGGTCAGGATTGTCCAGACACTGTTATATTTTGGCCTTACATTTATCTGTTTCGTCGCTCACCAGATAAACGGTTGCGATTGCTATTATTTTTCACTCACGCGGTGGAGCCCACATTGCATTAATGGGCTCGACGTGAATTTTCGGCAACACTTGTTGTAAAGAGCCCCATACAACAAAAAGTTGTGGGGCCCAACCTGATGTATACGTGACATCCACCCCCTCCATTGTTTTCGCCTAACTATATTAATACTTGGATTCAAAAATTAGGCTGGAGAAAACTTAAGTGGGCCACACCACACGGAAATAGTGTATATAGGACGCCAACCATTGAAACCTTTATGGGGCCCACCAAGATGCTTATATGCCATCCGATCCATTCATAAGGTGAGACCTACTAGAATGAAGAATGCAAACAAAAATCAGATGGATAATTTCTGTGACTCGAGATCTAGGAGTCCCCAACATCACTTCCCCTATGGTGTGGCTGGCTTGAGTTTTGGATGGGAAAACATGTGTAGCCCTCAGAACTTTTTAACAGTGGGCGTCACTCTCCCCTCTGTTTTTTGTGGTGGGGTCCTCTCGAGCTTTGGATCTGATTCATTTTTTGGATCATGCCCTAACATGGTCTCTCCAAATGGATGGACAGTGTAAATGCAAAACATACATCACGGTGTGGCCCACAAAACTTGGAGACGTTACTTCAGGAGGAGTTCGCGTGTGTCCGAAAATACTAGCGCGCGAGTCACGTATACGGAGACTCTCTTCAGTGTTTCAATGCTGCATCTCAACCGTATACGGAGATCTAACGGCTCTTATAAGAGCTCGTATTTAAGCTCTATGCGGCACGGTGCACAGGAGACTGGGACTCACACACACACACACACACACACATATATATACACACACACACACACACACACATACACATATACATATACATCTATATATATACACATGTATATGTATATGTATATATATACATATATATATGTATATGTATGTATATATATATACATACATATACATATATATATATATATGTGTGTATATATACACACACACATATATATATGTATATGTATGTATATATGTATATACATACATATACATATATATATATATGTATATATATACATATGCATATACATATACATCTATATATATATACATATATGTGTATGTATATCTATATGGGTGACGCACCTAATGGTTGAGTGAATTTCACATTAATACATGGCGGGGCCTACTTAAGCCAACAATTCATTATCCTCCCTGAAAAAACTTTTATCAATGACACTTACTGATATTAATTTCTCCTTAAATGAGGCAACTAGTTGTACAGTCTAACTAGTTGTGTGTGAGCATTTCTCACATATATATGGGAGGTCAGTGCAGGCCAACGAAAAGAATCTTGCCATGTCAAACCTAAGCCATCATTATCAAGTGGCTATATTTCTAATGATATTTTTATATTGTTATAACAACAATAATAATAAAAGATTAGTTAGGGGGCAAAAATATTGTAATATATATATATATATATATTATTACCTAGATATAGTTGTGAATGAGCTTCAAATACATACTAATAGGACTTTTGGCCTATTTACAAACAAGAGACCATGAATAAGAGGTGTAGATTTTTCAACCAATCCACTTTTGCACTCCAACTTAGATAATTTTGAGTATACCCTATTAGAGAAAACACGACAAATGTGAATTTCCCAGCATAATATGAAGCCTTTCTAAACAAAAAGGTAAGTAGGGCCCACTGTGGGTGACCATCTAATGTCCATATTTTCAAACAAATTTTGCTATAACGTAACCCAAAATAAGAAGTAGATCATAGGTTCGAGTGCCCCATGTGATGTGTGAAAAAAAAATGGGGATGGAAACATTCATAATCCAAACATTATTGAAGTCACTACTGATGTTTCCATGTGACGTGATTTTTACCCAGATCAAAGGAAAACACAAATACTAAGGGACCCACCTATTGAACCACCCCACATCTTGTTAGAGTGGGCGTCACATAGGTGGTAATGGTCTTAACAACTAAAATATTCTACTCCTATAAAGAAAAAAAAAATGAAGAAGAATGAAACGGATAAATAACATTCCCGCACAAGGAACCCACTTATTGAACCCATCTCACATATTATGTAGGGCCCACTTGATCATCTTGTAGTAGATCCAAGTTGTCTATATGAAATGAGTTTTAATTTCATACTATACATCCAAGTTTGAGGGTAAATCTTATCATAGATAGACTACACCGGAGGAAATAATTCAGAATTAACTTACAACGTTGATGTACTTGTGGGCTACAAACAACTCTAAAATTTTTAAATAATCTTATTGTAGGTCCATACTGTTTGATTAAAGAGAACATATCAAATTGGTCGATGGTGGCTCTAATCATTAATTTAGTGGGCCCACACCTCATTCCAAAAAGGCTCTCTTAACTTTCGGAAAAAGCTACAATTGACAATGAGCATTTTCGTCCGTAAAGACTTAAAAAGTGTCTGGATGGCTAAAAAATATACGACTTAAATTTTGATATCAATACCTATATTGGATCATAATTTATTACTATTTTAATTAATAACCCCAGGAGAGAGCAAATTGAGTGCTGCCTCGCCTCACCTAACACTAGGGGTGTACACGAACTAAGCTAGCTTGGTTAGCTCGCTCGACTCGACTCGAAAAAGCTCAATTCGACTCGGTTCGAAGCTGAGTTTAAGCCGAGTCAAGCTGATTTTTTGAGCTCGAAAATGAGTTCGAGCAGGCCCCAGCTCGACTCGACTCGACTCGGATCGAATCCAGCTCGAATCGAACTCAAATCGAACCAGTTTGGTGACTCGATTACTTTGCCATTGATGTTGCTCACCAACTGTTTAATAAAATGACTCAATAAAATGTGGTTGGTGGCTGTTCAAGTGTTCGATTCAACTACCTTAATGTACATTAAGCAGATATTGGGAAAAATTAATCCATGCCTTTAGAGATTGTGATGGTCAGAATTTTCCACTTAGCCAGGAGCCAAGTAAAGGCAAACAATCTTCGGTGAAGCACCATAGGACCGAATGAAGGGAAAGCATGGCCAAGAGGATTTGAAGGAGAGCTAAGGAGCTTGAAGAGGGAGCGAACTGATAACTTGCTAGATCTTTCTAGAAGTCAAGTTGGCAAGGCTGAACACCATGTAACAACTCTAAAAGCCGAATGAACTCATTGAGCTCCGAATCTAAGAGAGGTCTCCTGTAAGGGCACCACACCCCAGATTCAATAGTTTTTTAAGTTGCATTCAAGTATTTATGGAAATGCCTCAATGGCAAACTTGGCTCGATCTTGGCTCGAAATCGGCCCTAGCCGCTGACCAAACCGAGCTGAGTTGACCAGTCAGTCTCGAGGACTGAGCCGAGCCGAGGTCAGCCAGTGTTCGAGCTGAGTCGAGCTGAGGCCAGCTTTACTCGGTTCGAATCGATGTACACCCTACCTAACATGTTGTAAATCTGACCATGGGAGTCACCTCAATGTATGTATGTAACATACATCCTGTTTATCCTATTTGCCTAATCATTTCAAAGCTATAAACAAAAAAATATGCATATCCAAATCTTAGGTGAACCATATGTCACGCCCTAAAATCTGGGTGCAAAGTATGCACCCTCTAACCTGAGTTTTGGTTTATAACCCGTACACAGAGTGTACTAACTCACATTGATTAGTTTAATCATATGTGAGAATTATGTTCATTATAAGTTTTACTCGAGTTCAACGTATTCCAATCATGCATACATAACACTTAACACTAATCAACTATGCATATATAAATCTCATGACTTCATGACCATTCAAATAACATAAATCTCAAATATAATTCACTTATTATGACATCTTACTATAAATATATTTTTTACAAACTCACAGTATCTTAATCAAATAAATCTAAACAACTGCTTAAAATCGCATAATCAATGCCAACATACATTCTACACCAATCAAACTATCATAACAAATAAATTAAATATTCATGAATTGTATAATGCAACCAATTCATCTTCATACAAGTATGGTCACGTTTCACGTAGGTCATGATCAAGTTTAATAGCCCATTCCAATTCCAACGCCACATCATCCGATAGCGGCTCATATATATGGTTTTTCCATTAATAAAAATGTAAGCTGATCACGTTTAGTGAAATAACTCAGCATGGTTCATAAATATAACAATTAAAATACTATAAAACACTGAATGCAAAAATGTATGCCAATGATGTATAAATGCGCCAGATGTAGTGATCGTCTATCTGCTTAGGTTGAAGATCGCCAACCCACATCCACCCATTGGGTAGGTTGTCCATCTTTCGATAGGCATGCGTCTGTCCCGCATCTAGTAATGCTCACTATGATTGACATTTCTTCCATAGAAAGCCCCCGTGATTGACCATGCGATATGCAGATTCAATGGATGCTACATGATTTCATCGTTTTATGAATACTTGTGTTAATTTAGAATGTAAGCATGTGATTCCATCATTTTTCATAAATTAAATGTGAGAACATAAATTAAAATGTGACACGGTTTCATGAATCAACATATTTTAGATCGAAACATCAATCAATCAGCTACATAAACAATTCCATTTGAAATTCCATAAACATGAGACATGTTGGGTTACTCTCATGAGTATAGTAGTGAAGATTTCACAAGATAATATGATGGATTTGAATTTGAAAATTCTAACAATTACACAACCATATTACTGTTTGACCAAATTACATCATACAGTGGGTCTCACATTTGATTCAACACCCTAAGTGGTAAACCATTATGCAATAACGATCAATCAATTGAAGTTTACATGTGTGATATATTCACTTGATTCAATTATCAAAACTCAAATTCTGTCCAAACATCAATTAATCGATACATTTGATTGATCGATAATACCTCGGTCGATCGAACTTCGAATCAATGGAATTATATTTAAGGCATACACGTCGTTAGACAAAATTTAGCACATTTGATTGATCGATACATAGATAAGTATAAAAATTTGATGATTTACTTTAATTAAGGGTATAGGGTCCATTTAACCACAGTTGACATATTTGCCCTCATTAGTTAATAATTAGAGAGACACATAAATTGTTAATCTGAACCATTCATATGCTTATTTACACATAAATTTCAAAATTAAATGGTAAATGATTGATCAGAGTGGCCCACTGGATGACTTGATAATTCAGATTTTTGAAATCTTAACATATTTTGTCTCTACACATTGGATGAATGGTGTGGATCTAACCACATATATACCAACGACCCATCTCGACCTTTTACGCCAAGTGATATTAACACTTATGCAGAAAACATAAGCTTTCCTTATTAAACACTTTAAGGTTTGACAACACAATAATTGTATGATCGATCTGGGCCGTTCATTGTGTTGCCCAAATAATTAAATTTCAAAAAATTATCATAATTGATTAAGTAATCTATCCTACAAATATGAATTTATATGTATAGAGCAATTTCTTGTGCCCAAACTAGACTATTTACATAGTGAATTGATCATCTTCATTCAAGTGTGTATGATAGACATATGACTAATCCAAACCGTTCATCATACCCATCTGGCCATATATTACATTAAGATTAATAAAATTATAAATATACCAACCTAAAATTATTTTCCCACCAACACACACACACACACACTCTCTCTCTCTCTCTCTCTCTCTCTCTCTCTCTTCTCAACTGTACATAATGTTTTTTGGTTAATATTTAAGTTTATAACTCTTATTATTCATTCCTTAAAAAGAAAAGTCTTGTTGGGAGGTTGAGAGATATGAGAATAGAGTCAGAGGGATAAAAGTGAGAAGAATTAGGGATAGATATAAGATATTATATTATGATTAAATAATAGATTAAGTTTCGATAAGAAAGAGATGAAATATGAAATATCTTTATCAAATTCAAAAAATAAATAAATATTAATAATAAATAAAATTTTATAGGGGTTACACCATACTTATTGAGCATCCACAGTAAATGTTTATTTTCGATTAAACCTATTAATAACGTAAAATATACACATATAAAGGAAAGAAATAAATATCAACACTTAAACACCTACCTTAATGTTGATTTCTAATTCAATTTAAGAAATAAATATCAGTTTTATACAAAACTTTTGACGTTTGTGATAAGATTTTATTGATCAATCACCCCTGCTTCATGTGAGATGGTCTACCTGATATTTGAATATGCTGCTTTTTGGAATAATCTCATAAAATAAGCTGAAAAATCGGATAAAGTAAGTAGATATACAATAAACATATATAATAAACACATCAATGCCAGCCTTCCAGCCAGGCCACCGTGTGAGGGTGAGGCATGGACCAAGAGGGGTTGAGCCTTAGGGCCTGTTTGGGAGCGTGGATTTGGAACCCCCTCGATTCGTAACCCTCGGGATTGGAAACCCCTTGCATCGGCAATCTCCTCGGTGTGTTTGGCACCCTAGAGTGTGAATCCACTTTAATTAAAAAATACCTATACATGGTATATTTACAGAGGTTTGAATTTAATTACTAAATCAACTTTAATATCCCTAATTAGTGAGATATATAATTTTTGACAGTATGGTTGTGATAAGCTCGTTGAAATATATGCTTTGCCTAAAAACAATGAAATTCCAAGTCTCGAATGGACCGCAAGCACATGATCATGTCTGAGTGACTAACCAACGATTTTTAATCGTTGATTAATATGGACAATGTTTGGACGGTGCTAGACAATGTTTGGACGGTGCTGATTTACATAGACAATGTTTGGACGATGCTGATCATCATTAGTGGCCCATGTGCCCAATAGAATGATAGTGTACAGTGACATACATGTTACACCCGCAACTATTAAAATGATTCTGGTTGTAATCCAAGCTCTCACCGTGGATTATAAACCCCCTCAAAGAGGGGATTGGAAACCCCTTGGATTGGCAATCCCCATTTGCTTTAGGGGTCGTTTGGCACCATGGATGGGAGGGGATTGGAGGAGGTTTCAAATCCCCTTGCCTGTTTGGCAGCATAAAGCAACTGGGGATTGCCAATCCAGAGAGTTTCTAATCCCCTCTTTGAGGGGGTTTGTAATCCACGGTGAGAGCTTGGATTACACCTAAAGTCATTTCAATAGTTGCATGTGTAAATGCATGTCACTGTACACTATCATTCTATTAGGCACGTGGTCCACTAATGATGATCAACACTGTCCAAACATTGTCCATATTAATCAACGATTAAAAATTATTGGTTAGTCACTCAGACATGATCCTGTGCTTAAGGTCCATCACAGACTTGAAATTTCATCATTTTCAGGCAAAGCATATATTTCAACGGGCTTATTACAACCATAGTGTCAAAAATGATATATCTTACTAATTAGGGATATTAAAGTTGATTAGTAATTAAATTCAAACCGCTGTAAATATACTAGGTATTTTTGAATTAAAGTTGATTCACACTGCAGGGT
This sequence comes from Magnolia changhungtana, assembly GCA_030180095.1. NCBI lineage: Eukaryota > Viridiplantae > Streptophyta > Magnoliopsida > Magnoliales > Magnoliaceae > Magnolia > Magnolia changhungtana. The sequence continues at coordinate 999,813 of JASAUF010000481.1, forward strand.
GCCAAACACACCGAGAGGATTACCAATCCTGGGGGTTGCAAATCCAGGGTTCCAAATCCACGCTCCCAAACAGGCCCTTATGCTGCTAGACAACCAAGGGATTTCAAATCCCCTCCAATCCACGGTGCTAAACGGCCCCTTATTATATTATAGGGCCCACCTTGATGGATGTACTTATCCATGCCGTCCATCCATTTGGCTAGATCATTTTAAGGAACGGGCTCCCCCCAAAAAAAGAGCAGATTCAAAATTCAGGTTAACCATAATGTAGCAAATAGTGGTGATTGAACGTCCAATCATTAAAAACTTCCCAATGCCCGCGGCAATGTTTTCATAGTTATTGTACACATGCGAATTCCATCTTCTTCATTTTAATATATTTTTTTTTGCATCGTACTCTAACATGACATGGAGAAACGGATGAACGGTGTGGATATTGAATACATGCATCAAGGTGGATTTAGGGGTGTGCAAAATAGGTCCGATCCGGCGGATCCGTCCCGATTCGCCCCAATTCGATCAGGACCGGTAGGTTGGATCGGTTAGGATCGGGTACAAAAGGGCAGATCCGAATGTAGTTCGGATTGGATTCGGATAAGCAACAAAACCAACCGACCTGAACAGAAATCCGAATCATGTCTCTGCTCCTCTTTCTTCATCAGTTCGCTCTAAACGCTTTTGAAGCTTTTCTTTCTTCATTTCCAGCAAAATTAACTTATTTTTCGTTGTTTCTGTTTCAATGAAAGCTTCTTATTTTTTGACGGACGGAGAAGAAGGGATTCCGGGCAGATATATATGAAGATAAAGGTAGATAGCTCATATCTCTCCTTCTTTTTTGTTTTTCTCGTTTTCTTCCCTCTTTTCTTTTACTTAATATGAAATTTTTATTTCTGACCTAATCTGATTTTCTCTTCATTTTACTGATTTTCTTTATAAAAAGATTTTGCTAATTTTCTTTTTTCTGTTTCTATTTTTTAAATTTCTATGAAGGTCCGTTGCTGCTCATGTTGATTGTATTGCTTCTTTTGGTTTCTCATTTCTTTTAAATTTCTTCTTATAGAGGGTATAGAAGCGATCCGTCGGTTATAGATCGGGTCATTCAATGTACTATTAGGACCGGATTGGGTCAGGTGACCTGAATCCGGTCCCGGATAGGATCGGATTCGGATAAGGAAACCCAAATTTTGGATCTTGGAAATCCGATCCTACTCGGACCGTGCCCAGCTCTAGGTGGATTCCTCTCCTCGGCAAGGGCCGCACCGTCCTGGGGAGGCAGGGGCTGACCTAATCTCCTCTCCGGTGTAAATGGATTGGCATCGCTGTGCCTAAAGTGAAAAGGCCCAAAAAAAAAAAAAAAAAAAGAGTAAAAAAAAGCAAAAAAACAAAAGAAAAGAAAAGAAAAGAAAAAAAATAGAAAAGTAAAAAGCGACTTATATGATGCTCAGGGAACAGCTGCCGCTTGATACGCAGCCACTCAGAAATCTTACACTTTACATAGATGAACTAAAAATAAACTGTCTAAGTTATGGAACCCATCGTTGCTAAGTAAAATGCCTAATATCAGAATAGATGAATAATCCTAACCTCTGATACGTCACCATCCATACGTCGAAATAGACGATTTGATATTTTTAACCGTCAGATAAATGGTCACCGATCTGATAGTCATATTATCAATTAAAACATATTTTTCACTGCACCATAAATATATGGTGAGATCCATAATTACGACGGTTTATTTTGACTTGCATGTATTCCACTTAGGGCCCGTTTGGCCGGTCGGATTGGAGTGGATTGGATGGTAATGGAAGGGATTGGAAGTTAAATCCCGGGAATGGCCGGGCCTGCCAAACACGGTCGGTGATATGATCCCAATTCCATGGATCTCCAGACAATCCACTGACAACACCATTTACCTTTAAATCCCATCCAAGCCACCCTAATCCGTTGAAATTTGCCTGAGACTTGTTTGGTTGGTGGGATTGGTAGGGATGGGAAGGTTGAATCCCTGGATTGGCCGGGCGTGCCAAACGGACTGGGTATAGCAATACAGGGATATATCCAATCCCATGGATCTCAAGACAATCTACTGACAACACTATCATTACCTAGAAATCCACGCCATCCACTCTAATACCATTCAATCCCTTCCAATCCACCCGGCCAAACGGGCCCTTAGACATCTTATAAGTAATTCTAAATGCCTGCGTATCATCCTTGGCACTCTTTCAGAATATCAAAGTTTTTTTCAATGAAAAAGAAAAGTTCTCTGATACTCAGGTTGTGCCTGACGCTTGATACTCAGTCACTTAGAAATGGCACATTTAGAAAATATTAGCTCAAATTAAACCGACTAATTTATGGATCCAATTTCATAAAATTTAAAATAAAAAAATAAGAGTTTTGAAAAATCTTAAACCTCTGATTTGTGGCAATTGTTTTTGAAACAGGAGCATTGGATAAATTTCTTTTTTAACCGTCCAATAAATCTCCATAAATCAAGTATTTATATGACGAAATTAGAATCGTTTTTGGGTTATGATAAATCTAAAAGTTTATAGAGAATTTTGACAGTTTATTTTTAATTTTTTTTACGGCCTATGTAATATATCAGTAATTTCTATCTGCCTGTGTATTATCCATATCCTAACCAAGAGTATCAAACAATTTTCGAGAAGAAAAGACATTGACGTTGTGCCGGCACACAGGCAGGAAATTATATCTATGGCGATTCGTGCGATAAGATATTTAAGAGATGAATCTCAGAATACATGTCAAATTGGACAACATATAAGAGATCCAAACGGTTCATCAGACGGATAACTATCCCATTAGTCAATAAAATCAGTACTAATCATAAAAATGAAAACTAATGGACGTATGAAGTAGTAATTCAACATTAAAAGCATTCGTCGTACACTTGTGGCCCATATGATTATTTTAACGGATTAAATTTTGTTATAGAGAATTATAACCTTTCGCTTCACATTCTAAATTGCGTGGATATCTCAATAGCGTGCCAATATAGCCTGTGTGTTGCCATTCTCCTCTTCAATCTCTCCTGTCGCGAATCTCTTTACTATTTCCAGTAGATATTTGCAGAGAGAGTCATGGAAGGGGGAGGGAGCAGAGAATCCACGGATTCGGAATTCGGGTTATGCAACTCCATGTGCTCGCTCTAGACACGCGTGTCACGTGCTTCGACATCATCATCATCTTCTGCGCGCATCGAAACAAACCAGAAAACAGCTGGCATTCCCATTTCCCACCGCCGCCCCCTTTTCTCTTCGCATTCTTCTTTCAGCATTCTCTTCTTCTTTTGATAAAGAAAATGGCAGGAGCTATGCCTTCTGGAAGTATCGGATCTTGCTTCGGATCAAAACACGGGGACAATCCTCACCCCGCGATCGGGCTCCGCGTCCGCGCCTTCGGTTCCGATCGACGGTTCTGCTGGTTTCCGTACAAAAGCAGGTAGATCCAACAGTAGTCGCTTGTTGCACGTGTATAGTCTAGACTGCGTGAGAATGTACGCGTTCTGTATACACATGTAGAGAAATGCTCACATCCAACCGGTTGGACGATAAGCTTCCGTCCACCTAGCTGATAACTTATAATATATCATGTACGTGCGACATCTATCCCGTCCAATGTGTTTTCCCCACAATGAGGATCGCACTATGTAAAAATCAGCTCCATCGAGTGATCAGGTGGGCCACACCATTAAAAATATATAACCGATGATTAGTTACAAATTACAATTGTGGGCCACCTGGTTAACGGATGGGGATGATTTTAACACCAGGTGATCCTCATGGTGGGATCAACCTATTGGACGGATTGGATTTACACAATTTCATTCTTGGAAGCTATCGGCTGGGTGGACGGCGGCTAATTGTCTAACCCGTTGGAAGTGACACACACAGGACCTGATTGAAATAGTACATTTCTGGACTGTTTCAATTCCCAAAATGGAAAATAGGTATATGTAAATAAAAAAAGAGGTGGGTGATATGCATGATCCTGGGGGATAACTGTGCAGATTTTTGGATTTTGGTGGGAGAAATTGCCAAGGGAGGCTCACCCATTTTGCCACACTGGGTAATGATCTGACCGTTGATCTGGTAGGAACTGTTGCATATGGGCCGGATTGGGAAAAATCTCACTGATCAGAGATCATCACCTCCTTATATAGGCCAAAGTGTGGGTTGTTTGATACTTAGGTGGAGTGTGATACTTGATATGCGGGCACTTGGAAATTGTACAAGTTGCATATATTAACTCAAATTAAACTGATTAAAGTGTGGAATCCACTGTTTCTAAGTCACAATCCGAAAATCAGATTGGTTGAGCAATCCTAACTTATGATTCGTGGGCGCTTGTTTGTTGAAATAGGACCATTGGAGGTTTTCATTTATAACCATCCAATGAATGTCTACTGAACTGATAGAAAGATGATCAAATGAGCGTATTTTTTGGTTCATGATGCATCTAAATTGAGGCCCACAATTTGGACAATTGATTTGAATTATGTATTTGCCACATATGCAATTTCCGCGTGTTATATGTTAGTTAGAAATACCATGAGGATGTTTTATCAATGAGATTATTGTTGTTGATCGAGTGCCTTTAATCCTAGTGCAGAGAAGCCCTGTCTCGGTTCGACTGGCGTCTCTTTTGGTTTGACCGAATTAGGGGTGGATTTTCAGGTTGCACGCTGCCCGCTTTTGCACATTTTTAGTTCGACCTAAGTGTGTGAGTCGGTTCCTTTCGGTCCGACCAAAAGTCCCATTGGTTCGATTGACGGAATGTGTAAGTGTGGGTTTTATTTTCTAATATTGTATGGGAGTGTATAAATACCCTTCTAATTTGCGATTAGGATTAGAGCTGTAGAGTAAAACGAACGCCAAGAGGGTTTTGGAGCCTGGCACGAATACTTAAGGGTTTTGAGGAGAAAGCTAGGGTTTCTATTGTAAGTTGTTCCATCTCTTGTAACCTTATTATGATTATGGTGGATTGATCGTTGCTTTGTGCCATCGTTTTTCCCACAAGGGTTTTCCATGTTAAATCTCTTGCGTTCTCTATGGGAGCTTGGATTTTTTTTTTTATTCCCTATTGCTTGTTTGATTCGATCTGAGGTTGCTCCCAACAAGTGGTATCAGAGCTTAAGGTTGGGGTATATTAGTTTGAATCTCATACTTGGGCCTATATAAACCGGGCCAATTGACTCATTAAGTGGGCTAAAGCTTGTATAAAGAAAATGGACGGTTAAAAAGAAAGTTTCCAGATTGCATCAAACTCAACAGATAACCTCACCCTCGACAATCGTTTCTATAATCTCAAGGAAAAAAGGCAAAGAGGAAACTCTAGGGCTTTCTTACTCAATAACAGAACTCAAAGTCTCTACAAGCACTCATGTAGGGAGAGCTTTCCAAAATAACCAAAGCTGCTAACTGAACTAGCTAACCATGGTTAACTAGCTATTCTTAAAAAATAGAGCTATGCGTTTGGGTCATGAGCGATTCTTGTCTATACAAATGAAAAATGCATGTGTTGAGTCCACGATCTGATGGGTCCATCTGTGGGGCTCAGTAGTCCGATCTGACAGATGTATATGTATCTGGGGCCCTCTTTTGTCATCAGTGTGATCAAGCCTTGAACCAAGCCAACTGGATTGGATAGATTTTTGGGCCTGCTTATCAACTGGGTAGGCTGTGAAGGCCAACCTTCGATCATCAGTGGCAGATCTTTGGGAGCAGAGTGCTGATGCATCAATCCATATCGAATGTGAATGTATTGGAAATGAACATTTCTACTTCATTTAAGTTTCATTCATCTTTTCATCCTTATCTTTAAATGCAGAAACTCATTTGAATCACTCGCTTTTATAGTTTCGGTTTCTGGCACAGCCGAAGAGCTACTGGATGTTGATTATGCAGTTGGTTTTTTTTTTTTTTTTAGATGGTTGTCTACAACTGCAAACATTCCAAAAGCTGCTCCAACCTCTGTAGAGGTACAGGAAAACCATTGCTTCCCTATGAATGATTAGCATCGTATATATACTTAATTTCTCAGGTTAACAGGGTGGAAGTTCTGGTGAAACTGATACAGTTCCTACTCCCAAAGTTATAATAGATCAGGACTCAGATCCAAATGCAACTATTGTGGAGATAACTTTCGGCGACCGCCTTGGAGCTCTTCTCGATACTGTAGGATATTGTCTTCTTTGTTGAAATAAGTGTTTATTCATAAATCCATGATATTGTCTTCTTCTTTGTTGAAATAAGTGTTTCTTCATAAATCCAGACTTGTTCCTCCATAATATGCATAGAGCTTTGCTAAGTGCACAAACCTGTGCAATAAAGATCATGTACATGCCACACATATGCCAGCATGGTACTCAGGTGCAAGATCCTCCATCCATCAGGTTGGTATGACACAGGAAAAAAAATCTGGTCCACTGGGCATGTGGGCCCCAATATTGGAAACAGGTGGATGGATTATAAACTTCAGCCAATTTTTTCAGAGCTGTAAGTTTCACAAACTGTGGACCAACCGACTAGTGGATCAACCTGATTCTTGGGCATCATTATAGTGGTTCCTTTCTGATGGATGGATTGGATCTCGGACCTATCGTGCCATGCTGGCACATATGTGGCATGTACATGGGCTTTATTGCATGCACGTGCACTTAGCAAACCTTGTATGTATATTATGGGCTCCTTCCCCCCCCCCCCCCCGAGTTGGCAAGATTCCTGTATCTGTCTAACAATGTTTTAATCTTCTGTAGATGCATGCGCTTAAGAACCTAGGACTGAATGTTGTCAAGGCAAATGTCTTCTTGGACTCATCTGGCAAGCACAATACCTTTGCTATCACTAGAGCGTAAGTTCTCTTTCATATGATGATGATGGGCTTGGATTTATTGCAAAATTATGTTTTTTCGATCACTCTAGATTATATCAGAGGATTCCCTCACAAAAAAGCATGCATTAAATTAAAATGGTGGTTTATAACATTATTTAGAAGAATATGTGCTTGAGTTACTGGATAATTTCGGACATATTGGCATGTTTTATGGGCATTTAGGATATATTTCCTTCTTTAGTAGTTTAGTCATGGTATTATGTAACCGCATTGGCTGGCATATCGGCTGATACGACTCCCATTCGGTTGATACGGCCCTGTAACGGCCTCTTTTTTTGGGAAAAAAAATAAATAAGTCATTGGCAGAAGTCTAAAATATGTAAGGATCCCAAATATGTAATCTTTTTTTTTTTTCTGAACATGTATTTGATGGTGTAATGGGCCATTCTTTGGTAATAATATTGTCTGTTGAGCTCGGGTAGTGGCAGCTTGACCTAATGAAAGTAACTAGTTGTGCCCGAATCGAAACAAATCAAGCATGATATTGTGAAGTCTAAAATATGTAAGGATCCCAAATATGTAATCATTTTTTTTTTTTTTTTTCCTGAACATGTATTTGACGGTGTAACGGGCCATTCTTTGGTAATTATGTTGTCTGTTGAGCTCGGGTAGTGGCAGCTTGACCTAATGAAAGTAACCAGTTGTGCCTGAATCGAAACAAATCAAGCATGATATTGTGGATTAGGGCCCGCATATAAATACAATAAAAAGAATATGGAAAAATGAAAACAAAAAGGTAATGGTTTACCTCTTCTCTAGGTATTTCCCAAAATGGTCTACTCCGCTCTGATTCATTGAATTGTACCTTTAAAAAAAAAAAAAAAACCTTAAAATGGGCTTGGATCTAGTTTAAAATTAGTTTTTAAGCTTCCTTCATGGTTGAAATGAATGAATGGGAAAACAAGAGTAAAAATTGCAAGTAAAAATTTTCAAAAGGTAATGGTGCTGATGCTGGGGTGTATCAGCTTGTATCAGCCGATGCAGCCCAATATGGCCTATTTTTTCCACTTATAGCGGCTTCTCAATAAAATCATTACCTTTCAAAAAAAAAAAAAAAAGTTGAACATTTGATGCTGCAAGATATCTATTTACTCTTGGTTTTCACCTGCAGGTGCAATTGGCTAAAAGAAATTATCTCTCATTCATGGAAGCATATAATTTCTGTGTACTTCATAATGCAATAACAAAGCAAGGCCAGCAAATCAGCTACAACCACACACACACACATGTGACTTCATATTCTCTCTGCAGTGCTTCAGTTGCATCTGGCCATGAGAATATTTAGGAACTCAGCTCCTACCTGCAACAGTTTTGGATAGCTACTTGCAGTTGGTGCTTTGCGGAAAATTGTCTGTGTGTTCATTGCGGCATTTTTGCAGGCATACTGGTCGCAAAGTTGATAGTCCGGAGTTGCTAGAGAAAATACGCTTGACGATTATCAACAACCTACTCCAGTATCACCCAGTAATGTTCTCAAAGCTTCGGCTTACATGCCTGAAATTTTCTTCAAGGATTGTCGTGCATACTTCTATAAGTTACATTGTTTTAAATAACCATAATTGGTGGACCAGGAATCCAGCGCCCAATTAGCCATGGGAGCAGCTTTTGGGGTTGAGCCACCAAAGGAAAAGGTACATCCTTCCAAATGGGTTTTTGAATGCCAAGATCATACTGTGGTTTTTTCCATTTATGGAGCAGAGATGTATTTAATTTACTTTTCTAGTGTAAAGTGTAAGCAGAATGCAATGACTATCCACTGTTCTCACTTATGATATTTATGAACTAGTCCATGTTATTTATTTGTGTTGCCATCCCTAACTGGGTTAGTGGCAAGGTGGTCCATAACGGTAATGGTTAGAAAAAAAAAGGGCATGTAAATTTATTTTCCAATTTTATACACGAGAAACGTGGATAAAGATGTTGCCCAGAAAAGGCGTTGAGTTGATTTTCAAGGCATTGAAGAAAGGGGGGTGACTGTTTGACCATGGACATTTTTGCATTTTCACATGAATCAATGGAGAACTACACTGCAAACCAAACAGTAGTTTTCCATATGGAATCTACTATTTTCCATTTCCTGAGGATTCCATGTTTGTTTTCTATATCCACATTTCGGATTCAACACAAACAAATGTGTCATCAATGTAAAATCAGGGACTTGGTTTTATGTGTTACAGTGTTCTGGACTTATTGGGTCTTTGCAGGATCAGCCTGTGGCTTATATTGTTTTATTGTCAATGTTTGATTTACAGTTTCACTTCTCTATCTTCAGGTTGACGTGGATATCGCAACCCATATACACATCCATGGCGATGGTCCTGACCGAAGGTATGCATGTTCTATTGTATATTTTTGAAAGTCACAAAGTCATAATCTTGTTCGTCATTACAAAAATGTTCTTGATGTTTGAATTCTCATGGTTCTCTTGGTACCAGAAGGCTCAGTACCCTGCATTACTTTGATAGATTCATTCTTTTTCTCGTGATGCTAGATATCCGCCATTCTAGAAATGTGTATTGTAATAATTTTCACATCAAGGAATGCTGGGTTTTTATGTCCTATCACATATGACATTCTAAGTAAGGAATTAATTCCTACACCCATCCCTTTTGATTTGCATACACCCAGTTTTTTCATCATGGGAATTGAAATGTTAAACTTTTTGTACTAGAGGAGTTATTTTATTCTGGCTGTGTATGACACTTGATACACAGGCACGTAGAAATGGTACGTGTACCTCATACTAACCCAAATCAAACAAATTAAATTGTGGGACCTACTTTTTTTTTTTTTTGAAAGGTGAATGAATTTATCAGGCAGAGCCAAAAACACAATGAAAACAAAACAAAACAAAACACACAACCAACACAAAGAACAAAATAATGGAAACTAAGGGACACCTGAGAAACTAAGATATACAACAAACCAGCCCTGTGTTTGGAACCTCCCAGGCCCACACTAAGGGGCCCAATCTCTAAACAAGCTCAACACTCTACTAAAGATCCCCGCCGAAGCAACCTGATGATTTCTGAAAACCCGATTATTCCTTTTAGGCCAGATTGCCCAAGGGACCGCAAGGAGACTTAGTCTCCATCTTTTCCTCCCAAGCCTGCTGCCTTCTCCCTCATGCCAAGAGCAGGAAAGACCTTCAACGGATGAGGGCATCACCCAAGATACATGCGCTCAATCTAACGATCTAAAAGCAAATATCCCACGCGAAAGAACAGTGAAGGAACAGATGATCCACTGTTTTGGCATCTTGGAAGCACATCAGGCAAACGTTACTATGTTAGTCAGAGGCATTCATCTTTTCCGGAGGTTGTCCGCCGTCAGAATTCGGTTCTTCACAGTGAGCCAGGCAAAATCAGGTTGGTTGAACAATCCTAACCTCCAATTCGCGGATGCTTGTTCTTTGAAATAGGACCATCGAATATTTTCATTTCAATAACCAAAAAAGAGTAAATTTTGGTTAATGATACATTAATACAGTCGTCCACGAAAAGTGGGTACGATAGTGGCCACCTAAATAGCATATAACTTTTCTACATGATTTGTTTCGTTGATGTAGTCCATTGAATACCTTTCAGCCGAATCGAGTGCATGCACACCTTTTACTAGCAATAGCATGCACCTTGATGCGATAAACAGCTAGAAGTCGATCCTTGCAATATGTTGTTACGGACTTCCATTTTCTTTGAATAGTTAATTCAAGTCGATTAATGCCATTCACGTGCTTCCAGAATCTTGTTACTAACCCCACTAGTCCTGGCATAAACCTCTGCAGCCTGCTTTATGTTGAGACTGCAGACCGCCCTGGATTGCTGGTAGATCTTGTTCAGATCATTACGGACACCAACATCACTGTTGTGTCGGGAGAGTTTGACACGGAGGTGGTAACCGCAAACCCCACCTGATCTGTTGTTTAAGAATCTAGTCTTCTATTCTCACTGAGCTTTTGTTTGTAAGCAGGGGCTTTTGGCAAAAGCAAAGTTCCATGTTAGCTATCAGGGCAAAGATATCAGCAAGCCTATGCAACAGGTAAACCCTAAAAGGTTTATGGTTCCTTTCCTACATATACATTTGCTGCATGCATACATAAACATTCAGTCATGCTGGTGCATTTGTTCATGTTTACTGGTGCTTAAGCATACTCATGTCAATGCTAATTAATGCAGGGGCATTTTCACACTAGGCTCGAGTGGGGTCACTAGTGGGATGCAGAGGCACACTCGGGGTGGGCGCAGCCCACGGAGGAGGTCTCGTGTTCGAGATTCCTCACTAGGGGTGATTAATGCGCATTTCACACCGGGCTCGAGTGGGGTAGCCCGTGGGATGCGGGGACACTCTCGGGGTGGGCGGCCCATGTGATTTGGGGCCCATGAAGGGGGTTCAGCCGAAGTCCTAAAACCCATGAGATGTGGGGCCTGGGCTATGAGATAAAGGGATTAATTTGCCATACTCTAACAGTTCGAGTTTTTAGAGCAAGTAGTTAATTGTCCTGCATCACTCATGCAGAATTTTGCTAAGCCCACATACATCTCTACATGAGATCTCATGTGTCTGGGCCATGTGACCCATGCATCAGGTCGGCCCACTCTCTAAACATGACCTGGAGCAAGATCATGAAGGCAAGCACATCAGGCACCACACATGTACTCCAAGTGTGGACTTTGAGATCCATTTTAGCCATCCATTGTTTTTTGTATGGTGGGGCACACTGATGCACAGGTTTGGTTTTCCCACACATGCTCCATGCTGTCACATGTGGCTACCATAGTTAAAAACCTGAAAACCCAAATCGACTCAACTTTATATTCATCCGAGTCGGGCTGACCTGAAGATTCGATTTAACTTTGACTCATTGTTAAATAATTTAATTAAGAATAGTAATAGATGTTTTTAATAATATTAGTATAAACAAATGGCTATTTCTGTCACAAAAATACTGTGCAAGTTGGTAACTGGGGACAGTTCTTCAGGTGATTGTGCATTTGACTCGGTTTGAAATCTCACTCCAAAGAGAGTTCCTTACTGACTTGGCCCGAAATCTTTCTGAATTGAGTTGACTCGGCCGAGTTAAGTTGAGTGACCCGAGTTTTAGAACTAGAGTGGCTATGTGTTGATAACAAGAGGCGCATGCAGGCTTCAACTCGAGTCACCGAGTTTTAGAACTATGGTAGCTACATGTTTGACGACCAGAGCGCTTGCAGGCTTACCAGAACCTGCCGTTGCAAGCTTTTCTATGGGTTTGTTTGCATTCACTTGCGGTATTTCTCAATAAACTGCATTCACTTGTGGTTTGTATGCATTCACTTGCTGATAACCATCAGCATGGTTATCCTCTCCTTCTCTCTCAAAAAAAAAAAAAAGAAAAAAAAAAGAAAAAGGAAGTGCAGGGGAATTAATTCAAGCTCAATATCTATTTTCACAGGTTCTTTCTAATAGCTTGCGGTATTTCTTGAGGCGACCAACCACTGAAGAGGCGAGTTTTTAAAGCCCTGCGTTCAGCTGGTATGCTTGAAAGCATTCCTGAAAATCGGTTTTCCTCATTCAAAGAGCAGCTGATGTTAGTATGGTGAATTTTTCTCTCTCAAATTCCTCTACCCAACAAAGCTTATGCAAAAACGAACTTCATTTTGTCGTTAATGAAGTAGAACAAGATGTTAATTTAGCTTAAACTGCTCTTGCTACTTGTTGGGAGTTTTCTCGACACGTAGAACCCCTGCATGATGCATGGTCCATCACATGGACAGCCAATGTGTCTTCTTTCTCCGTTCAGTGGCACGTGGGGTAAAGGTTTTCACCTTGGCCACTGGTGAATTTCAATTGATCGCCGATCAGTGAACCCAGACCACCCATCCAGTGGGGTCGAATTGTTAACTGCAGCCTAGTGGGGCAGTATGATCAGTGAACCGAGACCGCCCATCTAGTGGGCTCTACTGCAGATTGCCCACTGTAAGAAAAACATATAGAACTTGTATTCCTAGTGTCCAACTTGTGGATTTCAAGTAGATGGTCAAAGTAAAACATCTTCAATGGTCTGCATTCAACACTTTTACATTTCCCACTTGAAGGAATCCACCTACAAAAGTCACTTTTTAATGAGTTTGCCTTTCTTATAATTAGTTTATTACTATACTAACTGTAAATATTTATTATTTATTTACTTTTTAATTTAGAAAGCACTCCAACAATCCAAATATTGTCTAAATTTTGAAAAAAAAAAGAGGAAAAAAATAAAAAATAAAATGGCATATGTACAGTATCTAAGCATGGGATTAAGATTCAGACGGTCCATTTGACTCATTCAAGACCACTTGGGTGGGCTCCATTCGGTTCAATGCCCCGAGTCACCCGACTCAGGCGAGTTGGGCGAGTTGGGCTGATTAACCTCAGGTTCAAGCAATCCATGACTTGAATTCAAGACGAAATGAGTTGGTCCAAGTCACCAGTCATTTGACCATTATTGATCTAAGGCATATAGGGTACCGTCATTGCTAAAAAAAATAAAATCAAGTAATATGGACCAAAGATGAACCAAAGATGTTGCTATTCAGAACCACCTTGTTGAAATCTGAAGTATCTTTGAAATTAGGAAGAGCCTGTTTGGCTGCCACTTAAAAATGAGTTCATCTCATTTAGTTAGCAGTAATTATGTATTATATATTTTGACAAGGATTAAAAATATTCTTGAAAACCCATAGTCTATATAAACTATGATCTTTAATACTAAATTACTGTTAATGAAAATGGGATGAAATCATTTTTTATTTCCTTGTTAAAATGTTGCATATGTAATTTTAGTAGTTCATTGCTTTTTAGAAGTTGAAATTACGTCATCGGGTGGGGATTATCTTAATTATGGTTTTAAGAATCAGTGGCTTGGAGTGACCCCTTCACTTCTCAGTTGAGGGGTTAGTGGGCTGGGACGAGCCAGGCCTATTTCCTTAACTGACTTGTGGCAGCCGGGCTGCCCTCCCGGTCCTTGCGGCCTAGCCCTATAGAGCCAAGGCTTGGGTGTCTAAACTTGGTCTGAGGGACAGGTCTGGGCTTGAAATCTAGGCAGTGTTTTGGGCTGGGCCATGGCCAATGATGAATGGCCGTGCCTGGCCTGTTGGCACTGTCCAATCAAATGGGTCACTGTTATCACTGGGATGAAAGTACAGTGAAAAAAAAAAAGAGTCCGAACCACGGGGATTTAGAGGTTTTAAGAATTTTACGTTGTTGCGTGTGTTTTTTTCGGATGCAAGGTGAAAATGAATTGGTTCACTTGATGAACGGTTTGGATTACCCCAAGAAAAAATAATCTTGGTGGGCCCCACAAAAGCTTGAATGTATTGGAAGTCGTTTGACACTTGATCGTTCTCCTAATAGTCTAATCCATGTGAATTAGAATCACCGAACTGTATTTGGCTCTCTTCAATGAGAGTCCATTGAAATCTATGTGAATGTGCTCTCTTCAATGAGAGTCCATTGAAATCTATGTGAATGTGTTTGGTGGCTTATATTTGAAATGCATCCGAGAGAGAGAGTGAGAGAGAAGACTGTGACTTGTGAATAGGGTGTATTAGATATGAATTGAATTCCAATTCACCTCAAATAAACTCTCCCAAATGCACACGCTCCCAAAGCAACGCTTCAGTTTCGATATTATGCCCCACTTGATGCATGGTGGGGCCTACATTTTCATTCCCACCCATGTGTCACTATATGATATTCAATCTAAGCACCAAGTGGGTCTCATATTCCACTCACTGGGTGGGGATGCTCATGGTAACTTAATGCAGCCCGTATCGATCATAGCCGTCGATGGGGCATCCAGATGTATTGTTGACAGTCCGTGCATGTTTGATCAATATCCCCTCTTTTCTTTAATTGTTTCTTCCTTACAACATCGGATTAGCACAAGAACAACTCTGCGGATCTGTAACTGAAAGATCCAAATGGCTAAATGAGAAAGCATGATATAAATCAGAAGCCATTGTAAGTACAGACATACAAGAAAATAACCCATTACCGTTTGTTGAAAAATTCAAACATAACCGGCCGATCCATAGCCTAACAGCATTTTCCCTTGTTCAGCTCAGAGCTTGGGTCGAATCTGCTTTAAGTGGAAGCAATTTGGATCTCGTATCTCCTCATAACAGGAGTAGCACACACATGAGAAGACGCGGTTGTCTCTGTCAGCTGAGAGGATGTCGTATCGAAACCACTATCGCCCCAGATCATCTGGACCGGAGTGCCGACAACCAAGTGTTCGAACGGGTTTAATGGCGTTGGAATTTCCATCCCACCTTCCAACATCTTCACAACAACACTCATGTTAGGTCTCGCATGCGGACGATACTGAACACACCACAAGGCAACTGTAACCATTCTCTCAGCCTCCTCTCTATCTCTCTCTTCGATACCGCAAGCCACAATCATCTCACCAAATTCACCTCTCTCGAACTTCTTCCAGACCCACCTTGGAAACCACTCCTGGCTCTCTGAGAGATTAATGTTGAGGTTCCTCCGCCTCCCTACGATCTCAAACAAAAGCATCCCAAAGCTGTAAACATCGCATTTATGTGTGACCGGAAATGGCATCCAGAGCTCTGGAGCAGCATACCCGGGAGTCCCCCTCCCGCCCGTCATAGTCATATGAGTGTTGTCTCTATTACAAAGCTTCGCCAATCCAAAATCCGCCACTTTCGGACGAAAATTCACATCCAAAAGAATGTTACCTGGCTTTATATCGTAGTGGATGATCCGCTGTTGGCACTCTTCATGCAAATAAGCTATTGCTTTTGCTGTCCCAACTCCAATCTCCTTCAACTTCTCCCATTCGATCTTCTTGTTTTCTTGGAACAAGAACTGATCGAGCGATCCTTTTTCCATGTACTCATACACCAAAGCCTGCAAATCTCTTTCGAAACAGAATCCATAGAGTCTAACCAAATTGAAATGGTGGGTTCTTCCCATCGTGCTTACCTCTGCCATGAACTGCTCTTCGATCCTCTTGTCAGAAGTCCCCTTTAAAACTTTCACCGCCACGAGCGTCCCATTGCTAAAGATCCCTTTGTAAACCGCCCCAAAACCCCCTGAACCCAATAAGTGAATGTAATTATCGGTGGCGATCCTTAGCTGCTGAGAAGAGAATCGTATAGGCTTTTCTCTTTCCATGTCGTTGAGGAACTTGTCCATCGCGATCGTTTGGAACCTTGAATCGGGACTGATGGCATTATTCCTTCTTTGTTCCCGCTTGCAGCAGATTACCACAATGATTATGACCTTTACAAAGATGACTACTGCATGTTTAACACAGCAAATGACGTGTCTGATTATCTTCATATTTGTGCAGTACCTTTGAAATGAAACTGATGAATCCTACTTCCACGCGGTTTGAAAAACAAGAACGACATAGAATCCATTTCCATTTCTAGGTTAATCCGCAAAAAAAAAAAAAAGAGGAAAATTAATGTCTCCCAAATAAGTAAATAAATCAATTTACAACTACTTGAAGTAAACAAAGCGGCAATTTTTCTGTGGACTTGTTAAGATTTCTACACAAATCCATGGAAAACTGTACTATGAACTGAAAAAAACATAGATCTTTTGGAATACATAGTTTTCTATTTCCTACGTATTCCATGTTCGGATCAAACTGTCTGGATTTCAAACCGAGTCTGACTCATCCTTGAAATTCAACTCGATGCCGTTTGGAAAACAAGAACGACATAGAATCCATTTCCATTTCTAGGTTAATCCGCAAAAAAAAGGAAAATTAATGTCTCCCAAATAAGTAAATAAATCAATTTACAACTACTTGAAGTAAACAAAGCAGCAATTTTTCTGTGGACTCGTTAAGATTTCTACACAAATCCATGGAAAATTGTACTACGAACCGAAAAAAATACAGATCTTTTGGAATACATAGTTTTCTATTTCCTACGTATTCCATGTTCGGATCAAATCGACTGGATTTCAAACTGAGTATTCCATGTTCCAATCGAATTGACTGGATTTCAAACTGAGTATTCCATGTTCCAATCGAATTGACTGGATTTCAAACTGAGTATTCCATGTTCTGATCGAATTGACTGGATTTCAAACTGAGTTTGATTCATCCATGAAATTCAACCTGAGTCCGAGTTCTATTACTCTGCTTAGACCCCACAAGAACAAAGAATGAATCTTACCCAGGCTAACAGTGAGCACTGTGGCGTCTGTGGACGACATTTCGCCACCAATCTGATGAGCTCGAGCCGCTTCTTGGCTGTGAAAACAGATGATCTGCTGATAGGAATGTAATGCTGCTTCAATGCATGAACATGTTTTCCTAATAGATAAGATTTCATTGTCTTTTATCCCTTGTCATGCAGGTTTTATATTTCCTAATAGATGAGATTGAATTGTCTTGTATCCCTTATCATGCAGGTTTTATATTATGAAACCAATGCGCGTTTTTCAAATTCTAGATTCTGCATTGTATATTACCTTCAAACTGTGTGGGGTCCTCTTCTGGACGACAATGCCGGTGGAGAGATGGTGATTATATCATATAATGTTGTCTTAATTATTCTAATCATATAGTTATATTTTAATAATCATGGGACCCTTTGGTCTCTTTCACAGTGCTTTGAATTCAACACCATATGACGTAAGACATCTAACGGTATCGATGATCAGGTCTGAGTCTCCTAATCTCCAAAGATTATTAAAATAAGAAAAAAAAAAAAAAGACAACTAGAAAATGGTGTTGACCCGAAAGACGACAGCTGGGCTTTTTCGACGGTGCCGTCGAAGCTTGGTCTGTGGACTGTTTCATATGAATGAGCTAATGCAAACAATAACTGATTTAATTTCAGAGTATGCTATTAAAAAACAACAGTTGTATCTGTCTCACAAGTTGCCAGACGTGGGAACCATCTAAAATGTATATAATGTGGGCCCACCAACTCATCTGGTGGAGCTCATTGGTGTGAGGATCAATGTTCAAAGTATCGGTATCATGGCAAGTTTCGCTCACTAGAAAAACAATATTGATATTCCCAATAACCAGAAATGTAGAGAATCATTGAGAAAACATTAGAAAAACATTAAAAATTTTCAGTGAAACTTCAAGAGATGCTAACACACACACACACACACACACACACACACACACACACACACAAGAATAAAAAAATTACAAAAAGAATGGATACATAATAAGTTTCCATTTAACGAGGGTTTAAAAGCATTTATTGTTGTAAAAAAAAAATTAGTCTAACCATCCTATCTATCCCATCTATCCATCCAAACATCCATCAATATTTCAGAATATCGACAACATATAATATTTTGCTAGGAAATGTTGATAATTGAAAAGAGATGAAAAATTGTAGTTTTGATGTACCCATGCTGTAATAACAATAATATCGTTGACAGATTGAACATTTCATACAGCCATGTGCCTTTTAAAAAACTTGAAATGGATTTATTTATTTATTTGTTTTAATAAGCAAAATTTTGGGCAATATAAGCAACACCTGGAATTCATACAATCGATAATATTGATGATACATTAATGATATTGATACATTAGCAATACAAGCAGCACTTAAAATTTATACAGCAAAAATATTGGCTATACATTGATAATCCTTAGCGGTACGTTGCCAATATCTGAAATTTCAAATACTACCAATGTTATTAGTATCGATGCTAAGTATTATCGGTATTGTCGAGCCGGAAATATGGATAATATCATTAGGGAGATTCCGATAATATTGGGGATACTTCGAACAATTTTGAGGCGTGCTTGATCTTGATAGATGGTGCACCATATCATTGCTATTTGACTATTTTTGAAGTGATTCCCAGGTTCGCCCTTTCTTATATTGCCTGTCTCTCTCTGGGCAGGCAAAGATGAAGAAATCCAGGCCTTGATCTCATGCACTACAAGCTATCACAAGTGATTCACAACAAGGGCAAAGGCCTACTTCTATTCTTACTGTCACTTGGAAAAAGACATACCCAGGGCCACAGACCCATGTGAGGCACCATTACTCTACTTGGCCTGATGTGAACCAATCAAAGGGCTGACGGTGCCCTTTCACCATGTGTGCCACATCAGCATTCCCCTATATATTGCTGACGATGAACCTATGATCCAGATCAGATCAGATAAGGGGAAATAGGCAAAGCAAATGCCTAAGATGTGATCGAGTGGGGCCCACTTGGAAGTAGCAAATACAAATACAGAATCAAGGTTCACCTGCCAGATATATCTTTCACGGTCGAATTGAAACCCAATCATGGGGCCCATTGAGAGTGTGAATGGTAATGTTAGGTCGAGTTGTGTGGGCCCCACCGTGATGTGTGTCGAGCATCTACTCCATTGTTCAGATGCACCATTCCATGGTGGGCCACGGGCTTAAAAATCAAGTGAATCCATGACTTGGGTGGGCCACACCACATACAACATTTAAGAGGGGTTACTCTCGCATCAAAACATTCATAATCATTTATCAGGCCCACAGGGATGTGGTTCATAAATCCAGCCCATCCATTGTGTGTGTCCCACTTGGATGAGGGGCCCACCAAAACTTAGGTGGGCCCACCAAGTGCTTATATATATATATATATATATATATATATATATATATATATATATATATATATATATATATATCACAGTGGGGTCCACCCAGCTCGACATCACGTACGACTGCTTTACGCTCGAGCGCATAGTACCCTTTTCATATATATATATATATATATATATATATATATATATATATATATATATATGCTCATCAAGGTGAGCTCGATAAAAATCAAGGGTGGACATCTCTCCCAATTGTTTCCATTGGTATGGCCCACTTGAATCAGATATCAGCCTGATTTTTTTTCAGTTCTGAGCCCTACATGAAATTACACATCCAATGATCGGAGTAGATCTCACGGTACACATCATGGTGGGCCCAGTACAAAATATAGGGTCGGTGTTGCTCGGATTCGTGTCCCCCAAATGGAAATGGATTGGCTGCTCTGTGGGCCGTACCATGATGTATGTGTTTCATCCATGCCGTCCACCCATTCTTCCATATCATATTATGGTATGAGCCCAAAAATGAGGTTTATCTAAATCTCATGTGGACCACAGTTGATTGAACGGCCACCATTAAAAACTTCACGGGGCCACCAAAACACTAGAAGGTTTTTAATGGTGGACATTCAATGACTACTGTTTTCTATAGTGTGGTCCACCTGAGATTTAGATCTACCTCATTTTTAG